>CM029651.1:51148868-51223303 GCA_017311315.1 Dendrocalamus latiflorus
CCTACGCCAGGACGAAGCGGGCCTACCTAGAGTACACGAACGAGCTAGATGCGCTCACGGCCTCCAATGTAAGTTAATTCCATTTGGTATCGTGATTTTTATTTGTTAGTATAGTACCTTACAAGTAAATTGTTGCTATGCAGGTTAAGTGGGAGCCGTACGCCGAGCAAGAGGTGGAGGTCATTCAGTTCAGCGCACTGTGCAGCATAGACGTGGCCCTCTACAGGATGAGGTGCCCCCTAATCTGTTTCTATGCTGTTGAGTATCACCTGCCACATAGAGTTGCACGCCAGTTTGGTATGAGGCAGCTGTGGCCAGTAGCGCCGTTCTCCACGTCTGTGGCCTTGCACAAGTAAGTGCCATGCAATTTCAATTCTAATCTTGGATTCCAATTGCACAGAGTTTCTACTAATTTTAACTATTGGTTTACGTGACATGCAGATTTGATCGTCAGCGACAGAAGAAGGTCACAGACTTCGAGCACCACCACCACGTGTACGTTGAGGAGTGGGGACACTTTCAGGACCACGTGGACGACAACGACGAGCCGCACAGCAACGAGCACTTTCAGCGGTACCAAGTTTGGTACCAGGGTGCGACGCGGAGCAAGCTTAAGGGACAATGGACTCAAGATGACTATGCCAACATTGAGTCCTCCGACGACGAAGACATGCCCTACGACCAGTCTACTCGACTTGGGACGCAGGTGGAGACGGCACCGATCCTAGACCGAGTGGTAATGTTCAATCTCATTGCTTATTTTCCAATAGACATAAATACCACTACATATAGCAAAATATCCATTCTTTGCTTGTTTGCAGGGCAACACCCTGAAGCAGTCTGTACAGGACATAGAGCGTTTCTCCAGGACAGTCGGCGACGTCAGGACACGTAGCTTCCTAGAGGTAAGCTTCGACAAAGCCACTCACAAAATTAGTACCTAATATCTTCGTATCTTGTTGGTTAACAAAATGTTGGACGACAGAGGCTAGCAGGTCGGCTACACCGTGCGGCTGGTCGTTGTGGTTGCAGGACAGGCGCGGCGAGGGACGTACACGTGCCTTCGACCAGACTTGCAGACCCGACGCGGCAAGGGTCCACAGTACAGAGCTCGTCCCCCACGAGGAGCGACACTTTCCCAGCCCAGGGCGGTCAGGACGACGACGAGGACGAGGTGGAGCAGACTTACGATGAGATAGGCCCATCTCAGCTCGTAGACGCTCCTTCGACTCAGCCTCTGCCACGCAGACGCCGCCGCGAGTCTAGCCGTTACACTCCAGGCACCGACGCACTTGGTAAGGGTAAGGCTAGGAGGCAGTGACGGAGACTAGCCGTTTCACCTGTATGGACTGTTATAACGTTATGGACTATTTGTACTTTGTTCGTATGGACTGAGATGAGTTTTGTAATGAGCTACTTGTTGTATATATGTGTATATGTTATATTCATGTGATATTTGTGTTTAGAGTGGCTCCAAAAACAGGGGGAACTTGTCGAAATTTTCTGACATCCACGATAAAAGTAGTTGATATGCCGACACGTTTGCAATGACACAACATGAGAGATAGACTAATGACGCAACAATTAGCTTTCTAGGCTTTTCAGGCTTCCGTCGATTCAACAAAGTAATGCCAGTACACATATAGGGGCGTAGGCCTTTAGCCTTTACAGGAATTATGATTACTGGCCTCTGAAAAGGCTACGATCTATGAATTTATTACGAGACTACAGACTCTGAAAAGCCTACATAGGAATTTTCATGATACAACGCGACAGCTTTGCGCAGAGACATGACAAAAGAGCCCAGCTTTGCTCAGTGACATAGGCCTGTAGCAGAAAACGACATAAAAGGCTATGTTGTACCAAATACATTGAATGGTCCAAGCTCTGAAAAGGCTACGAACTATGAATTTATTACGAGACTATAGTCTCTGAAAAGCCTACATAGGGCCATTTATTGCTACACTGGAATCCAGGAAAACCGAAAAGATCCTCTCCATGGACTATGCCCACTGCACCAGATAACCTGCCTACATAAAGGCCTCATATGTCTTCCATACCACATCTCCTCCTCAAGACATCACAATACTACTACACAACAATGTCTTCCTGGAGATCCGACCCATTTGGAGTGCCGGAGTGGCATGAGCGCCCGAAGTGCCATTGCGGCTTTCGGACGATGTTTGTGCGTCTGGACGGATCCAGTACAACGAGCCAACTACGGCCGTAGGCTCTTCAAGTGTCCAGACCTGGATGACGACTTCGTGGTAATGACAACAACTAAATCCTTTGTTTCTTGTTATCGTTTTATCACTTGATCCATGACATCTACCACGCCACACATAGCCTTGTGGGTTCATGCAATGAGTGGATCGGGTGCCGCCGGCATGGCCACGGAACCGGCCAATGGAGGTGGAAAACAAAGAACAATACTTTGTCAAGATGACTCAGGCTCGCGAGGTGGAACGACAGATGCGGCTTGAGCAAGAGCGCTGCGTGAGGGTGGACCAAATCCGTCTGAAGGGCAAGGAGGATGAGCTGCAAAGGAGGCAGGAGCAGTTACGTCTGCGTGAAGCAGTCATCAAGCGTCAGGAGGAAGAGCTTCAAGCTCGTGAGGCAGCTCTCAAGACCAAGAGTGATAGGAAGAAGGATGCAGCGGAGCCATCTTCAGCGCGCGACAAACGGGGAAACAACACGCTACACCCAGTAGACAAGATGTAATAGACCCGGTCCACACGAGAGGTCGTACGAGCAGTTGGGTCGGTTAGTCGATATCATGCTATATGCTATGCATGTAATAAAAATGTACGCGCCATGTTCGCCCCAACTTTATAAGCTTATTATCTCAGCTTTTCGCATGCAATGATTCCCACGTGTCTTATTATCACTTCCCCCTTTCGTCCATTGTTTCCTATCACAGTTGTCCTCAAAAAAATTTCAATAAATTTCTTCCAATAAAACAACATAACATGATCGAAAAATGTTATTGCCAGTTCAACATATTTTTCAACGGTCAGCATTGTACAAAAATCACAAATACACTAATCGTTACTTCACACAACTAGTAATTTCCTACATGTATCATCTGCAATACATAACGAATTTTCAAAACATATGTCGTATTTTTTTGCTCTCTATAAATAAATAAATATATTACATAATATTACTATAATTAAATAAATATATTCCTTTATATTACTATAATTAATAATCCAAATAAAAAATACAACTAGTAATTCATTTTGCGAAAAAAAGGCTGATCGGTGCAAACCCTAAACAGCCGAGTGTCTGCAGACATGGCAGGGAGCTCGGCGCCACGTGGCAGGCAACTCGGCGCCACGACCCACGGCGCCGAGCTCGCGCCACGAGCCACGGCGCCGAGGTACTGCCGCGTCGGCGCCACGCCGGCCGCCACGCTGGAGCGGGCCTGCGACCTCGGCGCCATGGACCAGGGCACCGAGACGTGTTACCTCGGCGCCGTGCCCACGGCGCCGACCCCCTGGGTCCAAAAACGGAATTAAAACTACCAGGGGTCTAAATGTGAATATTTTTCAAAAAAAGGGCTAAAATAGAAAAAATTCGGGGTGGTGGTACAAACAAATAAATAAAATGCACAGATGAGAGAAACGTATGGTTTGAGTGCCGCATCTAGTGCCCTACTACAACCATCCCACACTTGTGTTCTTGTGGCTGACTAATGATGACAAAGTTAGCCTTTTTTGGCACACTAGTCATGAGACAACCCACCACGTCACACAGTATCCTACTCAAAGCTAGCTTCGCAACACGGAGTTTCCACAAAAAATTTAATAGGAAATCCCATTTAAATCCTGTTGAAAATGTAGAAATTTCACGGCAAACAAATTCAATCTCTGCGAAAATATTTAAAACTTCTCAGGGCCCAGATGAGCCATAAAAACAGCAGAACAGATGAAGATGAACAAATTTATAATAATTTTCTGTTGAGGGGAGCGGCGATGGTAGGGCTGTAAACGAGCCTGCCCCTCCCAAGCTCGAGCGAGCCTAAGTTGGTGTCCGAGTCTGGAGCTCGGTTCGTCCTAAGCTCGAGCTCGGCCCGAATAAGCCTGATAATAGTTCAAATAATTTAATATGAACTAATTTTCAACAATAAGAGAAACTTAAGCTCGAGCTCGGCTTGAGTAAGCTCGATAATAGTAAAAAACAATTCAACATACACTAAATTTCAATAATAGAAAGCTCGAGTTTGAGCTCAGCTCGAATAAACTCGATAAGAGTTAGTATGTATCTAGGGAGGTAAGAAAAGCTTGAGGCTCGCGAGCTATTCGAGCTCGGCTAGTTGAAGCTCACAAGCTCGGGATGAAGCTCGAGCTCGGCTCGTTTAGAGCTTGAGCTGAGCTCAAATCGAGTCTAGAGTGAGCGAGTTTGAGCAGCTCGCGAGCCTTGAGCTTTTCTTACAGCTCTAGGCGATAGTATATATCACCACATTAACCATCAATTTTGGGATTTTTCTTGGCAAGTTTCGAGAAGGAATGTAGGATTGTTCATATTGGTTTCTGCTTTTTTTGCTTAGATAAATAGAAGCCAATATAAACATCTGACTTTCCTACTCCTCTTGTTTCAGGGATAACCGGATAAGGCAAGGATCACGAGCGCATCGTGCACCTCACTCCTTTCGTTCTTGTCTCGCGCACGTATTTCTCCCTCACTTTCTCTACCACTCGTCCCCTCCTTCTAAAAGCCACTTCTTTCAACCACTACTATTTATGTTCAACTAAAAATTATCCATTATACTTAAAAATCATCAGCCGTAGTCAATAAAAAGTCTTAGGGTGACAAAAGGCATCCTCCACTGCCACATCTTCCTTACCCCGGTGCACCTTGTGTGTCCCTTTCCACCGCCCCAAAACCGGCAATGGTACCAGAAACTTTTTATGTCCACTGCAGGTTCCCAGGATGATGAGGTACTTGAGTGTGTTCAAGCGAAGGTTACTCAAGAAATGAATGACAACCTGGCAGCACCGTTCTCAAGTGACGAAATATGGGTGGCTTTGAAGGATATGGGTGAGATGAAAGCCCCAGGGGCTGATGGCATGCCGGTAGTTTTTTACAGGAAATTCTGGTCTCTTGCGGGTGAAAAGGTTAAAGAAGAGGTACTTGCTGTGCTTAATGGGGCTGCTATGCCGGAAGGGTGGAATGATACTGTTATTGTTCTAATCCCAAAGACCAAATCACCGGAGAAATTGAAGGATCTTAGGCCAATCAGCTTATGCAATGTAGTGTACAAGCTTGTCTCCAAAGTGCTAGCAAACAGGATGAAGCTAGTGCTCCCGGAGATCATTACACCATCTCAGAGTGCCTTTGTTCCTGGTAGACTTATTACTGATAATGTCCTGCTGGCGCATGAGCTCACACACTACCTAAGGCAAAGGAGGTGGGGAAAACAGGGGGTGGCTGCAATTAAGTTAGACATGAGTAAGGCTTATGACCGAGTTGAATGGAGCTTCCTGGAGAAGATGATGCTAAAATTGGGGTTCACAGTGCAATGGGTGGAAAAGGTGATGGAGTGCGTTACAACAGTGAAATACTGCATCAAGGTCAATGGGGAATACTCTTGCAACATCCACCCACAGAGGGGTCTGCGCCAAGGGGATCCTTTGTCGCCCTATCTTTTTATTCTTTGTGCGGAGGGATTGTCAGCAATGTTACAGAAGGCAAAAGTGGAGGGCAAGATCGAGGGTATTAGAGTGTGCAGGGAAGCTCCTAGGATTAACCATCTTTTTTTCGCTGATGACTCTCTGATATTGATGAGAGCTTGTAGATGAGACGCTCAGGAATTGAGGAGGATTTTGCAGGCATATGAGCGAGCCTCAGGACAAGTGATCAATAGGGATAAATTGTCTGTACTGTTCAGCCCAAACGCTAGCTCTGTTGATAAGGATGAGGTGAGACAGGTCCTTGACATCATGCAAGAAGCAAAAAGTGAGAGATATTTGGGGCTACCAGTTTCTATTGGTAAATCAAGGAAGAAAGCTTTTGAATATATCAAGAGGAAAGTGCGGATTCGTATTCAAGGGTGGCAGGAGAAATTGCTATCAAAGGCTGGCAAGGAAATCCTAGTAAAGGCTGTGGCCCAAGCAATCCCAACCTATGCTATGTCATGCTTTGAGCTAACGAAAGGGTTGTGCGATGAGTTGAACTCTATGATTGGCAGGTGGTGGTGGAGCCAGAATGATAAGAAAAACAAGATTCACTGGTTGGCCTGGGATAAGTTGACACTCCCTAAGAATAAGGGAGGATTGGGCTTTCGGGATCTTTATTTGTTCAATTTGGCCATGTTGGCTAGACAAGCTTGGAGGCTTCTGGTTTTTCCAGATACATTGTGTGGCCAAGTGCTTAAAGCAAAATATTTCCCCAATGGTAGTATTCTGCAGTGTGCGGTGCAGGATGGGATTTCTTACACTTGGAGGAGTATCCACAAAGGTGTGAATCTCCTGAAACAGGGGCTCATATGGCGCATTGGCAATGGTGATTCGGTGAATATCTGGACGGATCCTTGGATTCCACACGGCAGTACAAGACATCCCGTTACAAATAGGGGGCAACGGTTTTGACAAAGGTGGCTGAGTTGATGGACCCGAGCTTGGGATCTTGGGATGAGACCTTAGTGCAGGATGTTTTCTCAGAGGTTGATGCTGAGGCTATCCTAAAGCTGGAGTGAACCAGGATATGGTAGATAGGCCGGCATGGCACTTTGATAAAAGGGGATCTTCTCAGTTAAGTCAGCTTATAGGTTGGCGATTCAGAACAGGGAAAATGAGCTTGGTAGAAATGCAGCAAGTTCTGAGCCAGACCCAAATGGGGACTCCCTGTTCAAGTGGGACAAAATTTGGAATATGGAGGTCCCAAACAAAGTGAAAATGTTCCTGTGGCGCGTAGCCCATAATAGTCTGGCAGTCCGGTGGAATTTGAGCCGTAGGGGGATGAAGGAGGACACCCTGTGCCCCATGTGTCACAGGCTGGATGAGGACTGTGGGCATCTCTTTTTCAGATGTAAAGAAGTAAAGGCGTGCTGGAGAGGGCTAAATTTAGAGGATTATCGCATTATCTTAGCAGCTTGTCATTCTGGGCGAGATGTGCTGAGGAGAATCTGGTCCTTTCCACAGTCAACCCAGCTACAGATTGTGGTTCTTTTATGGAGGTGGTGGTCGGTGAGGAATAAGGTGAATGTTGGGGAAAAAAGAGTGACATGCCCTGAGATCTGCTCTCTAATAACCTTCTATGTGTCAGAATTTGAAAAGGGAAGGAAAGCAGCGAAGAGTCAGCAGCAAGTCAGTCTCAAGTTTTGGCAGCCGCCACCGGAAGACTTGTACAAGATCAATATAGATGGCTCCTTTAAAGCTGGTTCGAGTCAGGGAGGATGGGGTTTCATCGCAAGGGACAGTGCTGGTGAGTTCCTTCAGGGGGGCTGTGGCAATTTGTGCAGAGTGGACAGCCCTTTTCAAGCCGAAGCACTGTCTGCCCTGTACAGTCTACAGAGGATAGCGCAATTGGGAATGTCAAGAATTATCCTGGAATCCGATGCGTCTGACCTGGTTCGGGGCTTGACTTTGCTGGACCTTGATCAAAGTGTGCATGGAAGCCTTCTCAAGCAAATTAGAGATTTTATTGGTTCATCCTTCGATTACTGCAGCATTCGGCATTGCCCGAGAAATTGCAACAAGGTGGCTGATCGCCTTGCAATGTATGGGGCGAGCGTGGTTAGCTCTGACTCGATGGAGTTTATGAGTCAAGTCCCCACCTTTGTTTCCAGCTTGGTCTCCAGTGATCGGGCTGGAGATAGTGTCTAATGGAAACTAGCTTTCCGAATTCAAAAAAAACCGGCAATGGCTGCGCACCCTTATCCCCCACCTTAAAAGCCGCCCACTTCCGAGCTCCTCTCACTGGACTCCTACTCCCCCGCCCCGCTGCCTCCGCTCCAACCCCTCTCTGCCTCGCCCTCCCTCTTCGTTGATAAGCCTCCTCCACGCCTCTCCCACACAAGCGGTTGAGGTTTTCTTCCTTCACCGCGTGGTTACGCGGTGTCTCTACTAATCCTCTACACTGGAAAAGGTAAACGACGTGAGGAGTTGGTTCACACACTAGCGAGTGATAAGAAGATCTTGAGTCGTGAAGTCATCTATCTCCCAGCTGATAGTGAGGTGGAACCATACCTGACGGAGTCAGAGACAGTGGTCTTCGGTGCATACTTCGATGTTGGCCTCGGTACCCCCGGCATCCTTTGTCGGTGAGGTCCTCCGGCTTTATGGGCTGGAGCTCGCGCAGTTGACGCCAAATGCCATTGCGCGGTTTGCCGTCTTCAGCTGGGCCTCTCGCGTGAAGGCTGTCATGTTGAGCCTAACGATGTTCATCTCCCTTCACTAGGGGTGGGCGTTCGGGTTACCCGATTTTTTCGGGTCGGGTAATTCGGGTAATTTGAAATTCGGGTAATGAAAACTGCTACCCGATATTAGCCCCAAAAAAATACTACCCGCAATTTCGGGTACCCGATAATTCGGGTTCGGGTTCGGGTATACCCGATATACCCGAATTTCAGCAAACTGCATCGAATTTCAGCAAATTGCACAGAATTTGTACATAATTTCAGCAGCAATTTGCATAGAATTTCAGCAGCAATTTGCATAGAATAATATATCACAGGCAGTTGTTCAAACAGAGAGAATCATATACTAAATTACTAATAAAGTGACATGATTACCGGGTAGTTCGGGTAGTTCGGGTACCGGGGGATATTACCCGAACTACCCAAACTAATTTCGGGTAATCAGAATCGCTATCCGAATTTGGGATCGGGTACCTCGGGTTCGGGTATTTCGGGTACGGGTAATGGGTAGCGGGTATTTTGCCCACCCCTACCCTTCACGACGTGCGGTGCCAGCCGAAGCGACTCAGTGAAAAGCAGTACTCCAACCTGGGTAGCGCAAACTTCGTGCCTCGCTCTAGCTTTGCGAAGCTATTTCCTTCTTCTACATGGACAAAGTTGGAGTCTAACTGGATGCGGAGGTGGTTCTACCATCGAATCGAGCCCGGTAGCAGCCTTCACTAGACAAGGTGTCTCATGGACTTCAATATATCTCCTATTGTGACGCTCGTCCACAAGGACAAGCAAGAACAAGCAACACGCTTAGAGGCTCACAGGTAGGGGGTGGATATTGAGCCGGCTTGACTTCGCTTGGCTCACTAAAGCTCATTAAGGAAATAGCTCGGCTTGGCTCATTAGGCTAACGAGCTGAAAGGTAGCTTGGCTCAGCTTGGTAGGAATCTCGAGCTCAGCTCGTTACTATTTTATCTATCAGATTCACTGCTATCCTGAAAAATGTGATGCAGATGTATGTGAATATCATCCATCTATGTTTCGAGGCATCAATTATCCAGCATTCGAGCATCAATTTAGATATTCCCCATTCATCCATGCATCATCCACGACTCGGCCAAATAGGATTTAGGAGCTAGAGATAAGGGGGCAAACTTGGAGAGTAGGTGGTCGGCCGGAGTTACAGCGGTGCCAAGGCCACTGGCATTAGTAACATGGTAGCATCGCTGAGGCGGAGGGGCCGTCAAGGCACTGGCAGCCTCAGCAGTGGCAGAGGTAGCGCCTTGAACCCAACACAGAGGAGCTGGGGGAGGAGAAGAGGGCAGCAACGCGAGGTCGCAGGCAAGGAGGCCGGTGAGGGTGGCGGCACCATTGGGCGGTGGCGTCGAGTGAGGAGAGTGGAGAGAGAGGTGGGGTCCGTAGGGTGTGTGGCTCTAGGGTTCTACTTCTTTGGGATTGGGAGGAAGCTTCGTGAGCCGTCGTCGCCTATTTCACAGCAGCAGTTGCTGCGGCTGCTTTCTCCATTGCACGTGCAGTGCGGCCCTGAGCCATCGGCGCTTAGCAGCCAGCAAGCGGCTCACGGGATTAGTGAGGTGGAGGGGAGGCGGTGCCAGAGGCGGATGGCAAGGAGGAGGCCGAGGCAGACGAGGACACGGACGAAGAGGAGGCCAAGACGAATGGGGGGTGGAGGTGGACGGTGAGGTGGCTCATGTATTTTTTAGGCCAAAGGGCATCTTGACGAAGCAGTAAGTTCCCCCAAGACTATGAAGCTTGTTTTGGCCTCATCCTCCCTAGCCATGTGGATTTGGTGGTACCCCGAATACGCATCTAAGAAACTCATGACTCATGAGGTTGCACCCTGCCGTGGCGTCCACCAACTGGTCGATTCGTGGGAGGGGGTAGTTTTCCTTAGGGTATGCCTTATTGAGGTTCATGAAATCGACGCACATGTGCCACGTGCCGTTGGATTTCTCGACAAGCACTGGGTTGGCGAGCCACTCCGGGTGGTGCACGTTGTGTATGATGCCGGAGGTGACCAACTTGGCAACCTCCGCCTTCGTAGCCTCTTGTCGGTCGAGAGACATGCGCCGTAACTTTTGCTTGACGGGTTTGGTGTTGGGGTGTATCGCCAACTTGTGTTCGACAATGGAATGGTCTACCCCTGCAATGTCGGGTGACCATGTGAAGACATCTGTGTTCCTGTGGAGGACCTCCAAGAGGCCTACTCAGCCTCTGGGTGAGTCCCTCCCTGATGAAAACTTGTCAGGAGGTGTTTGCCCCATCGAGTGGCACCCTCTTGACCTCGTCCTCTGGCTTGGGCTTGGGCGTTCACTCCAGGGCCGATGGCGAGGATGATGTAGATGTCGCGGTGGTCTCTCTCATGGCGTGCACCTTCTAGAGGGGACCTTGTGCACCCAATTCTATTTGTTGCATAAGGTTCTGATCTTCAAGCACCGTGACGATTCCCTTTGGTCCCGGGAGCTTCATGCATAGGTAATTATGGTGCAAAACCACCCCAAATATGTTGAGCATTCTGTTCTGCTTAGTCGCCGCTGCCGCCTTCTTTGGTGTCATCGTTCCTTCAGCTTGTAGCTTCTATGCCGGTCCCCACGGACAGCATCAACTGTTGTGACTACAGGCCAAATAGTAAATGAGGGTCTATAGGGAGTCCACTAAGGGCTACTCAAAGCCTCGTATACACTAGAAATGGGGGTGAATGAATTGGCCATCTCCTTCCTCCCCTAAGACTATATATATAGCCTTAATGCCGGATTAAGAGTGCTCTTACTATGGCTCATAACGCTAGGATTACAAATGTCTTTTTACATGCTTAATGGGCCTCTTGTTCCAGCAGGCCGAATAGGTAAAGATGGAGGCCATTCCCCCAACATTGTGTTTTGTGGTTCTACTTCTACCTCATGTTTTTGAAACACCTCTTAGTATTTCTGTTGGTTTGAATATTTCAGGTTTGACAGGAAACTGAAGAACACACATGACCTCCTTCTTTTCAGCAGGTCTGTCTTTTGATCGTACTGGTCTTCCTGTTGATGCCTGACGCATTTGTTTGTAGTATAACTAGTTTATCTACTGAAATGTTTCATATCCTATTCAAAGTGGGCACATTCTATCCTACATGTTTGAATACGTTCTTGTCTGATACTAAATACATATGCCCCTTATATTGATCTTGTTCCCCTTTTTTTTGAGGAGTTCACTTTTAAGCGTCTATGCAGACATGTCAGTAACTTGCAAGGTAACTTGAGGGCCTTTTTCGTATTGCATATAGATACTAATGTATGAGCCATATAATCCTGTATTACTTCCAGGGTCTCCACCATCTTCAACTATCATATGCGGGTTTACCTGAATTTTATTTTAGTGATTACGACAAAAGGCCCAAAAGTGGATGTGCTACAGAAGGAATTCATTATTAAACTTAAAAATATAGATGTTTTTACTTCACAATTTTCAGCTGTGTGCATTAGTATTGAAGTGTAGCATTTTTGTCATTGGTAACATATCAGTTGGCAGAAAATTTCATGAATCATTAGCTCAGGAAAAAACTGAGGACATGAATGCATACTCAAACATTTTCCTTTTGTTTTCTAACAGTTTACAGGAATACTATGATCCAAACCGTTCAATGCTGGAGTTGGTTTTTGCTCCAGCAGAGGAATGGATTGGACGGAGTGACACTGAAATCATCGATGCAGCTATGCAAGAGCTAGCCAAGTTATTTCCTGATGAAATTGCTGCCGATCAGAGTAAAGCAAAGATTCTCAAGTATCATGTTGTGAAGACACCAAGGTGAGGATAGTTTGCGAAGATCCTGATAGTTAATCATAGGTAGGTCTGATAGTTTGATGTGCTCTTTTCTTACATTGCCATGCTTTTCTGGCTCGCTGTTACAATTCTGTTTACAAAACTGTCCCGAATTGTGAACCTTGCCGACCTCTGCAAAGATCACCAATTGAAGGGTTTTATCTGGCAGGCAATTACACAAAGCAGAAATACTTGGCTTCCATGGAGGGTGCAGTTCTATCTGCAAAGCTTTGTGCTCAGTCTACAGTGCAGATTGCTCTCCATGGCTCTGGTTGTGAATGGAAGTATCAAACTTCTACTGGTGTCTTGGAGCATTTTAACATGGTACGTATTTGTAGTTTAATGCTTTATAATTTGCTGCTTTCAGGACTATAATATGCTATGAGCCAGAGAAGCCTGCAATTCAAAGTTCCTGTTGCTTCCTAGTTGTAGAGTTACCACTATTCCCAGTGGAGTGTATCGTCACCTAGTCATTTTTCTATTTAGTGGGCGCCCACCTGCTACTCATGTGGTGGGACCTATTATGGTCTTTTCGCATTTTTGTAGAGTTGAATTGTGACCGAGCTGCTGATACCATGTTGGAAAAAAGGATATTTGTAAAACGACCTGCATAGCAATTCTTTGACCTTTGCAAAAGGCCAAAAGGGATAAAGGGATCTTAAATATTATCTTCCTTGTACTTTTTTAGATGGTGGCTTCTGCCACACGTGGGAACTAGCCATTTTGTTTCAGTTAAACTGCATCAGCAATCCCTGAACTTTATAGCATTAGCAGAACTGAGATAGCATCCACTGAGCAATTTTTAAGGTTTGTGTCAGAGAAGGATAAGAAAAGAAAGCATGGATAATACCTAAGCTCTTGCCTGCCCTTTGTCTGAATGGGATATTGTATTTACCAAGTTGCAATTACAAAAAGGAGGCACAGACTGGATCAGGCCCTCAGATATTTTTTCCCCTTGGATATTTCCTGGGGTCTCAATAATTGTACTTTTTTGGTCCATATGTCATGTAAGGCATATCGCCGGGTTGTGTCTTGTAGTATGCAGGATGGGTGCGTAGATGTTCCATCCATCTGAAGACTTCCTGTGGATAACAGGAAAAAATCTTGCAGATTTGTACAGACTACGACAGAGAGAATCATCGGAAGACTTTCTTTGGATAATACTAGCTGAATACAGAATGACAAATTGACAGATTACAGAATCATATGGCAGCAAAGATAAAAAGGGATTTGAAAGCAAAGATAAAAAGGGATTTGAGGATAAGGAACGTTGATATTGACTTTTACCAATAATTTTTAATTTTAACTGGTAAATAGTAACAGTTTATAGAAAAGCTTGTATAGATAAAGACATTCATATACGATTTTAGCTAATATAAATAGAATTACTATAGTATACATTACAATCAACTAATAGATTCTATTTTAAAAAAGATATTTTATTTAGAAGCTAAGTACAAAATTATTTACTATAAAAATAATTTTAAAAGCTAATACAGATAGATGGCCTGTTCTTTTGTGAATTTTGGCTTCAACTTTATGCTTTTCTACCGTAACTAGCTTTTAAACTGTGTGTCTTTTCAAGATGTGCTCTATTTGTTACCGACTTCATTTATATCGGTAAAAGTCACACGTGAATTTCAATTACTCTATAATCTCTCATATAAACAACTAAAGCCATAAGTCAGTTAAAAATTATAACCCACAGCTACAGAAGAACGGCCCAGAGTCTAACTATGATGCCATGCCTGCCGGCCAGTGTTTACCGAGGAAAGCGCAGGCAGATCAGATCTACCTCGAGTCTTCTCTCGATCTCTTCTTGCGGCGCCGCGCCCACAGACAGCGGCGGCGGGTCCCAGCTGCAGCCTGCAGATCTTTTTGGCGGAGAGAGAGGGGCCAACAAATATCTGCGGCGAGATATTTTTCCTGGACGCGCCACGTGTCGTCCTGCCACGTGTAAAAGCGCCGGGCACGTAGGCGTAAAGGCCAGGGCTCCGCTCGCGTTAACGCCGACTTTATTTGTTCCCTACGGGTGTGGTTTTGTTCGTCCGTGTCTCATTTCTTTCTCTGCTTCTCTTCTGCTACTGCTCCCCTTCCCTTTCGTTCTTCGACTGAGCCAAATCCCATAGCTTTCTTGTTCTTTCTGTAAGAGGTTGTTTGATTCGTAGGTTTCTGCCGAACGCTCGTCTAAATCCTGCGAAAATTTGGCTCTTTCTTGATCTAGGTGTGGTTTTGTTTTCTGATTGTTGGGGTTTCTTGGTTGTTGGGGTTCAAATCTTTTCCACCTTTGTTTTCCCCTCCATAATCATCGAATCTCGAGGGAATTCCTTCCTTTCTCCCCCCGATTCGCTTCTTTCTTGATCTCCTACCTTTCTGCGGGTTCACCAAAAATTCGAAGGAAAAAAAATTGTGTCATCTTTTATAGTTTTACTCTTTCAAGACAATATAAGGAAATCATTGGAATTATCCTCCCCTTGTTGGTTCCTGCTTTCCTCCAGAAGAATCAAATGGGTGATGATGTGTCACTGAATCCACCGATCAAGGCACAGCTAGCTGCCGGCCGCATTGCCCAGGTACTAAATTACAAAGTGTTTTTGTTGGCACATCCTGTTTATTCTCAACTTTTTACAGTGACTACTGAGCTGTGGCATATTCGATAAATTCATGAACTGTTGTTGCTTGTCACGCCTTTTTCCAAGTAGAAAATTATGTTCACTAAGTGCTTGGACACCTGTTGTTTGTCTTAATCGTCATGCCATTGTTCAAGAAAAGATCTTTGCAAAATATAACGTTCCTGCTCGTGATGCACACATAATTTTAAGTCGTGGAAATATTACCATATACTGTACTCGTCGAACATGAATTTTGGATCCCTTTTTACTTCATGTTGTCAGCAAATTCCTGGACTCTGAAAATAAAATGATTATTGTCTTGTGGTTCTTCGACAGGGTAATCAAATTCTGGACGTGATGTCGGCAGGGTGGACAGATGAGAGGCACATGCTTTATATAAGCTCCATGGAGGCTTCTTTCATCGAGCAACTCTACAATCGTGAACACATTGCTAATCAGAACGATTCAATTGGCAATGGGTTCAAGGTTCTCCGCGGTGGAGTGTGGGAGAAACTCAAATTTGGGAGGACCAATGCATGTGCTCGAATTGGGGACAAGTACTGCCTTCCTGCAAGCCCCTGGATTCAGCATTTTAGGCCGCGTGATTGCAGTAGCAATGCACGAGGTGATGGGGCAGAAGCTTTAGTGGGTGATCATGAATCGGGTATTCAGACTATCCGAGGGAGGACCCCGTTGTCACATGGAAGGGAATGGGAGGCTTTTAAGGGAGAAAGCCATCTTGATGAAAGTGCAGGTGGATAATTCAATTACCTTAGTTCACTCTGACAAATGCTCAAAGTTCTGCAGTCGGTTGTTTCATCATCTTCACTGAATATCACTACTCAGATATAATGTTCCAAATAGCCATGCATTTGATAGGTTATAATTTCATGCAGTCTATCTAGAGTACCTTTCCGTGGCTCTTCCTGGTATTCAACACCTGTTGCATCTAATACATACTTTTTTTAACATTAACTGGGTTTGTGGAAGAGGCATGATTAATAACAAATCAATTGTGCTTAAGCTCCAAGATCTTGTATGTATTTTTAAATATATCTATGGTAGCCATAAGCCCATGACAGTTACATATGCCCATGACAGTTACATATGGATGCTGTTGAATTATGCTAACGATGTTCCAAAGCAACATCCTACAATGAACTTAATTTCTGATGCCCTCTCTCTCTCTCTCTCCAGAGGTCTCTGATCAGAATTTTGCTGACGATGAAGTGGAAGTTGATGCAGAATCAAGTAAAGCATGCAAGAAAAGGAGATTAAGCAGTACTTCCACTACTGTACCGAATGATCAAGTAAGCTCACAGGGTTAATTATCATAAGTCTGTTGCAAGTGTTGGGATGAAGGGCAACAACACACTCAAAAGAATCAGACTATCAATGGCATTGACCCTAGTGTTCTATATTTGTAGGTTGTTCCATCTGAAAATTTGTTTGCTGCCACAAAAGCTGTTGGAGACAAAGATGCTCTGAAGTAAAGCATGGAAGAGTAGTTCTCGGTGATTGTGCAATCAATGAGCACTGGAGGAAAAAGTGTTGGCGATTTAGCAGATTAGGTTCTCGTTATGTATCTGTCTATTTTGCAGTTTTCATCAGCAGTGCAGACGTGTAGTTCACTCTGGTGTCTCGCTGCCCTGGCAGAAAGAATAATAGGCTCATTCACTACTTGGTAGATGTATCGTTTCATCTTATGGATGTAATCATGTAATGCTTTTTGATGTTGCTGTGTTCTGGCAACTGCTGTTTTGCAATGTGAATGAAATGTTCATGTTTGCCACAAGATGAGAATGATCCCAAACCATTCCTTTTTAGCACAATTCCATGTTTGTTGCACGCATGTAGCATGGTATTAAAAGACGAATCGCTTTTGCAGAGTGACCCAAAAAATATAGAATGATCATGTGTAATTGTGGCCGTGTCAAAATTTCAAACTACTACTCTTTTTTTGCAAAGAAATTTCAAAATACTTCTGATGTATAAGTATGAAAAATATTTGAAAATTTCTTACACATACAAGAGTAGTTAGTTACCTTCCTTAATTTCTCAGCCACTTCAATCTTGCTTTTGTAATTTTTATCACAGATCCCTTTGCAAAGGTAGAAACTGGCAATGTCTTAGCGAATAAATCCGCAAGATTATCACTAGTTTGGATTTTCTGTATTTCTATATGCCCATTCTCCAGCTGCTTATGGGAATATAAATGCTTTGTCATAGAAGTTTTGATGTAGCTATTCCTCATATATGCGATGCAAGGAGCATTATCCTCATAGAGGACTGTGGGAGCTTTATCCACCTCTACACCATGTGTACATGAGTGGCCTCAAATACTGCTATTATCTCATAATGATTAGTTGACGTAGCAACTATTGTTTGCTTAACAGACTTTTAGGAGACGGCTGTATTCTTACTTAGAAAGACATATTTAGTCTGTGACTTGATATTATGGGAATCATAAAGATAGCCAAGTCTGAGTATCCAATGATTTTAGTATCTTGATCCTTCAGATAAAAGAGTCCAATATTACTAGTTTCTTTTTTCGTTAGATCTGGTCTCCCAGGAGGGGCGGCGGCGGAATTTTTGGCAGAAGGTGAGGGGTGCTTGCGGCCCGGGAGCCTCAGCTCCGGTCATTAGACGCCACCACGCTAATCTCCCCTTTCTTTCTGCTCTCGGCTATATAAGGAGGCAACCTCCATCCGTGAGAGGCATAAAAAAACATGAGCACTATCTCTTCCATTCTTTCTTCTTCTTCCCAATTTGGCTCTGGTTTTGGTCTTTGGAACCTCCTCTTCACTGGCAATAGCTGGCCTTGGTGGTGGTTTGAGGCCCCTAGTGTTCGGTGAAGAGACACACTTGGCCAGTGCTTCTCTTGTTCTTGTGCGGCGTCTCCTTCACCTCAGCTTTGTCAGCTTGATGATTCCCGGACAGTAAATGTGGTCATTGTATCTCCGTCAACCATGCTCCTCTCTCGCGGCGGCATAGAGGGGCGCTAGGTTTTCTGGGTCAGCTCCTTCGGGTGTGCCTTGCTCGGTTCTTGTTGGTGATTTCGCTTCCACCGGTTTGATTTACTTCTGGACGGCTTTGAGTGTTGTCTGCATCGTGAGTGTTCTGGTTCTTTTTTTTTGCAAACATTGTGAGCTGTGCTAGTTCTCTAATCGCTGATACATGCTCTAGTACTGGGACACATCGTTTACTTGTTGGCGCGGTTTAAAGCTCTATGATGAAACTTATAGATTATTGAAATTGATCTGATAACTAGAGCAGATTTGAGCTCTATCTGGGTGCCTACTACTGTTTGTACCATAGCTCTAGTTACTTCTTTCGGTTGGTCAAACCTATTAACTAGCACTGTGATTATCTATCATGCAGTAGTTATATCTTTTGTTCAGTTTGGTTTAGAAGAGAACTTTTTCTCTTTGATATTCTTCATATGTTATTGTATTTTCAGTTATTTGAACATTGTTAGTCAGAATATTGCTTGATAATCCTTTGCTTGTGAACACTTGTTACTCCAAAAGTTGGAGATTGCTATCCATTTTATATGCAAGATTGTGGCAGTAGAAGCATAAACTAGAGCTCAAATCTTGATTACTAGTTGTCTGATCATTAATGAAAAGTAACAACACAGTAGCGGGATAGCCAAGATTAAATCTTGTGTACCCCTACATCTGAGAGCAGTAATCAATAATCTAAAACTTGAGCTTTATGCTAGTTTTAGTTATTTCCTGATTCCTGAAAATGCTTTACATGATTAGTTCAGCAGTAGTGTTGGTTCATATGATGAGTATATGTTCTGATACAAATGGCATGGGAGAATTACATGTTTATATGCAATTTATGTTATTTAGGTCCTGTTTGGATCCCTTGGGCTAACAACTAGTTGCTAAACTTTAGCCCTTAAGGATCCAAACAGGAGGGCTAATGGGTGGGCTAAAGTTTAGCCAAAACCCCAACTAGTTGTTAGCCAACTAGTTGGCCAAACCCAACTAATGAGGGCTAATGATAGAAAAAAGACGCCAATACCCCTCCCAGATCCGAAACCCACGCCCTCCCTCCAGACTCTTCCGCCTCCCAACCGCACAGATTATTCCCCTCCCGCAGCCGCCGCAAAGCACGCGGCTCTGCTCCGCCTCCAGACGCCTGCGACCGCCGCGCCTTTCCCTCGCTATAAAAAATGAAACAAAAAAGCCTGCAGTTTGTTTGGAGAAGCGCATGCTTGACAAAGAAAGAGACAAGCTAGTTATTTGGCCACTCTGATTAATCCCTACGTACGCGCCGCGTGCAACTTAAATCAACTTAAATGATGCCAGTGACTATGGATATTGGCGGTGAAAAAACTAGCGCGGGAAACATGCTCGGAAACTGCAGGAAAAATATGCGTGAGCTAGAGGATCAGGGGTATAATAGACTTTGTACTGAGATAGTAGTACTTATTAGTCCTTAGATCCAAACAGAACTGGGCTAATCTTTAGCCAGCTAACTACTAGTCGGCTAACAACTAGTCCTAACTAACAACTAGTTCTAATCCATCCAAACATGCCCTTATATACTGTTTGAAATGTGCTTTAATAATACTTAATTATGCTAAAATTAAATCTAAATATATGTTTATACCGCATTAATTGCAACAGCTATTGCACATTCCTCCTGTTGCTGCCTTCGGCCATAACAAATTAACAATCAACAGTACGTTGTGACGGGTCCTGCAACGAAATCAAATATTCACTAAGCGTGCAATCTAAAACTACGTCTGTCCAGAGAGCACAGCTGTACTATGGAATCCCATATGAAACCAAAAGGCGACGATCACAGAGCCTAAGATTCAAGTCTAAAACTACATCTGTTTACAGCAAGCACTTGAACAGATCATGCATTTAAATCGAAATCATAACCTCCTACAAAACTTGAAGAATTAATGGGATAAACCAATATCAGAAGAAAGTGCACACTGAAGATCTAACAAACCTCCAACTGTCCAACAACTCAACGATGATAACATATTAAAAATTCTGGTCGCAAGAACTGATGCGATTGCTGCGCATACTAAGGTGTGGTACAAGAGCAGAAACAAATAAGCAGATCCAAAGCTACTAGGAGCCACATCTCACACAAAGATCTGCAGACTGGCCCTCAAAGGAAGGAGAAGAGGGGACCGAGAGCCGACTCGTGGGTCGGCAGCAGTGGCCGCCAAGGAGCAGTGTCACGGGCCCGTGGCGGTGCACGGGATGGGAAGGCGGAGGCGGCGATGCTCGGACCAGACGACGGCGGTCGGCGAGCCAACTGGGAAGCGGTCGCTGGCTGCGAGCTTGTGACTTGAGAGGGCCGAGTGATGGGCCGTGGGCCTTCGCAACATGGGGGCTACACGCCGCGCGAGCGCCGCCCATGTGGGCCGGGTCAAACCATCCATCCATCCATCTCTCTCTCAACCGAGAAAAATTCTAATATACAACGGTGAAGTTGATGTAACAAACTAATAGGACGGTGACACATGGCAATATATACTGTACCAGCCATTAAAAAGTAATATTTCTGCACAACTCCAGTGCAATAAATACTGTAACAGCTATTTAAAAAATAATATTTCCGTACATCTACAGTACTGCTACAGTGTTTTTATCTACGTGGCGGCCTCGGATTGGCTTATGACACAGAGCCGGCTGTGCAACCGTGACATAGTAAAATATCTCGGGTAGGTTAGGTTTGAGCATGGAGCTGCCTTCAAGGCTTTGTAACGCTACTGCTCACTCTCCTATGTTTGCATCTCACTCTCACCTTTTTATCTAACTTCCGTTGTTAAATCTTGTGCGCTCTAGAGGGACCTGGACTAGCCAACCAACCATGTTTCATCGCCTTTTCATCGTACCTCGTTGCGAAAAAGCTCTGTAACTGTAGCCTAATAATTCCAAATGCATGTACCATGTCTTCAACAACACATGATTAAAAGAATGCGACTGCCTTTTGCCTTACTTCAGCAACTACTACTAATAAGTAAAAGCTACCAGTGTAATTGACTTGTAGATTTGATCAAGCACCACTCTGAAATTTACCTGGTAGCTCGGCTTCTTTTCGTTAGAACTTTTCCGAAAGATAGTGTCGGCCATTTACCAAGATTGATTGCTGAACCGTACATCATAATCAAAAGAGAATTAGGGAACAAACAGAATGTGGAGCAGGAGAACAAAATAAACAGAAACTAATTTTTACTCAATGGTAGTACTGGCATATTCTTTCCTCGAAAAAAAGTACTATTATATTATTTGGTGAAAAGATAGGGATTAATCGGTGTGTAAGCGATTTTTACATGCCCTAGGCCCTAGCTAGCACTTCATAGTTCAGACTTCAGAGTGCTTTTTTTTTAATCTCCAGATCACTACTTAAACCTCCCTTTTTAGGTGAGATGTAACATCAACTAATTCCTAAACAGCTCTCCAACGTTATATATATACATGAACGTCTCACACAAATCCTCTTACATTACAGTGGAGTAAAGTTACTGAAAGTGTCGCGGGATGCCGAAAGGGAAGGGGAAACAAGAAAGGATGCCAAAGTGAAAAAGAAATTCAAAGAAGGCGCTCCCTGAAGCATTCGTCCCAACTAATAGGTTGCTTTTGCCCATTGCTAAATGCGGATTACTTCCAGCATCGCGCGTCGTCGTCTTTCCACGTGTGAAAACCACGGTACTAGCTTGAGCACGACGTGTAAGCACGACCAGCCATGGGTGGGTTTTTTTCGATTATGGCTAATAGCTTATGGCTATAGTTAATGACTTTTGATCTTAGTATAAGTATTTATACAAATAAATCGAATACCGATAAGTCGTTTCGAAAAGACTGTCTCGATAAGCCACTTCGAAAAGACGGTAGAAAAATCATCACGTTTATTTGTTTGAGGAAAAATATAAGCTAAAAAGAAGGACGTCCACAAATCGTCATTGCCTGTAGCATGGATGGAAGCACCCGATCAGACGACAACTGAACACAGATTTGAAACTCCCAAGCTTTTGTGTTCAACACACCTGATATTATTTTCTAATTTCTAGTCATGCATTGCTGGTTCATTGCGCCAGAAAAGATCAGCACGTGTAAGAACAAGATCAAGCTCAAGATAATATTATATATTTATGTAATATATATTTCTTTAGCTTTTGTCTGTGTGTGCATATATGTTTCTTTAGCTTTTGCTGCAAAGATAGGAAGAGCACAAGACACCATCAGCAGATCGAATCAGCCACAGTATGCCTATGCTTCTAGTAGCATATCAATCGCGTACGGGATCCTTGAAAGCCAAGGGACAAGGCAAATCAGGTTGGTAGTATGTGGGATGAAACGTTTGCATATTGATCATAGCTGGCTGGCTGGCTGGATAGTAGTATTATATTAGGGATATATGTGGATTGATTGGGATGGAACACTTCAGGACCAGTGAATTTTTTCGCCTTAATTGTGATGGTTACAGATGGCTGCTCATGGATTGGATCCTTACTCCTTAATTTTGCTGTAGGTACATGCATATCAAGGACAATTAGGAAGTTAAAATCAAGCGCGTGCCACCATTAATTAAGCTGTTAACGATCAGTCGTTTGATTTTCGTCGTTCCTGAATGCGCAGAACGTGAAGTACTCCCCCGGTCGTTGTCCATTCCATCTTGATCCGCTCGTCCATCCTTTTCGTTTCCCTTGACTGATTGCATCTAGGCGTCGTTACCGTACACAAAGATGGAGTACTAGTATTCCCCACCGTAGAAGAGGATATGAAAAACAAGAACATATGTGTGTCTGGCGGTACAGAATCAGGCTCCTTCAGAAAATGTGGAAGTTTATTCAAATTCCTACAAAAATTATACTGTTTCATGTAAAATTCTAGATCGATTAATTCCTTTTTCGAAACAGACCCTCGACAGCTCGAGAAAGACTTAAAATCACTCTTCCTAGGTATCTAGTCAGTGTGCGCTACATGTTCGCGTCCTCGCGGCCAAATCCTGGTTTTGCTGGCCATCCGATAGCATTCGATCTGGACCGTTGAATCAGGAACGGAAAGACGAGATTGCACCGAGCTCCAACATAGTTCCACCGGAGGAAGATGCACAACGCCGTGGTGCCCCTGTCCTTGCTGGTCCTGATCGAGCTTGGGCAACCAAGCCGTACCTTGGTGCACAAGGCCAATAGGGACACAACATCAGCAATCATATCTCGAACCTGAGAGGTTCCTGTCAAGAACAGCACCAAAATATGGCGATCAAATCATAAATAATCAAAGAAGCGTGCGTCCATCGGTCGAATTAGGCTAGCTTTCGGAGGATTGACGCACCAACCTCAACAAACAGAACATGGGTGAGTTTTTTTAGCTTATAGTTTCCTATGAACAAACAAACAGAACATTTTCTCCGTGGTTTTTTCGGAACGATTTATTAGAGTAGTCTTTTTGAAGTGGCTTATCGGCATATCGACATTCAATTCGTTTGCATAAACGCTCATGGTAGGGCTAAAATCCATCAGCCACGGCCATAAGCCATAAACTACAGCAAAAAGAATCTACCCCATATATAAGTCTTTATCTGTTGGAAGCGTCGTCTCACAATATAAGTTCATTACGGAAATCAAATGTGTAGTTATTACAATATTTCATCGTACACTTCTATTTTAATGTTGAAAAATAAGTGAGTAGTTGTAGTATACTATTCAATAGGAGTATGCATGGTACAATTTTCTTAAATTAATGTCTTCTTGTATGTGTTAGTAATGGGCTTTGGGCTTATGTTACCGAATCGGCCCTTCTCGGTTGGGCTGAAAAGCTGTGTGCTTATGGCTGAAGTTGCACTGTAGCGACTGAAATTTCACTGTAGCTGAAGGTGGCTTATTTGGCGTAATTAAATTTAAAAAATTAAAAATAGAAAAAAAATATGCTAGCTCATCACGGACAACGCAAATGAATACAGGAAAAAAACCCGCAAAAAAGCTAAAAAGCCAAAAGTTCAGAAAAAATGAAATTTATGAATAATGAAAAATAAGCCAGAAGTTGAAGCTGAAACGAGCGGGGTACTTTAATACCTAGTAGTACTTGTGTGTGTGAAGCTTACCCAAGAAATTGAAATGGCTCCACCACAAGGTAGGAAGGGTATGTCATACTTGAAGCTACGTTTCGACCGACTGTGAATTAATTAGTGCAACCAAGGCTAACAGTAGCAATTAATCAAGTAAAACATACTCGTGTTTTCTGAACAATGTAATAATACCAAACTGTAACTAGTATATTCACATGCATTGTGTACTTCTTGTCCATGGATCTGTATGGCACAGCCATCCAGAACTTGAGACTCAAGAGCAGGTAAAGTGATATTGCAGTGATCGAAGAATGGGAGTCAAACTCGAATAACCGAAACGCATAGGTCATTTAATTACTACAGGTGGAACTTCAACCGCAACTATGTAAGTGCTCTAGTCTACACCCATAAGTATACAACATAAAAAATGATAGCTCCAGTCAACTAATGGAGCAAGCAGTGCTAGCTAATATAGGAACCTGTAAATATTGTCAGTCTACATAGTGTCGCGTGCGCTTGACTCTCTAGCCAGTTTTAGGCCCAGCTTCTAAATTAAAAGTCGTCTGGAATATATAATTTTTTAAATAGTTATCTATTATCTGTAAAGATATAGCTGTGTTTTTTTATTTTTCTTATTTTATATTTTTAATTAAATATATAAAAAACTAAAAATCGTTACAGTGTAATTTTAGCTATAACTAAACATTAATGCTCTTTAGAACAGAGCTTTAGAGGAGCACCGTACGAAAGAATTCAGTGCTGGTGGATCACGGGGGAGAGATCAGTGTGATTTCCATACGTTATTACGCATGAAGCACGTCATAGTAGCTCACTAATGAGCTGGCTGGCTGGGCAGGGACTGAAGTGGCGAGCCCTTGAGACCCAAACTTGCCGGATGAAACTTGCCACGTGGCCCCTTGATTCGTTGCACCCATCCTTTCAAGCGTCCCTCCCACCTCACCGTCCGCAACCACTGCTTGTTCGCCGGCCGGCCTCACAATCTTGCCGCTCACTCACGCCTAGCTCGAAGCTGACCTGACCAGGCCAGGGCAACAAGTGATCGGTGCCACCCCTATATATCCGCGCATGCAACGCTCCTCGGCTTAGGCTTAGGCAGCTCCATCGATCAACTTAGATCGCACCCCTCCTCGCCGCCGGCAGCGCGCGCGCCTAGGTCGACACCATACACCTGTGATCACCATAGCACGCGCCATCAGCATGGGGGTGACCACCAACGGCGCCGGTGAGGCGCTCAAGTCCCCGGCCGCCGGGCTGCGGGCCGCGGCCGTCGTCAAGCTCAACGCCGCCTTCCTCGCCTTCTTCCTCCTCGCCTACATGGCGCTCCTCCTACACCCCAAGTACTCGTACCTCCTGGACCGCCGCGCCGCCTCGCTCGTCCGATGCACCTTCCGCGATGCCTGCCCGACCCAGCTCTCTCGGAAGGTAAGGTGAGTCCTGTCCACCGGTAGTGTACGTTATGCTGATGTTCTTGACGATCCGGCCGGCCGCGTCGATAGTGAGATCTCTTGATTGATCTGACTGTATATTAGAGAGGTTATGCGTGGTGATTAATTAATGTTCGCGTGCGTGCGAGTGTGCCTGCAGCTGGGAGGTGTGCCGGCGAACAAGGTGGCGACGGAGAGGATCGTGAACTCGGGGCGCGCGCCGACCATGTTCGACGAGCTCCGCGGGCGGCTGCGGATGGGCCTGGTGAACATCGGCCGTGACGAGCTGCTGGCGCTCGGCGTGGAGGGCGACGCGGTGGCCGTCGACTTCGAGCGGGTGTCGGAGGTGTTCCAGTGGTCGGACCTCTTCCCGGAGTGGATCGACGAGGAGGAGGACGACGAGGGCCCGTCCTGCCCGGAGCTCCCCATGCCCGACTTCTCCCGGTACGGTGACGTGGACGTGGTGGTGGCCGGGCTGCCGTGCAACAGGACAGCGAAAGGGTGGAACCGCGACGTGTTCAGGCTGCAGGTGCACCTGGTGGCGGCGCAGATGGCGGCGCGGAAGGGGAGGCGCGGCGGCGTGGACGGCAGGGTGCGCGTGGTGCTGCGGAGCGAGTGCGAGCCCATGATGGACCTGTTCCGGTGTGACGAGGCGGTGGGGAGGGAGGGCGAGTGGTGGATGCACAGGGTCGACGTCGAGCGGCTGGAGGAGAAGCTCCGGCTGCCCGTCGGATCATGCAACCTCGCGCTGCCGCTCTGGGGACCCGGAGGTACGTAACCGCAATACTAATTTCTTCCGGCCACCGCGTTCGGTTCGGCCCCTGCCGGCCGGAGTGTGCCTTACGTTCTCGCATAACATACTAGTGTCGGTCGTGTAGCATAGCACCTCATGCATGTAAGTCAAGCATCTAGTTGCACCCATACTAACTAACAGGAAGCAGCGGTAGTATCAAGTATCAACAAAGATAGACATGGATGCGGTGACGGGTGACATATGGTGCTTTTAGAAATCAAAAAAGAAAACCGAGACAGCAACACAAGATACATATATGCTCAGAAAATACAAACAAAAGAAGTTTAGAACGTGCTTCTCTACTTTTCTCAACAGTAATCTGCACAATTTTTAAAGCATGATGAATAGTATATAGATGTTACTTAATTATCTTTTCATGTGCTTTGAGATTAGTGTTACTCTTATTAGAGAGGAAAGCATAAAACACTTCTCAAAAAGTTTTAGGGTGGCTTTATTTTCGACCTCTGTAAGCACATAAACAAATTCATCACATGATTTATAATCTTTTTTATTCATTTTACATAGTAAAAAGAAGGGTATTGATAAACATCATCCGGATATTTTCTTTCTAACTATCATCCAGATTTGTGACCGTTGGATTAAAGATCCAAGGGCCAAAAATTCTCCCCACCCCCTCCAAAAACAATTCAACCCCCTCCAAAAAAATTCTCCCCCTCCAAAAAAAGAGACCGTTGGATCTCTAATCCAACGGTCCGAAATTTGGATGATTGTTGGGAAGAAAACATCCGGGTGATACCTATCGTAAGCCCTTCTACTACTGGATTTTTTTGGCTCTATACTCCCTACGATGATTTTTATAAGCCGTCCATATTTTGAGAATCAAACCTTATAATATTTGACCAAAAATTGGATCAACTAAGTTATATTTTTAGCGACAAAAAGGCGGCACTGTTATATTTGTGTTTGAATGTACTTTTCATATGATTATGATTTTCTAGTTATTAACAATATATCATAAAAGACATTAACGGTCAAATTTCAATTTTGGAGATAAACCGTGCACCTGTAAAAATCAACGAGTACTTCCATAGATAACGTGTCATCGGGAAAGAAAATATTTGCACATATAGATAATAGGACATTAGCATCGGATTAAGACCTGTAATGTTTCGACATGTGTTACACAACTGTGTTAGAGACATAACATTGCACCTAATGGAATTGAAGAGTCAATACAGCACATAATCAAGCTTCTTTCCCCCTTTTTCTTTTGTAATGCGCGCGTGATATGATCAGTAGGGACGAGTTGATGGGTTGTGTAGGACAAGCCATCTCGAGGAATATAAGGAATCTGGTCGGGAAATGTAGCCAAGGGCCACGAGCTGATAATGCATCGATTCTCATTATCACTCAACTTTATTCTTGGCAAAACAATGTTAGTAGCCCCTATTCGCACCAAACATGAAGAATCCGATCGATGCTCATACCATTAGTGCTCGATTGGGTTGATTTTTTGTGGTTTATGGCTGATTTTTCACTGTAACTAGTTGAAATTACACTGTAGCTGATTGTGGCTTATTGGTATAATTAAATTTAAAAAAATAAAAATGGAAAAACGGGTTAGCTCAGTACGAATAATGCAAACGAATACGGAAAAAAAGAACCGGCAAAAAAACTCAAAAAAAAAGCCAGAAGCCTAAGCCCAAATGAAAAATAAGCAAGAAGCCTAAGTCAGAACTAAAAAAACGAAATTTAGGAATAGTAAAAAATAAGCCAGAAATCTAAACCCAAATGAGTGGGGCCTAATTGAGGCTAGGAAGAAAGCTTCAAACCAAAGCCTCCGAGAGCACTTGTGGAATCTCTCATTGATTCATAGCTTGGTGATTACTTATGTTTATGTAAGTCTGGATGATCATGGTGGCTATATCAGCAGTACTTTGTTTTTCATAATTAACCATGTGGTATGCATACATATTTGCAACCGTTGGTTCAAAGTACCATTACAAAAATTGGTCCGGCCGGCCGGCCATGTTAGATTATATAGGAAAAGTGAGCTATCCTAGCATTAATCAGCACAAAAAGCATCCCACCAAAATGGAAACTTCTATTGATAATCATGGATATATCAGTGTCATCGTGATCCAAAAGAGAGCCAAGAACTGTCCTTGCAAGACGCAGATAGATGTAGGTAGGTAGGTGAGACTTCCAATTAATCAAATAATCTACTGTTACTATTGCGAAAGAAAACAAAAAGAAGACTAAACATTATTATTAGTTCAGATCTTGAATGAATCTGATAACAGGATGCCAAATACGTATATGCAACCGCCCATATATACGTATTCATAGGATACCATGCGGTACACGAGCATATGAGAAGTATATATGGGTGTGACTTGCACATGGAAATAAAGCTTGATATAACTCGGCTTCGGCTTCTGGCTTATTTTGTCACTATTCATAAGTTTCGTCTTTTTCTGAACTTTTGGCTTTTTGTTGAGCTTTTTTGCCGGTTCTTTTTTTCCCGTATTTGTTTGTATTATACGTAATGGGCTAACATATTTTTTATTTTTAAATTTTTTAAATTTAATTATGCTAAATAAGTCTCTGTCAGCTACAATGTTTTTTTCAGCTATAAACCACGAGCTTTTCAGCCGAACCGATCACCACCATAAAAAAATATATGAAAGACTAGAGGCTGGGGCCTCTTCACCCAACTTTTTCTGGTCGCAAGTCTTTCACCTCCATCATATCCGTCTGATCGATCGAACACTTACTCTGTGATGGCATCGACCACGATTGATTAAACTAGATTCGGTTGGTGGCCGGCCATAGCTGCTAGCTAGCTTGTGCATGCACCAATTAATACTTGCATGCTACTACATCATCCCTCTATACAAAGCCGGAAGCATTCGCGGGCAGGGAGGCTAGCCACGTCGCCCCCAGCGCTCGGCCGGCCGGCGCGTGGCGCCCGGTTTTTGGTACGGTCTGGTGAGCTGTTTTGCGAAAAAGTCAAAACTAATACAATAATAGAGGACAATACATAAATAGACCTAACGGTCCTTGACTTGCACATTGGTCGATCATACCAAAATCTTTAAAGAGCAGCAGCGAAAACAGAAACAACACATAAGTAGGACCCTCAAGATATACCCATAGACAATCAGCTGGGACTTATGACTTAGTTCTTGATCTCTTCATCTTCTTGGTCTTGTCAACGCCTTTAGACGATCACACGGCTTTCCATTCCTCTTCTTACTTACTAAATAATAGTAATTAGGCAACGGTGAGTACAAAGGTATTCAACAAGCCACCACACATAATACAATTATAACATAGGCAAGGCTGACAAAAAGGAGGTTTAAGGTTCTTTTATTTGTAGAAAGCTACAATTGAAATACAATAAGTAAAAAGTATGAGACTTGGCATTTTAACTAAACCATATTTTTTTAAAGAATGTAAGAGTATGCAATAATAATTGTAGCGAGGTTCTATCCACCATACGCTACTTTTATTTTTAGGTTTCTATCCACCCATTATATTCACTAAGTTCTATCCGTCTAGGGGAAATCAGAGTTAGTGTTATATCCATCTATCCATTTTCATCCTATGTGGCATGACGGACACGGCGCAATCGTGCACGCTACGTGGCATGATGGACACGACGGGTGCGGGTCAGCACATGGCGCACGACCAAGAAAGAGAAGGGGGCCGGACACATGGCGTGGTAGAAGAAGGACGAAGAGAGGAAGAAGAAAGAAGAGTGGGGCCAGGTCGAGCGTGCGGCAGAGAGAAGGAAAAGAAGAGAGAGAGAGAGAGAGAGAGAGAGAGAGAAGCGGGCTGTGGGCCGGAGAAAAGAAAAGGGATTGGGCCAAGTGGAAAGAAAAAGAGATGGTCTGACCTCGAATTTTTGGGGAATTTTCATTTTAATTAAATTGGTTTTGGATTTAAATTTGAATTTCACTTTGCAAAATTTTGATAAGTGTACAGCTCCATATTTTTTAAATTATTTTCAATCTTAGGTTGATTCAAGTTTTGGGTTTAGCGATTTTAAATTCAAAGTTCGTTTCTCCTTTTCTTCTTGGATATGTAATGCTTATTTTTATTTGTTTTGTTAATTGCTTGGCTCTTAGTCTTAGTTTTTGATTTTATTTTTATTAATTGAATTGATTGACACAAAATCCGATCAAGATTCTCGAATAAAAACCAGAAAAATTCAGGTAAACACCAAAAAGCATTAAAATATTTTAAAATTTATGCATTTTTTATATTTAAATTTTGGGATGTTACATCATCTTCCAAGAACGAGAGAGGCTCATGTGGTTAAGAAATGGAGCCCTTGATCTGCATGCTGAAGATAAAACAAAGGATGCATTCTTTTCAGCTGCTGCTAATGGCTTTTGATTCTAGTGCGAACATTTGTACGAATGAACTGAATACTGCTAAGCCGTTTAGAAGAGGTTGTCTCGATAAGCCGATTTGAAATAATGGTAGAGAAACCGTTCCATTTATTTGTTCGTGATGATTTATTTTTATAGGAGAACACCCATCTTATCGTCGTAGTAAATGCACATCGATGATCTACTTTTATAGATGTTATTGTTACCATTTTACCATCTCCTGCCATTTTTTTCACGTTCTAGAAACTAACCAATGTGTGCGTGCAACACGCAGGCATCCACGAGGTGTTCAACGTGTCGGACCTCACGGCGGCGGCGCCCGGCCGTCCGCGCCGCGAGGCGTACGCCACGGTGCTGCACTCGTCGGACACGTACCTCTGCGGCGCCATCGTGCTGGCGCAGAGCATCCGGCGCGCGGGCTCCACCCGCGACCTCATTCTCCTCCACGACCACACCGTCTCCAAGCCCGCCCTGCGCGCTCTGGCCGCGGCGGGCTGGATCCCCCGCAAGATCAAGCGCATCCGCAACCCACGCGCGGCGCGCGGCACGTACAACGAGTACAACTACAGCAAGTTCCGGCTGTGGCAGCTGTCGGAGTACGAGCGCGTGGTGTTCGTGGACGCCGACATCCTGGTGCTCCGCAACCTGGACTTCCTGTTCCGGTTCCCGCAGCTGACGGCGGTGGGCAACGACGGGTCCCTGTTCAACTCCGGGATCATGGTGATCGAGCCGTCGCAGTGCACGTTCGACGCGCTGATCCGGAACCGGCGCACGATCCGGTCGTACAACGGCGGCGACCAGGGGTTCCTGAACGAGGTGTTCGTGTGGTGGCACCGGCTGCCGCGGCGGGTGAACTACCTGAAGAACTTCTGGGCGAACACGACCGGGGAGCGGGCGCTCAAGGAGCGGCTGTTCCGGGTGGATCCGGCGGAGGTGTGGTCGATCCACTACCTGGGGATGAAGCCGTGGACGTGCTACCGGGACTACGACTGCAACTGGAACATAGGGGACCAGCGGGTGTACGCCAGCGACGAGGCGCACGCGCGGTGGTGGCAGGTGTACGACGAGATGGGGGAGGTGATGCGGGGGCCGTGCGGGCTGTCGGAGCGGAGGAAGATCGAGATCGCGTGGGACAGGCACCTCGCCGAGGAGGCCGGGTACGCGGACCAGCACTGGAAGATCAACATCACCGACCCCCGGAAGTGGGAGTGATGGCTGCCGACGAGCTCGAGTGGCAGCTGAGCTCGCCGCATTTTGTATCTCGGGGTTCCTTTTCTTTTTGTTCATATATATATATACACAAGGGAGTGAGTTCACAAACTTTGGGTGAATAATGAGTAATTAAGTTGATCCCATGATCGAAGTTGTTCATCGTCATAGCATGTTTAGTTTGCTCGGCAGAAGCGGCCCATGCATGCGCGCGCACCCGTTGGTATTCTGCTGTGGGCCTTTGGCAAAGCGGGCCTCGGTGGCGCACCGCACCAACGGCTTGTTGCCGTGGGCCTTGAAGCCCGCGCTTTAGCTGCGGTGTGGCGCGGCCCGCGCACATTGTCTTAGCCTCCTGAGCGTTGGCCGCCGGAGTTTCCAGTACTTTTAGGGCATGTACAACCCACGGACGGATACTGTCTTTGTCATGCCAGCACAGCAAAATCATCCGACGTGGACCGTAATAAACCCAGGAATAAACGCAAACTGTCCTCTCGCGAGGCGATGGCCCGCGCTCGTGCTCCCAGGCGAAACCGCTGGCGTTGCGAGCGTTGTACAAGCCGTCGTCTCCTCAAGACGCGAAGCGGATCCAGATGCGGGCGCGCGAAAATGGCAGCTCCTTCCTTCCAAGCGCGCCAAATCCAGATCCAGATCCGGAAGAGCCAGGGCGCGGCGGCAGCTCGGAAGAGCAAGGGCGTAGAGCAGTGTCTTCATCGGCGGGAGCAGCGTCTTCACCGGCACCCCTACACCGTCGGCAGATTGGGTCCGCGGGGGAAACCGGGGAGGCGAGCAAGAGGCAGCCAGCGCCTGGCAGGGGATTGGAGCCGGGGAGGCGAGCAAGAGGCAGCATTAGGAGGGGTTGGCGTCAGACTCAACTGCTGGTTAGGGAAGGAGGAGCAAGGAGCAACAGGACGCAAGCGAGGAACTCAAGCATCAAAATAATAGGGCATAAGGTGGATTCTTTCCTCTTGTTTTCACTGCTTTTACTTCTTTTCTGCAGCAGCAAAATGATTTGTGTTTCTGCAAGTGAAGCCAAGGAGAAGCAGCAGGAAACACATCAAGGAAGGAGGAACACATGTTTGTTCTGTTGATCCCTGAGAATGTAGCTCTTCTTAATGGCTTCATGACAATGCACAAGTCTTCCTATTCTTACTCAGTATCACAGTAACTTAAATTCGGACTAAAAATTGATCCCTAACTTAGGTTGCAGCTTAGTAAGAGATGTAAATTGTAATCTAGTATGGAGGTTTAGCTATGCTCAGTTTTTGTTCAAGCAGCTTAGCTTTTAGACTGACAACTAAGCGGTGTAAATATGGACGTGTGTATTTGTTCTCAGAAAGAGGTAGTTGGGTTGCTATAAATATGTGCCTATGCTTTTAGAGAGCTTGAATTAGGTAGTAGAAGTTCAGTGAATCAATTTCACTTGAATAGATTAGTTAATCGAGAATGGGATTTTCCTTCCAAAAAGTTAAGAACAGGATTCAAAACAGAGTTTTTGTGTCAGAAATGAGGATAAGTCTTGAACTAGTAATTTTAACTGAAATAACTTAAAAGGATTATGAGCTCAAAAGTGTAGTGTCATCCACAATACCACAAAGATTAGTGCCTTGGTTGGGACTGTTTAATTAGCTAGATCTAGATTCTGGCATGCACTGTCCATCTAGAACAAATTTCATGACATATATAGTGCTTAATCAGAAAAGATCCAGATATAAGCAGGTATATAAAGTAGTGTATGTATGATTGATATTCTGGACTTGCAAAGTCTACTGGTCCCTCAATGTTAACAGTATACTTTTCTTGTGTAAAATCACACTAAAAAATCACACTAATCAGATATGTCCAAGCTAGCCGCAACAATTTTAGTATATAAGAAATGAGAGCAAATTAGGACTGATCTCTCCAAATACCCTTCTTGTGTTGGAGTGAGTAGCACTGCTTTTATTTGTTGGAGTGACTAGCATCCGAACCTAATTGAGATGTTGCAGTATGAACAGGCTGCTAGTATGTGAACATGTTGCAGTATGAACAGGCTGCTAGTATGTGAACATATTGCAGTATGAACAGGCTGCTAGTGTGAATATGTGACTACTTGCATAGTATAACTTGCCATATGTTCCTGTCGCCATGCCAAAATCATAGCCTTGCCAATTCTCTTCTCTAGTCTTCATGTCGCAGTAACCAGTGCCACCAGCCTCTAATGAAGATCATCCAGATGAAGAAGTCGATGACTTTGATCCTATGGAGGTGTACACCCTGGAAGACATCATGGCAGAGGATGCAATCTTAGACGAATATAGAAGCAAGATTGGAGAGAAATTGAAGGTCGATATCGATGGAGAAACATCAAGTGTATCTCGCCGCCGCCGACATAGTGGACCAAGGAGGTATATACCAAGGAATCGAGAAGCCGGTCACGATGATCTTGTTGCCAACTACTTCTCCGCAAATCCTATCTACACCGACGAGATGTTCCGAAGGAGATTTCGGATGAATAAGCCGTTGTTCCTTCGCATCGTGCAACACAATGGTATTTATGTTCATCTTATTGTAATTATGTTCATCTTATTTATGCTTGATCTGTTTTGTATCAACAAGCAACACAATGGTATACCGAATCATATTCATGCTTGATCATGGCTGTATGCATGCATTAAACAGTTTGCAGATAGTCAAATAGACGACCCATTGTACAAGCTGTCTGTTCAGTTGTCTGTGTGTGAAGTGGAAAGAACTTACAGACAACAACCCGTCTATGGGTTGTACATGCCCTTAGTCTTTTTAATCACGTATTTACGCAAATGACTATAATCACGTAATAAATACAAAAATAGTTTTTTTTACCGTATGGTGATCGAGCGGCAGCCCTGTGAGGGTGACACTTGCCTTGGCCACATGGCCACCGTGCATCGCGCGAAGGCCGGACAACCACCGTGTAGCCCTCCCCTCTGTCGCCCAGCCACCAGACGACAGCTACTCGTGTCTAGTACTCGTCTATAGCTAGTCGGAGTTGAGTGGTCGTGTTCGAGTCTGTAGCGGTCAGAGTCAAGCGTGTGGTCGTAAGACTATGTTTAAGCAGTCGTAGTCAGAGAAGCAGTCGACCGAGTGACGGTCGTAGTAGCGGTTGCAGCCTGAGTCAATAAGTAGTTAAGAGGATCGAGTCGTGTAGATCGTGGAGGAATTTCAGGAATTAAGCGCATGATCGTAGGTAGTAGGTGAGTGGTCTTCATGAGCGACTAGTTGTTTCTATTTAAAGCATCTTAATCGAATGTAATAATCGAGCCATTTGTAGTAGTCATTTGTCTCCTGAGAACTTGTATTTGTTTCTTGAGAGAAATAAAAAATACAAGGGAGAGTGAGAAATCTCGAGAGATCTCCAACAGTTGGTATTAGAGCGAGGTGCGAGGAGAAACTGCCTAGCGATGACTTGCTAGTAGGCATGATGGCGTGTACAGCGACGCACATTGGGCGGAGGTGTGCAGGTGCCGGCCACAAGTCAATTGCCGCACCGGGCGCTTAGGAGCACGGCGCGCGAAGGTCCGCACGGCCATGGCGAAGCCAGCGTGGTGTGCCAAAATTGCACGTGACGTGCACACCGGCGACGGCGACATGATGTCGCATGGTGGTGGGTCGTCAAGTGGTGCCACTGCGAGAGGTGGCTTTGATGACGGGTGCACCAACGACAAACTCCATAAGTGGAGGCCCAAGGTGGCGCAGTGGAAGACTCCATACGAGGTGAAGGCTGCGGCTGACAACGGCAATCTCCACTGGAGGTACATGGAGGCCGATGGCTTCAAGGTGAGGCGGTGCGGAGCCACCTGGAATCGAGTTGGCATGAGACCAACAACAGCGCGATGAGTTGTGTGAGGCACCGACAGAGGAGACATTGATTGGCGGAGAGAAGCCGCAAACAACGTTGTCTCGCTCGCGTTGGAGGCTATGTGTAGTGGTGTGAGGCCGCTACAAGGTGGATATCAGTGTTGGAAAAAGTATCGTCCACAAGATGAAGTTGCTGCTGTGTGTAGCAAGGTGAAGCCGCTACATGTGGCAAGGAGGAGGCTGCTGCTGCGTGCGGTAAGAAGATGCTGCTGTGTGCGGCAAGAAAAAGAGGCTGCTGCATGAGGTAAAGATGATGTGGGTCATCAATGTCGTGAGTCGACATATCAAGGATAAGACAACAAGATTAGGGGGTTGATTGTTGGAACTAATCTTGTTATTGTGCATACTTGGTGTGTTCGACTACTATAGTTGTAGGTGCTAGTATTCGCAGTTGTATGTGTGATCGTAAGTGGCTGTGGTCGAAAGTCGTGTGTCCGAGTACTCATGTCAAGTACTCGTCTGTAGCTAGTCGGAGTCGAGTGGCCGTGTTTGAGTCTGTAGCGGTTGGAGTCGAGCGTGTGGTTGTAAGACTCTGTATGGTTGTAAGACTGTGTTCAGTGGCGTAGCCAGGATTTGTAGCTATGGTGGTCCATTGTCTAAAATTTTTTTAACCGCTATAAACTTAACATGTCGGTACACAAGTATATGAATTACAAAACGCAATTAAGAAAAAAAGACATACAATTAAAATTAAATAGTCCAATGCGACCGTGCATTCCAATAATATAATCTTATGACACAGAATAAAATAAGGTTTTGTGTATCTTGTGACTTGCGGCCTGTGAACGTCTGATGCCTGATGGTGGATCGCTGTCGCTGATCACCGGCTGGTGGCCACCAGCAATAGCTGATGCGTTCTGCTCGAGTTAGGGCTTATTTGCTTAGTCTCTAGCTCTAGGGAGAGATTGGGAGAAAAAAAAGGAAACATGACTAAACGAGCAGGCTAATTGGATGAAGATTTTGACTTTTGAGACGTACCTGCAGAGGACTCACGTGTGTTGCTGCTCGTCGTCCGGCGCCGGCCTGTCGCCGGCTCGCCGCCGCCGCTATCGTTCGTATAATCGTATTCATATTCTATGAAGCACAACACAGCAAGGGATACGAAGGGGCGCAGGCCGGCCGCACAGAGAAATACGAAGGGTCGCACAATACGTATTCGCGAAAGGCCGCGGACGCTCCCACATATTCGATGTTTGGCTGCTGAAGATCCGAATTTCCCTATATCTATGGGCCTTATATGGGCCGAGCGCAGGGTGGTCCGCGGACCACCCTGTAGCTCCGCCAGTGACTGTGTTTAAGCGGGCGTAGTCAGAGAAGCAGTCGACCGAGTGACGGTCGTAGTAGCGGTTGCTCTCTGAGTCAATAAATAGTTAAGAAGACCAAGTCGTGCAGATCATGGAGAAATTTCAGGAGTTAAGCGCATGATTGTAGGTAGTGGGTGAGTGGTCTGAATAAGCGACCGGTTGTTTCTATTTAAAGTGTCTCAATTGAATGTAATAATTGAGCCATTTGCAGTAGTTATTTATCTCTTAAAATTTTATATTTGTTTCTTGAAAGAAATGAAAAACACGAAAGAGAGTGAGAACCTCAAGGGATCTCCAGCAAGCAGCAAGAGTGCATTGGTTGATGCGTGCACGTACGTGTTTGTGTGATAGGGTTCTACATAAACCGTGGGTCGGACAAGGAGCAGCAGATAGGGAGCATCAAGTGGATTCAGGATGAGGGCTTCATCGCCGTCGGCAATGTCTCCGCCGTCGACAAGCCCAACATCCTCCCGGTCCTCTCCACCGTGCGCTACTTTCCCGACGCAACGGCCCGCAAGTACTGCTACCAGCTCCCCGTCGTCAAGGGCTCGCGCTACCTCGTCCGCACCACCTACTTCTACGGCGGCTTCGACGGCGGCAGCGAGCCCCCCGTGTTCGACCAGATCGCCGACGGCACCCGATGGAGCGCCGTGAACACCACCGAGAACTTCCGGCGCGGCATGTCCACCTACTTCGAGATGGTGGCGCAGGCGCAGGCGCAGGGGAAGACATGAACGTGTGCCTCTCGCGGCGGCCCGACACCGTGTCCAGCCCGTTCATCTCGTCGCTGGAGCTCGTCAAACTCGAGGACTCCATGTACAGCACCACCGACTTTGGCAAGTACGTCATGAGCACCGTGGCTCGCAACCGGTTCGGCGCCAAGGGCGACATCATTGGGTACGCACGTCCGCAATGCACCGCATCAGCATGCGTTGTTTGTGTGTGTGCGCGCGCGTAAGGGGGATCCTAACATGACGTGGTTGGCATTCTAGCTATCCAGATGACCAGCCGTTCACGGACGGCAACCCGACGGTGGAGTGCCACTCGGCGATCTCGACGGACGACTTCTGGAACCTGCCGCCGGCCAAGGCGCTCAAGGGCGGGGTCACGACGAGCCGGGGGAAGAAGCTGTCCGTGCAGTGGCTGCCGGTGGAGCTGCCCGCGGCGAGCTACTACATGGCGCTCTACTTCCAGGACTCGCGCACGGCGAGCCCGTACAGCTGCGCGTGTTCGACGTGGCGGTGAACGGGTAGGAGTTCTTTCGGGGGCTCAACGTCTCGGCGGCTGGTGTCATGGTATACTCAAGCATGACGCAGCTGTCCGGGAAGACAGAGATCATGCTCACGCCCAACGAGACGTCTCCCATTGGGCCGCTCATCAATGCCGGCGAGATCTACCAAATTGTGTGCCGCTTGGCGGCAGGACGGCCACTAGAGATGGTATGCACTTTCAGGCTGTTCATATGCCAATAGTTTCTGCATTATGTGTGATTGCAAATTTCAGGCAGCAAAAGGTTACCTTCAGTTAGTGTAGGTCACCTTCAGTTCGTGAGATTCATGTTTGGGTGATGAAAAAGTGTAGGGCTTTCACTTGCGCAGCAGTGGTTGCAGCAGTGTTTGGGTGAATGAACCATTCATTCTAGGATTGTTCTCCTTCATACTAACTTTTTTATATTTGAAAAGGCATCTTGATGGCAATCAGTTTAGTGGAGTGATCAGATCATCACTTGGAAAACTCAACAACCTAAAGGAGCTGTAATTACTCAAAATTTCTTTTTCTGGTGTTTATCAGACAGTAAATATGCCTTACTTTCTTTGCCTCGTGCATTTGCTCTGGACAATGGTAGATACCTGAACAACAACAATCTCTCAGGCCAGGTACCAGAGAGCCTGAAAACCAAATCGGGACTTGACATGAGGTATGAAGAGTAACAAATCTATACTTTGGTTCCAGTTTTTGTCCTGATGATATTGTTTGCATGAACAATGTACAGGACTGAGGGGAACAAACTTGATTGACGCTGGCAAGGAGGAAATATCACGATGCTAATTTTCAATCTAATGCTGCACTTACGTATGCAGAAGACACAGTCTGATGATGAAGGGGGGAAGAGTGAAGGCTTCAGAAAGTGTAGGATGACATTGATGTATGATGTTGTATGTGATCTGAAGATTGGTGTCATATATAGCATCCTTTTGAGCCATTCGTGTCCTTTTCTTAGTTTTTTTTTCTTCTGTACATGTTGTATCAGATGGCTTTACTTTAGGGATAATTGTTAGGTCCAAGAATCATTTCCTAATCTATCTAAAAGTCCAAAAGTGTACCATGTTCCATTAATAACTTCATTTAGGACAGTAATGCACGATAGCCAGACTCAGCAAATAACTGATTACTCCAAGTTTGTGAGTTCTGAAATTCTGGGATCTCATTAGCAGTACTGGTGGACATACGAACATAATACATAACAGCTGCGCTGGCAATCCTGATAGATAAAGCTTAAACCATACCCAAAATCCTACTTGCCATCTCTTGATAGATTAGTAATGATGTTGCACGGTGTAGTCACTCGGTTACCTCACTGCCATCATCAATAGTTGCTCGGATTATATGCATCTGAGAAGCAATTCATTAACGCCAGGTTATTCACATTATTCAGATATAAACCATGTTGAGCTCACAATTTCACATTATTCAGATGTAGTGTTCAGTAGATTGTATAACCTTGAAGGTTGTTGGCTTGATCAATTGAAAAACTGTCGCATCTCCATCCTGCAATCCATGACACAAAGCAAAACCAGCCCAGCCACCGCTTAGCCCATTCTTGTAGGCAAGGTAATTGGTCTCGAATTCTTCGTCTTTCTCATCCACCAAAGTGACAATGGAATCATGCTTTGGCAGGTAGGTCTCACAGAAATGCCTAGGGAGACTCTTTTGATCATGTCATCCGACAATATTAGTACACACGAGATGAGTTAAGAATTTTCTGGGAAGGACATATAATAGTATAATACTCACCAACCAGAATCCTCGCACCACATGTGAATGCAACATTGGTTTCACAAAGGATGGGTATTCAGGGTCAAGTTGTGATTCTAACTCCTCTGCTTTTCTTGCTGCCTCCAACCTAGCTTCCATTGAAATTGATCCACGGCTTGCCAAGTAGATGCTGTCATATAGTTTTCTAGGAGACCTACAGGGGAATTTTTTTGGATAGATTGGATGCAGTTTTGTTACTTAATGGGAGAAGTACAGGTTTCGAGCTCCTATGTCATTGATAGCGCATATGTACAAACCTTTTCGTTCTCTCTTTATCTGGTGCTACCTGTCAAGTGTCAAGGAATGTTACTTGTCAGAAAAGAAAATATGGATTTGAATTGATGATAACATGTATGCTAAGCGGTAGGCACAATGGTACAATGCCTAATAATATTTAATTGAGGTAATTTTACACAGAAGATTATAGGCTGCTCCTCAGCATAAGCATTTTGCAAGAAAAATTTATTGTATCAGAGTACCAGACACACTTAATTCTTAGTAGTTTGACATAATCTGGGGCAGTCAACGAATAACGATGTGAAGTAAATAGCTTCTTCAATTGTGCGGACAACCTTGCACTAGAAATAAAATTACATGCTCAATAATTTACAAGATATGTATGCAAGCAACTGAATAAAATATATGAACTAGAACAAGCACATATATAAATCACAAGAACTAGGTGTTTTTATTAAACCTCTTTCCCCAAACGTTAGAAATTCAGGTAACGGAGCAGAACCAGGAGCATATACCTCTGCATACTTGACCTCAGGGAGGTTAGCAAGGCGCCGTGACCTCCTCCGAGGCGAGGGAGACACGACCGCCGCCTCAATGATCCTGCGCCTCTTCTGCTTCTGCTCAGCAGCAAACCAGAAAAAAAAAAGACGCAATCGATGAGTGGAAAGTAAGCAGCAACTAGCAACCGATTCAATAAAGGACTGCAGTAAGCAGAACACAAGAAGGCTGAGGATAGCGGCGGCGGCAGTGTCACCATGGGGGAGGGTGTCTTGGGCGCCTCGCTGATGGCGGCGGAGAGGTGGCGCAGGTTGAGCGCCTCCATCTTGCGCTTGTTCTCCTCCACCGTCCTCTCCCGCGCCGCCTCGTACGCCGACATCCCCTTCTCTCTCTCTCTCTCTCTCTAGTCGCTTCTACTCGACTTGGACTCGAGTGCTGTAGAGAGAAGCTGGAGCAGCAGAGCAGCAGCGAGTGCGAAGTTGGGGAAGGGTTTAAGCCGAGAGAGCTAGGAAATCGACCGTTGGACTGGCGGCGGGTAGAATGGTAAATTTCGGGAAGAGCAGCTGCCTCCGTGTTTCTCGCGAAAAAGAAGGGCCGGGCCGGGCCGGGCTGGCAAAAGAGGAGGACGCGACCTGGCCCAGACATTTGCTGAAGTCGAGTGTCGAGTGGGTCGCCGTCGACTACGGTGGTTGGATATGGGTTTGCTCATGAGGACGGATGCAAACTGAAAAAAAAATCAATCCAAATCCCTTTTAAAATGGGGATAATGTTCCACACCGAATCCCTAAAAATCCTCCTAATCAATCGATCCGAAGCTCGCACCGCAGATCCTGTCTCCAGTCCAGGTGGTCTGCTGCGCTGCCTGCAGCTCTGCAGTCGTCGTCGGCATGAGGGTGGTGGTGACGGGCGCGACGGGGTACCTCGGCAACCGCCTGCGCGCCGCGGTGGCCGGTGCCGGCCACGCCGTGCGCACGTTCGTGCGCCGCTCCGGCGACGCCTCCGGCCTCCCGGAGTCCGTCGAGCTTGTTGAATATATAAGCACATGTAGATTTAATTTATTCCATAAATAAATCATGACATCATGCACGCAAAATAACAGAACCATCACAGGCATAAAAGATCTAGACATGTAAATCAGGAAACTGTACATGAACAGATCTAATACGGAGAACATGACTGTTACGTACCGATGGTTCTGTTCTGATCGGTTTGCCGATGTAGACGCCGCAGGCACGGTGGGGATGACACAAAGTCGATGACGATTCGCTGAAGCCGAACGACGAGGAAGACGAGCCAGAGCTACAGCAAGCAGTCGCGCAGAGCGCTTCCCAAAAACCTTATTCGCCCTCTCCCGGTGCAGGACTTCGAAGGCGACGGTTCCGGAGACCTGCTCTCCCGAACGACAGTGCACGCCGGCGGACGGGACGGAGACGTGGGACGGCGCAGCACAATGGATGGAGGAGGCAAAACCCTAGATTGATTTTCGCATGGTCCTGTATGGAGGCGGCGACTCCGTATTTATAGAAAACCAGGACGCGTGATCAAGACGCCTGCACGTTCTCCATAACTCGTAACCGAACCGGATTAGTTGCGTAACCGATCCGGATTCACCGCCACACATAATAGCAAAAGATAAAACTGCAAAAAGGAAGCCGCGTCTGCGCAAGCACCTGGAGCGGATTTTGGCGGACCATTCACGCAGGTGCCGTGCGCCCGCGCCCGCGCCCCCCGCCCAGCCCAGCCCGGCCCGGCGAGGCGAGGCGAGCGAGCGCGCGCGTGTTATCCTCTAGTTCTCTCCCACACATGCCTCAAGTGGCTAGGAGTGCACCATCCCTTTTAAGGTGGTCTTCCTCTCCTAGAACTAGCAATATGGTACTAAAGGTTTCATGTATGCCTCCTTTGCATGAGTGGGCCTTTGAGATTTTAGGAATAATTCTTTTATATGGGCTTGGCCCACATATAATCCAACAATCCCCCACCAGATCTCAAAGTCCCATAGAGATTTGCCTGAATTCCAATGTACTGTTTATATATCAGTGTTTCGATGGAGACCGATTAAGGTTGAACATCCACCTAGAACTCCAAGCTACACTTACTCACAACTTGAACAATGGACTACGCCTTGAATTGCAAGTTTGGTGCAAGCAAGGTTCACTTAAAGACTTAACTGATACTAGGCCGCCAGTAGGCTACCCCTCGGTTGGAGCGTATAAGTCATACTCCTTGGTCTCTTCATGAGCTTAGTAGGAGATTTTCCCAAGATCTCCATAGACTGCGACTAACAGTCGGGTTCATATAGGTGTGTTCTTTCAAGAACGTTCTGCAGGATAACGTCTTCGCTTTTGAAAGCCAATGGAACACATTAAGGCCTTAACCAACCTGCCTTGCAGTTTCTGAGAGTATTGCATCTTCACATAGAGAGGGTTGAAATTACTCTCCTCCAGTTAACTAATGGCTTGTTTTTCCCAGATCCTAATTCACGGGATCTCCGATCACATAGGTCGGGTTACTACCATAGATAACTCACATGGGTCTCATTCCCATCTCCTTCGATGCACTATCTATCACATTCCGTGATAGTCCCTTTGTAAAGGGATCTGCCAGGTTTCTATTTGTTTGGATGTAGTCCAAGGTTATAACTCCGGAATTTCTCATTTTCCTGACAGACTTCAATCGTCTCTTGACATGCCTAGACGATTTCATATTATCCTTAGAACTGTTCACCTTAGCGATAACAGTTTGATTATCACAGTTCATAAGAATAGCTGGCACTGGCTTTTCCACTGTAGGCAGATCCATCAATAGATCCCGTAGCCATTCTGCCTCAACAGTAGCAGTGTCTAGTGCCGCGAGCTCTGCTTCCATGGTTGACCTCGTCAAAATAGTCTGTTTGCAAGACCTCCATGAAACAGCACCACCACCAATAGTGAAAACATATCCACTAGTGGCTTTGATCTCATCAGCATCAGAGATCCAGTTGGAATCACTATAACCCTCCAGTACCGACGGGTACCCAGTATAGTGAAGACCAAAGTTCGAGGTACCTTTCAGATAGCGCAACACTCGCTCAAGCGCCTTCCAGTGATCATCTCCTGGGTTAGAAGTAAACCGACTCAACTTGCTCACAGCAAAGGAGATGTCTGGCCTTGTTGCACTAGCTAGATACATAAGTGAGCCAATTATCTGGGAGTATTCCAACTGATTCCTAGCAATTTTCTTATTCTTACGAAGTAACACACTAGGATCATAAGGTGTTGGAGAAGGCTTGCTTTCAGAATAGCCAAAACGGCTCAAGACCTTCTCCACATAATGAGATTGCAATAATGTAATACCATTTTCACCTCTAATCAATTTAATATTTAGAATAACATCAGCCACTCCCAGATCTTTCATATCAAAATTTTGAGACAAGAATAATTTGACCTCATTTATCACATTGATGTTTGTCCCAAAAATCAAGATGTCATCCACATACAAGCATAGAATAACTCCCTCACCCCCACCATAGCGATAGTATACACATTTATCTGCCTCATTGACAGCAAAGCCTGCAGACGTCAGTGTTCTATCGAACTTCTCATGCCACTGCTTAGGGGCTTGTTTCAGACCATACAAAGATTTCAACAGTTTTAACACCTTGCCTTCTTGACCTTCTACTACAAATCCATCAGGCTGTTCTATGTAAATTTCCTCATCCAGCTCTCCATTAAGAAAAGTTGTCTTAACGTCCATTTGATGAACGAGAAGACCATGTGAAGCAGCCAAAGCAAGTAGTACTCGAATTGTGGTCAGTCTAGCAACAGGTGAGTAAGTGTCAAAGAAATCTTCGCCTTCTTTCTGAGTATAGCCCTTGGCAACAAGCCGAGCCTTGTACTTTTCAATAGTACCATCAGGCCTAAGCTTCTTTTTGAACACCCACTTGCACCCTACAGGTTTGCACCCATAAGGTCTATCTGTCAACTCCCAGGTTCCATTAGCGATTATGGAATCCATTTCGCTACGGACAGCCTCCTTCCAGTAGTCTGCATCAGGGGATACATATGCTTCTGAAATAGATTTGGGAGAGTCGTCCACAAGGTACACAGTGAAATCATCACCAAAGAATTTGGTTATCCTTTGTCTCTTGCTCCTTCTAGGAGCTTCACTGTCATCCTCCTCATTGACAAGTTCATGTGTTTGTTCAAAAGGTTCAGGTGGTGTGACTGAACTGGGAATTATTTCAGAAGATTGACTAGTAGTGTTATGTGTATCTTTCATTGGAAAGATATTCTCAAAGAATGTTGCATCTAGAGACTCCATAATTGTACCAACGTGCATGTCAGGTACCTCAGTTTTAACTATCAAAAATCTATATGCAATGCTATGATTAGCATATCCCAGAAAGACACAGTCCACAGTTTTGGGTCCAAGCTTGCGTTTCTTAGTTATTGGCACATTGACTTTCGCCAAGCACCCCCATGTACGCAAGTAAGAAAGTGATGGTTTTCTCCCAATCCATACCTCGTATGGTGTTTTGTCCTTATTTCTGTTAGGAACTCTATTTAATACATGATTAGACGTTAGCAAAGCCTCCCCCCACCATGCCTTGGGTAAGCCCGCAGTGTCTAACATGGCATTCACCAAGTCAGTCAACGTGCGATTTTTCCTTTCGGCAATCCCATTTGACTCGGGAGAATAAGGAGGCGTCCTCTCATGTATAATGCCATGTTCCTCACAAAATAAGTCAAATTCGTTTGAGAAATACTCTCCACCACGATCTGACCTAAGTCTTTTTATCTTTCTGGTTAATTGGTTTTCAACTTCTGCCTTATAGATTTTAAAATAGTCTAAAGTCTCATCTTTCGTTTTCAATAAATACACATAACAGAACCTAGTTGCATCATCAATCAATGTCATGAAATATCGTTTTCCACCCTTCGTCAACACGCCATTCATCTCAGAAAGATCTGAATGCATGAGTTCTAGTGGTGCCAAGTTTCTCTCCTCGGCGGCCTTGTGAGGCTTACGAGGTTGCTTTGATTGCACACAACTATGGCATTTAGAACCTTTGTTGATGGAAACGTTTGGAATTAAATTCATACTGGAAAGCCGAGACATTAAGCCAAAATTAATATGACATAGACGTGAGTGCCAAACATTGGCCTCATCATCCACACTGCCACAAATATGGTTCACAGACTTATTGCAGAAATCTGAAAGGGAAAAACGGAACAAGCCTCCGCATTCATAGCCTTTACCAATAAAATATCCATGCTTAGACACGACTACTTTATTAGACTCAAACACCAACTTAAACCCGTCTCTACATAAACGGGAGCCACTAACGAGATTCTTGTTTATAGAAGGGACATGCTGCACGTTCTTCAGCTGCACGATCTTTCCCGAAGTAAACTTCAGATCTACCGTGCCAACACCATGAACAGTAGCATGTGACCCATTCCCCATTAAGACGGAGGAATCCCGGGCGACCTGATAAGAAGAAAACAACGAAATATCAGCACACACATGTACATTAGCTCCTGTATCAATCCACCAATTGGTAGATTGACTAACTGAAAGAACAGTAGGTAAATTACCATACCCAGTCCCATCTCCAGTCTTGCCAATGGTCACGTTAACAGACTTAGAAGTCTGTCCTGCAGGTGCCTTCTTTCCTTTGCGTTGTGGGCACTTCTTGGCCATATGACCAACCTCACCGCACACAAAGCAAGTTCTGTCATCCTGATTGTTGTTATTCTTCTTCTTCTTGAAGTTGGTTGTCTGTTGCGTTTTGACAAATTTCCCTTTGTTCTTGCTTGAGGGTTTCTGTACCACATTGGCACTAGACTGCCCTCCATCACCCTTTGACACGGCGTCCTTTTCCCGAGCTTTCTCCTCAATTTCAAGAGACCCAATCAGACTCTCAACAGAGTATTCTTGTCTCTTGTGTTTGAGTGCTGTTCCGAAATTCCTCCATGAAGAAGGTAATTTCGCAATAATACATCCAGCCACAAACTTGTCGGGTAAGGCACACTTCAGGAGTTCGAGTTCCTTGGCAATGGCCTGTATCTCATGAGCCTGATCTACTACAGAACGGTTATCAACCATCTTGTAGTCATGAAATTGCTCCATGACATACATGTCATTGCTGGCATCAGTAGCACCGTATTTGGAATTCAGTGCATCCCATAACTCCTTCGCGTCTGTCATGTGCATATACACCTCGCACAGACGGTCAGCAAGAACACTAAGAATGCATCCAACAAAGAGAGTAGTGGCAGTCTCGAATTCTTTCTGCTTTTCAGCATCAAGAACACCTTCAGGCTTGCCATTACTAACCCAGAATACATTCATAGCAGTAAGCCACAGAGTGACCCTGATCTGCCATCTCTTAAAGTGCACACCGGAGAATTTATCCGGCCTCAGTGCATTGGCAAATCCAGCCATAGTAAAACCACAGTGCCTACAATAAGGTTTTTGGATTGTTGAATATATAAGCACATGTAGATTTAATTTATTCCATAAATAAATCATGACATCATGCACGCAAAATAACAGAACCATCACAGGCATAAAAGATCTAGACATGTAAATCAGGAAACTGTACATGAACAGATCTAATACGGAGAACATGACTGTTACGTACCGATGGTTCTGTTCTGATCGGTTTGCCGATGTAGACGCCGCAGGCACGGTGGGGATGACACAAAGTCGATGACGATTCGCTGAAGCCGAACGACGAGGAAGACGAGCCAGAGCTACAGCAAGCAGTCGCGCAGAGCGCTTCCCAAAAACCTTATTCGCCCTCTCCCGGTGCAGGACTTCGAAGGCGACGGTTCCGGAGACCTGCTCTCCCGAACGACAGTGCACGCCGGCGGACGGGACGGAGACGTGGGACGGCGCAGCACAATGGATGGAGGAGGCAAAACCCTAGATTGATTTTCGCATGGTCCTGTATGGAGGCGGCGACTCCGTATTTATAGAAAACCAGGACGCGTGATCAAGACGCCTGCACGTTCTCCATAACTCGTAACCGAACCGGATTAGTTGCGTAACCGATCCGGATTCACCGCCACACATAATAGCAAAAGATAAAACTGCAAAAAGGAAGCCGCGTCTGCGCAAGCACCTGGAGCGGATTTTGGCGGACCATTCACGCAGGTGCCGTGCGCCCGCGCCCGCGCCCCCCGCCCAGCCCAGCCCGGCCCGGCGAGGCGAGGCGAGCGAGCGCGCGCGTGTTATCCTCTAGTTCTCTCCCACACATGCCTCAAGTGGCTAGGAGTGCACCATCCCTTTTAAGGTGGTCTTCCTCTCCTAGAACTAGCAATATGGTACTAAAGGTTTCATGTATGCCTCCTTTGCATGAGTGGGCCTTTGAGATTTTAGGAATAATTCTTTTATATGGGCTTGGCCCACATATAATCCAACAGAGCTGGCATACGGCGACGTAAATGACGCGGAGTCCCTCGCCGCCGCCGCCGCTGCCGTCGAGCCGTGGCTCCCCGACCCCTCCGTTTTCATGACCGTACGTACGCGGGATAATTGCTCCTTTGTCCCTTAGTTTGGCTGGCTTCAATTATTTATCCTTTTTTTATTTTATCATGTTTTCATGATCAAGTATGAATTTTAAAATTTAAACCATAAGTTATATAGTCTAAAAGAACTCAACCGTTACTTTGGATGTACTAGCAACCTTGAGATGTATATGCTTGCTATGGCATTATTGTACCATATCAGTAAGAAGTTGATATGTAACAATGTTACCTATTCCATGCAATGAATAAGGAAATAATGTTAGTTTCAAGTGTAAGCAGTAATTGCATAAGGAGTTGAATTGAGGCGTACACTGTACTGAAAACCAGGTATTTTCAAATTTGAGGACAAACGCACCCAACAATTGAGGAGTATTTTATTGGTATATGCAGGAGATATTTAGGCGCACTCCATGATTTATCTATAATACGGCCCAAAGCATCAGATCAGGGTCGCAGCTTTTGATTCTAAATCAATTTCTAAGGTCAGTGTTAAAAGTTGTGCTCAAATTAATTTAATTGGATTGGTTCTTGTTAATGCCGGGAGGGAGGACGGCATGGGAGGTGATGGTTCAGCTTTTTACTGTTGTGCCATGCCTAACGGAGTATGAGAAAATAAGCATTAGTCAAGTTACCAAGCTAGTGCTCGTGATCAAATTGGTGCATTACGCATGCACATGCGCACAAGCCAGAAGCATGAGCCAGCAGACGGAGGCTTGCTTGGCTTGAGCCAGGAACGTGAGCTAACTACGACTCCGAGACCTACTCCAAAAACTGACTTGTACACGAAACAAACTCGTACACGTATACAACCACAACGATTTGTACGCGGAACAAACTTATACACGTATATGGCCACCAAAAACTGACTCAAATATGACTGAACAAGATAACTACTCTAACATATGGGTTGCTCAAGAACTGGAGGGGCCGCTGTCCATCTAGTTCCCGTGATTTCTCGTGAATCATCTCACCGATTTGTGACCATTACTTGGTGCTCGGTTCGGTGGTGCTTCTGGTTGGCTTTGTTTCCTCCGGCGAGATCGATTCAACGTCGACCAAAATTATCTACTACGCTGCTGCTATACTTGTACTCGGTTGTTGACTTTGTGAACCGAGAGCTGGCAGCTGTGGTGCTATTGGGCGAGTGCTAGCTGCCGGTGGCGAGTTTGTGAAGGGTTCGCTGCTGATTTTCTTGCCGTGAGGAGTTAAGAGAAGGACAAGGAGCAGAGTATTGAATTGCTGCTGCTGTTCTTGAATAGACCATCACGTACTGCTGCTGTTGGTGAATCAAGTGGAGGACATCACGCACTGTGCTTTGTAGGTTGCAAGCACAGAGTTGGGGGTCAAGTCCTGAATCCTGTTTACTAGTGACCACCATCAATCAACCAATACTTTACTGTGTACTTGCTAGATCGCGACCAGTTACTTGCCTTTGTTAGCTGCTGCATTAGACGTGAGAAATTAAACAAGTTGATTACTGTTGTTAGTCTCTCCGGCCGGAATATTATATTGATGTTTTTAAAGGGAGATCGAAGACTGCTGCTGTACCGTGAAAGAAAGGACCATCGGCGAAGATTGCTGCTGAATCATGAAAGATAGGACCATCGGCGCTTCAACTAGAGTTCCTTATAGAAGCTTAAAGAAACGTGTGTAACATAGCAATTTATGCAACATGCAGCCACTTAATAAATCTAAGTGAGAGATAATCCATGTACAATTACAAGAATGGAATACTCAACTGAGTTCTTTCCATGGTGATTACATGTAACAGACTTCACCTTTGGAAGAGTTCTGCCCGGTCAAATGATAAATAAAAACGTCCAAATCCAGAAGGTCAGGCCAATTCTTGCAGCAATTTCTCCAGTGCATCAGAAACAAGAGGAATGTGGAGGCAATCTTGGCCATCAGAGTGCTTTCTGATTTTCACCAGATCATGATCTTTAAACTCCGTCAAGTGGGAGTTCAATGTCACTTGACTGCTTACAAGAAAGCGTTCACGGCATTTGGTGTACAAGCTACTGACAGGCATACCTGACAAACAAGGCAAATGAGGTTTATTTTTGCGAAATATGGGAACTCTTACAGGAAAATAAGTGTACAACGAACTTGCCTTCCTCCTTTTCATTTGCCAACTGATATTCAGCAAGAACTCTAAAAACACTTTGTGCATTCGGTGTCAGACTTTGCAGAACAACAAGGGCAGTTTTCGTGGTTTGGGCATGACCGCCACTAGAAAGTACCAATGGGTAGAACACACCTTCGACTTTGTAAGGTGCAAATGGTGGGACATGGTACCAGCTCCACTTGAACTGTGTGTGCACCATCTTCTTGTCCCATACTACAAAAATTGCCAGTTTAGGATACATTAAACAATGAAGCCACTAGGGAAGGATGAAGCTAAAGGTGCCAGGAACTTACATAAAGGTGCATTAACATGATCTACTGATGCGACAACACGGACTTGTGGGCAGCAAGAAACTTGTGCTAGACACTGCTGTGATTCAGCATCACGCAAGGCAGGTCCGTCAATATTGTGAATAAGAAGGCACACATAATCATCTCCGTCGTCGAATGTCTGGTTGTTTAGAAATGAGATCATATCATCAATCGATTGGGAGGCAAAAGGTAGCGGTAATTGAGACCTTGTTCCTGACTGGCGTTTTCTCTTAAGTTTTGTTTGCTCCCAAAATACTTCAGCTATTGTTGCTATGACCTGAAAAGGCAACAGGTAAGATAAAAATAACGGGCACTTTTAAAGGCCTAGATGTAGGAACCTATTGTCTTGCGCGATAGCATGAAACGGAAGGTTCCTTAATCATGACTGATAAGCAATTCAAATACATATGCATTTACATAAGGTGTCGAATTTGACAATATGGCATGCAAATCAACATCACCCAGAAACTTACTCCCAGGTGCTCCCTACAACTCTTAATTCTACCCAAGTTTTTCGTACTAGTTCAAGTGGGGGTTTCAATATGCAGAAGTTACAGATGTTTGGGACCAATGCATCATATTAGACACACAAGGGGTTCCATATGTAACACCAAGACAAACAAAGGTCAAACCTGCTTTATGTAAGTGTTTCATCTACTTCAATTCCCAAACCTATTAGCAAACAAAGGTTAAAGGCAATTGAAGCATCAATCGATGGAATTTAAGCTTGCATAATCAACTCTGCATGATGAAACGATGCCATCATTTTTTTAGTTTGTTTATTCAGTAAGGATTGAACATTCAGTGCAATTCATGATATATGCTTAACAGATGTCAAAGCATTTGAACAGGAGCGCAACAAAGCAATCCATTCTACAGGCAAGAGGTCGATATTGGGCAGGAAGCCGTACTTGCTTCAAGTTGATGGACGGAAGGTAGCCATTGATCACAATGACAGTGAAATCAGCCAAGGTCGTAGACGCAAAATCCTCGAGCAACATCTTCTTAGATCCAAAGCCATACATCAGGAGGCCAAAGCCGCACCTTCAACAGAACACCCCGTCGATTATTTATGCACTTCAATCTACAATTCCGACTGAGGATGCTTTAGAAATAAGTATAAAAAGATAAAACCTTAGCTCGAACAGCCAGTTGCGGTATTGGTCCTTGTAGCTTCTCGTCAGAGCCTCCACCTCTTTCTCGTGCTTCGGGGGGATCTCAGCGAGGGATGCTCGCAACACCTGCGCAGATCGCAAACCAGTCAGGTATACCCACAAACTACGCGTGCAGAAAGTGAGGAGGCGATTCGAGGTTTCGGAGGAGATGCCGGTTGCTAGACCTGCTCGTCGACGAGGTTGAGGTCGGAGAGCTTGCCGGCGGCATGAGCGCGCTTCTTCCCGGAGGAGGGCTCCTTCTCCTTCGCCAGGAAGTAGCTCCTGGAGAAGCCCGCCTCCTCCTCGTCGTCCTCGGAGCCGGAGCTGGCCGCCGCCGCATGGCCGCCTCTCGGAGCCATCGGATTTTGCTTCCTCAGCCGCCGCCGCCGCCGCAAGGATGGAGGGGAGAAGGGCTGGGGAATAGGCGAACCTCTACTCCCTCTAGAAACGCACGGTGTTTATTCATCGCCGTTCCCGCGCTTCCTTGCCTCTTTCCGCGGGAAATTGCTATACGGGCCGGGCTGGCCCGGGCCGAGGAGTAATTTGGGCTGGAACACATCGGTTTGTCTGGTAATTCTGGACGATAGCGAAGTCGTGCACGGTATGGTTGGTACGCTCTTAGTCGGATTCAATTTTAAATTGCAAATACCATGTGTCTAACAAAATATACTCGATTCTGTTCTGTGGATAGCACCATGGCAATGTTCAGGAACAAGAAACGATGGTCGCGGCCAGAAAAGGACTGGTTGTGAATCGTGATGACGATGAACTATAGAACTACACTGGGTCAAAGCATCAAGGGTCAATTATACTGTAAAGGGTACAGACTGAAGACTACCGAGTACAGGTAGTGTCAAACTACCAACCATTCCTTTACAGGTAAATGTGAGAGAATCAGGTACAACCTAAAGACTGAAGATTACCAAGTACAGGTAGTGCCAAACTACCAAAGATTCTTTTACAGGTAAATGCGAGAGAATCAGGTACGACTAAAGCGGTAAGAAATGTCTGCTAATGTCCCTTTTTATTCTGTAAGGTAAAACCTCCCCGGTAAGTCCTGATTCAAGCAGACCAAATTGCTTTCAACGAGAAGATGTTCTTTCGATGCTTCTAACAGCGCTGGCTCCCCAGGGAGATGCATTATGTGCGATATCAAGGGAAGAGCTACAGCACTTTACTTGCCTTCGCTGCCTGTGAAGCAATGCATCAGGATGTGCAGCTAAAATTAACTCAGCTGGTATATGATCAGATTGCTGAAGAACTAAACATATATTTAACTCAGATGGTATATTGAACATGGTAGACCGGCAATCACTTACCAAAGGAAGCAAGGATTGAGTATGACATCTGGTAATTGATTGGTGCTTATGTTAGTATTTACCTAACCTAGTTCTAAAAAAAAGAAAGAATTTACCCGACCCACTAAACAAGGGGAAAACCAAAAGTAAACACATTGTAATAAGTAGGAAAGTAAATACTGTTCCACCAGTGTGGTCGAACACCGGTATCAGCAATGCCATGTGAAATCACCATCAAGATGCATAAGTACTTCGACTACCTTCAGCTACTATAGCAGCAAATTTTGGTTTGTCCTGGTGCAATCTCTCAAAACCAATAATCACCACTGACCATCTGAAGTTCTAAACCAACAATTAGGAAGGGCACAAGGAAATTACAAGGCAGTCTTCATAATTCATCAAATCCCTGATAGTGTGAACAAGTTAGGGTACAAAAGATTGATAAAGTACCTAAAAAGGCAGGCACCAGTTGTTCCAAGAAAAGAATATGAATATTGAAATTGGCATGATATAGAGGAAACAGAAATTAATACTGGAAACACTAATAGTTCCTCTCAAACATGTGTCCATGACAGTTGCTTGTGCTGTACCACAAATTTCATCACTGTCATCTCATATTCCACGTAGCCATTCTATAGAAACAAAGGTAAAATAATGTCAGGAAATAGTTTCTAGGACTTGCAAAAAAATACAGCACATGCAACATCAAAGCTCAATTCTACAACTTGCCTTTCATCTTGATAGCCTCCTGATTGTATATCAAACTAATCCAAGCCACTTTTGTCATTCATGGTCCAAACTGACAATAGCATATCACAGAAGGTTTTTTTCCTTTCGAGTCCTCGCCATCGGCAAGAGCACCTCACAACTATTTTCCACTGCAATAGTACCAGTACATGTTTAGCTCAGGTTTGAAGTGCATTATGCATCTCTAGAATGAAAAAATGAGGTTTCAGTTGTGCATCTATTACAAGGGCTCAAAGGAATGTATCAAGAGAACCAAACTTTTTTTGAAAAAAAAAATGATCACTTTTGCTCGGGTTTGATGTTTAGCAGCATACTAACGTGCTGCCACCAGAGTTATACCAACTGCATCGAACTACAAATTTAGATTAATCAACTATGACCAGCTAACCAACACAGACCATGGTCTAAAGATAAAAATAGTTAATACTGCTAGCTTTTTTGTGTGCCCATCAATTTATACTGAGGAAGCCACAAGTCGAAATTCTAATTTTTCAATATAAATAGTCCACGGATTCCAGTACCAAGTTGATGTCAGACAGTGACAACTGGGCCTAAAGGTAGAATCATGGCTTTATGCAGACAGAGGGTGTCCCAATTTAACATATCAATTATTCTTATTTTCATAGCATAATCTAATATGAATCCCTGGATAAATTGTTTATGGTGTAACGTAATCGGTAACTGTAGTTTGTTTTAACATTTTATGAAATGATCATGATATTACGTGAAATATGGCACTACAGCAAAAAAAAAAACTACACATTAATGATGGGTTAAAAACTTCAAATGGAGACAAGAATCTGTGAAATCTATACCTTCTTACGCAGCTTCAACACAGCTTTGTCCTGAAGGCTTCACCAACTCTTCCCTATCAATCATCATCCTGACTCTCTTTGCATCCTCTAACATTCCAGCCTTTGCATATATGTTAGACATCGTCACAAAATTCCCAGGATTCTCTGGCTCCACCTGAACCAGTTGCTCAAATGCAATCCGTGCAAATTCCACATTGTGATGCATCCTACTTGCAGACAGCAAAGCACCCCAGACAATTGCATTTGGCCTCATTGGCATCTGACTGATAAATTCCAAGGACTCCACAAACCTCCCAGCACGTGCAAGCAAATCCACAATGCAGGCACACTGCTCCATAGTTGGGATGAGACCAAGACCTGCCACAAAGCGCTGAAACAGTGCAAGACCTTCATCAACCAAACCACAATGGCAACACGCCATGAGCACGGTTGTGAATGTCACAGGATCTGGCTGCATCCCACAACGCACCATCACATCCACAAGTTCAAGTGCCTTCTCTCCATGCCCATTTTTTGCAAACGCCCCTATCATCACATTCCATGACACAACATCCTTCCGTTCAATCTCTATGAACACCTGCTCTGCATCGCTGACACAACCGACGCGTGAATACATGTTCACCAACGCATTCCACAGAATGGGCTTTGAACCGCCATCATGGTTTCTCACCATGTACCCATGGACCTGTCTTCCGGACTCCAAACCACAAGCCCCCAGCACAGCCACAGCCGTGCGGGCATTCCCTCGAACACCCCGCGAGCGCATGTCCTGGAAGCAATCCCACGCCTCAACGTCCATCCCGGCACCAGCGAAACCCCCAATCATGGCATTCCAGGACACCACGTCCTCCCCGTCCATGGAACCAAACACCCTCTTGGCCGCGGCCACCCTCCCATGCTTCGCGTACAGGGCGACCAGAGCCGGACCGGCCGAGGCGTAGAAGGCAAGCGCCGGCACGTTCTTGATGCCGTAGGCGTGAGAGGCGCGCGCGGGGAGGAAGGCGAATGCGCGGCGGCAGCAGGAGACGAGGCAGGAGAGGAGTTCAGCGTCGGGGGAGACTGCGGAGGAGGCGAAGAGGGAGAGGGCCTCCAGGGGGCGGCCGTGGCGGGAGAGCGCGGAGAGGATGGAAGTGTAGGAGGCGGTGGAAGGGTAGGGGATGAGGGAGAAGGCGCGGAGGGAGGAAGGGAGGAGGCCGGAGAGAGAGTAGGCGGAGATGAGGGCGTTGGAGGCGGGGAGGGAGGAGGGGAGGGCGCCGAGCTTGATGGCCGCAGCGTGGAGGGCGGAGACGGACGGGGCAGCGCCGCACGGGGGAAAGGAGGATGTGGCGGCGGAGAGTAGGATGCGCGGGAGGGAGAGGGAATCGAAGGGGAGGGTGCGGTGGTCGCCGGCGGCCGGGGCCGAGGTCGAGCACGCGGGGCGTTCGAGCATTGGGGGCGCGGGCATGGGGAGTCTGCAGTTTTGCTCTGTGCAGGCTTGCTGTAGATCGGAATTCATCAGACGGATGTAGTTTATTTCCACGCTTTTTCACGTCAATCGAACGGCTAAGAATAACAATGTGCAGGTTGATTTTTTATTTAATAATCTTCTATTAACAAAGATCTTAAAAGTAATCCCCACCCTATGTCACGACATCCTTGCTGTGTGGCAAATGAATCTTGCCACGCTACACAATGGGCAAGTTACTTTCCATTGTGGCTGGTAGTTTTTACTTCTACAATGAGTGTTTATATGAATGAATCAAATATCAATAAACTATTTTGAAAAATCTGTTCTAATAAATTATTCTGAAAAAATGATAAAAAGATATGTAGTTTATTTATTCAGGAGAATCCACAAAGTTATAAGTAGGAAAAATGAAGCCAATAGCTTGCAGGCAAGACATGCATATGGCATGATGAACATGGGTCACTTTTTGAAATAAGTTTGACACGTGTTTTGTTTTAAAGATATTTGTTAAAAAAGATCAAATAATAATGAAAGTTCCAAAACAAATCACGGAACCGAAGGAGTGCTCAAACGCACTGCTTTGTGGAAATTGTTTCACGTCATCTCAAAAAAAAAGAGAGAGAGAATGTTTCACTTAACCTCAATTGCATTATTTCCTTTCATGACTTTAGACAATATTTAGCAAAATTGACATTGGCCCATGGTTAGCCCTCAGCGCGAAGGAGGCCGTCCGATCGGCGTTCCTCGGCCCCGATCTGTGGAGAGAAACGTGGCGGCCCACTCTAGAGCCTCTTCCTGCTCTCCACAAGTTCACAGCTCGGCCTCGGCGTCCGTGCGACCACGGCGTTCGCCTCGCCATGGCCTTCTCCTCTCCCCCGCCCCCTTCTTCCCGCCTTCTGGAACCTTCGCCCGAGCCCGCTCCGCCGGAACGTCGCTAGCCGGCGCGCCCGGGAGGTTCCTGGCCTGCTCCTCTCCCCCGCCGGACGTCGTGGTCACGCGCGAGCAGGGCAAGAACGCCAAGCTCATCGCCGCGCTGGTAAGTTCCCAGTGCTGTGTTCTTCTTGCATTGTTCTTTTGTATCGGACGCAGTGGGTTTTCGGTGAGCATAGGGGATTAGAACTTGGGAGGTCACAAGGCGAACCCCTTCCCCAGTTCCACGTCTGTTTTGTGATGTGCTGACCAATCGTGGTGAATTTTGGCGGAGGATTTTAGATGTTCGGCTGTAGAGAGTCGAATTTTTTAGCTGCGAGGCTCATGGATTTGATACGATCTTCGAGAATTGTACTGATTTCCTTCATATGGAGGGTTGACTTGGGCTTGATATTGGAGAAATTTGGTGGCCAATTTGTAGAATATGGTTCCGCATGCAAATGGAGCTCATTCCTTCTTAATCTTTTTGGAACTGTTATTAGGAGCTTGGAGCTTAGAATTAACCCTTTTTGTGTACCGTGGTCCTTCTTGAAATATTAAAGTGGGAGCTTTTGTTGGATCTAATTTGCAAGATCCTTTCCATTTTTTTTCTAAACTGGCATAGCTACCCTCGTTGCATTGTTAATATAAAACGTGGAGTCAACATTTGTGTAATCAAACCTAAGCATAACCTCACTGCTTTACGTATTAAAGTGGACCATAGCTGTTTGTTAAACTAATGGCTTAAGACTTCAGAACATTCTGTCTATATGTGAGACTTGTGAAAATTATTCATTGATGTTAAGAGTAATGCAGTTGTTCATCTATGTGCCATGTTGGACACGATGTAATAGAGGTGTTGGAGTTGGAACTGAGAGGGCATCTGGTGTTTACTGTGTAATGGAGACAAAACGCTGGTCCGGAAAGCATAGTTTTGTATTTGGGTTTTACTTTTGCCTATGATAATGTCTTGTTTGATTTGCGTCATCTTAAGAAGAAAGTTAATGGAAAACAAGTAAATTTCAAGAGGCATATTCTGAATTGGTTGTTGTAATCGCCTATTATTTTCTTAGAAGATCTGACCTACATTATTGTTGAGACAGTATCATAAAAAGGTCTAATATTTTTCAGAATACTGCATAGTTTCCAGAAGTTCAGAATAGGCATTTCCTTTTAAGTTTATTCAGATTATTGCTATCGAGCATTCACATCAGTTTTCTAATTGGATTCTGTAGGAAAAGCATAATGTACAATCTCTGGAGCTTCCTCTTGTTAAGCACGTTGAAGGCCCTGACACAGATAGGCTTTCAGCTGTCTTGCGTGGTAGGTGGTCCAGTCATTCTTTTGCAGCAATATAACATTGCATTGTTTATTTCTTGCCTTGTACGTCCATTTACTCGAACTGATGTTATGATTGTTCATTTCTTGATATTATCATCTTTACACTTGCTTTGCGAAACTGGCAACCGCAAAATTCATGGTTTAGTCACCCTAGTGTTCTGTATTCACAGACGAAAAGTTTGACTGGATTACTATAACATCTCCTGAGGCAGCTGCAGTGTTCCGCGAGGGATGGAAGTAAGATTCAAACATATTGCAGTTATTGTGCGCAATGTTGCTACAAAAATAGAAATTATACGTCATTTCATGATTCATTCTTCATAAGCCGTGGGCTTGTGGCGGCATAGGTTTGTGCACTTTCTGTTATTGGTTTGTTTGCTAACAAAATATATGATGCCCTTTACATGTCTGTAGTTTTTACGAAACTTTGTTCCTTCACTCAAATGATTGTTACATGAATACACCAGAACGACTCAAATGTAATCTATGACTGCCATATTTGACGTAAGTTACACAATAATTCAATATCAGGGCTGCTGGAAGTCCTAAGGTGCGAATAGCAGTTGTTGGAGCAGGTACTGCAAGAATTTTTGATGAAGTATCACAGTCTGATGATAGATCCCTTGAGGTTGCATTTTCTCCTTCCAAAGGTATCTTGCCCCATAATTTATACAATGTAATTACTACCCATGCATTTTAAAGACTTCATCTGTCTTCAAGGCTCGAACTATTTTTTTAGTGTATAAGGTACTTATTCGATTTCTTTCTTCATCAGCTATGGGTAAAGTTTTGGCCTCAGAGCTACCAAGGACCAGTGAGACTACCTGTAAAGTGCTGTATCCTGCATCTGCAGAGGCTGGCCATGAAATTCGTGAGTCATTCTGGTGTTCATGAAATTAGCATTTATCTGTTTGCTATTTTCTTCCCCTTTCAATTAGGCCATTTCTGGCCTTCTGTTTTCCAGAATGAGTTATGAATTCATCAGGACAAATCAATCCATACTATAATAGCTTTGAGCTTGGATTTTTGCAGTTAAAATTTTATGGTTTTAAGCGTTTAACTACTTGTATTAATTTCGATCTATGGGCTTGGTTCACTCTTTTTATTCATTATTCTTGTTGTTTCTGTCGTCCTCAACAACTGCATGAAATATTCAGGCTTTATGTTACTTAATTCTGCCGTGCAATGCAGAGAATGGGCTGTCAGATCGAGGGTTTGAGGTGACAAGACTGAACACATATACAACTGTAAAATTTTTCACTTATATTGAACTATTCTCTTTCTTTTATATAATTCTCCATTTGTGCCTCACCTCATGTGCATACAAAACTAGTCATCTGCATCTTTTGATCTACTTCCAGTGATCTATGGTACCTATCATGTTTAGCTTGAATCTTTTTTAAGACTATATTTTATTAATTTTATTTGTACATTAGGTATTAAGCTTCATATGAAGTGTCTTTTTGCAAAGACATAATACTGAACTAGAGTCAGATATTTAGTTTTTTCCTTGTAGGTTGATTCTAGTGAGCTCTTGAAATCAATGCTGCTCTTGTAATACATAACAGCATTTTCTTTCTATATGCTTCATCTTGTAATTGTGTACGTAACTGTGCACAACAATTATATTTTCTTAATCATTGAACCATACTTGTCTTGTGCACTTAGAACCTCATGATATTTTATCTTCTGCAGCCTGATTTCCCTTACTTGACACGGTCATATTTAGTTTGTGTAAGGTTGACTTTGACATATCTTACCAGAGCTTGGCTAAATCTCATTTCACAAGTTGACAATTGGAGCAACTCCATTGCTTGCATCGGCGAGACGACCGCCTCAGCAGCGAAGAAATTTGGCCTGAAGAGCATATATTATCCTACAACCCCTGGACTTGAAGGGTACGCACACATCATGAGGCCTTTTGAATAGCATTATCCAATTGTCGTGCGCATGGCGTTCACATCGTATATTTTGAAGCCCTTGACTATTGTATCGTCCATATGCATGATTTTCCACGTTGCTTTTGACAGGTGGGTTGAAATCATCCTCGAAGCCCATAAGCAATCGAAAGAGGCACCTACCTTGTCCTTGTAAAGTTCCCTTGAATTTCTTGGTCTCTTTCGTCATAGCCTTCTCTGTTTCTGCCGTAGGCCCCAAAGTGTTGAAGACGGCACGCCTTGTACCAGATGCAGGAGGTTCTTGATGCTTCGACACGGCCGTAGCCTGCAGGTGCATTCTTTGCTTCTTTGAGGGGGAAACCATGTCCATGTGTTTGTTGCCTACCGATCACACACTACGTTGTTTGTACCGTAAAGAGAGACGAAACCGCATCGCCAGCTACTGTCCATCAGTCCATGGAACCACCTGTAAAATGTGAGCTGTGTGGTGTATGCATCTAAACAAGTGATGTATCCCAGTTTTTGTAGGGAGTGTATAGATATTATCTGAATATTTTCTTCTTAATTATCATCTAAATTTGTGACTTTTAGATTAGAGATCAAGAGGTTCCTTATTTTTAAGGGGGTGATTTTTTTCAAAGAGAAGGGGGTAGAATTCAAGGGGAGGGGGAGAATTCATGGTCATTAGATCTCTAATCCAATGATCCTAAATCTGAATGATAGTTAGAAAAAAAAACATTCGAATGGCGTTTAACAAAACCCGTTTTTGTATCCCAAATGGTTCTGTGACGTAAATACCATGGAATTGGCGCTCAATTAATGTATTGGCCTCCTAAATCACGAGTGTTTCTTGGGCCGGTGGCCCGGCGCTGTACTGGTACTACGTCATTCTCCATTAGTCCTTTTTCTTGGAGGAAAAACGTGTGCAGATATTATTATTAAGCCGTGCCGTCTTTGTTCCGCTCATTGCATCTTGTCCTGGCTCGAAGAAGAGGCTGTACTTGTGGCGGGCGGAAGAGAATCTGCAGATAAAGTTGCATTGACGATCGGGGCACCGCGGAATCTCCGCCCTCCTGCACTCCACCAGAAGATTCCTCCAGCGTTTGAGCTTACGGAGAACTTGCGTCAATCGGTGTGGAGCCCACACGTCAGTGACGCTTCGCAGCAATATTTCGCTGCTTAAACGATGGCTGTCAGCGTCGGGAGTTACTGCAAAACCAGTAGCATCCATCGGTTTTTTTACTGTAGTTATGGTTTTTAGGTGTGATTTATTGGGGTCTGTTTAACTGATTTTTGACTTAAATTTCAGACTATGACTTTTGTTTGAAATTACACTATAGCAGCTGTTATTTTTTCTAAGAAAAAATTAGAAAAATGAGAAATAATTAAAAAAACGGTTATATCGACACAGATAATGCAAGCGAATAAGGGGAAAAGAAAAGATAAAAATGCTTAAAAACTAAAAATATCAAAAATTAAAAACCGATATATTTTAAGTGGCTTTGGGGTTAAATAAGTCGGAAGGTAGAAAAAGCAATAAGCTGAAATCATTTGAAGCGATGCCTTAATCTAATAAATAGTGATCGCTGTGAGAAACTAAAAGATAAAAGTCGCTGAAAAGTCAAGAAAAAAAAAGGCCATTTGCTCTTAAAAGAATGTCACGAGGACACATTTTTTCTCGAGGTTTCCCCCTTTTGCTCTAGAAAGAAAAGGATTTTCCCTCGAGTTAAGCAGCCAGGCCTCCAGGACGGGAACCCGTCCATGTCCAACAAGCAAAGCACACGTCGAGGTCTGCCTTCTTGCAGGTGTAGCCATCCATGCTTAACCTGTTTTTTTAGTCAAAAGCAACCTGGCGAAGGCGACGCGAAACCGAAGACTTTTCTTCGCCGGCGGTTCGCACAGAACAGAAGATGAGGTTGCCATCAAATCAAATGCGAGCGAGAGGAGAGCATATCTTCCTAATAAAATACCGCAACTTTGCGGATATGCGCCTCGAAATCTACGGCGAATTTCGCCTTCTCCTTTACGGTGGACAAGATTCGAGCCCGACTTCGCACGAGAGAGAGAGAAAAAAAGGGGGAGACAACAACGTCTCGGCATAAAGGAATGGACTAGAGATGGATTCCGTCGTTCGACTGGGAATGTTGTGCTAGTTGAACATGACAAGTAGTACTAAACAATTACTCACTAATCATCTTATCAACATGTGGTAAATAAAACTACTACACTAGCATTGTACTACTAATGACTACGTGTCACTATTGTTAGTAAGATGTCGGGAGCCTGAAGTGTCCACAACAAAACACTTATACAACCGTACAATTTTTATATCAGAAAGTATATTTCAGCTTGCAATCGTGTGGTTGAAGGCACGGCATTCACGTCTGTTAAATTCATAATTAGTCTTATCACGTGCTTTTATAGGAAACAATAAAACAAGAAAAAGTAGTAGTCATAGGCCTCCTTATCTCTCCTTCCTCTTTACTTTGCCTTCACTCTCTGCACAGCATGCTCTCCCATTCTTCTTTACTTTGCCTTTTCTTCTCTCTACACAGCATGCTTCTCTATTCCTCTTTATTTTGCCCTTTCCCTCTCTACATCTGCTTCCTCATTCTAATCTTCTCTATATCTCCAATCATCTCTGTCTCTCCAAGCGCTTCCTCTTTTCCCATTTTATCATATTTTTATGTCACATTCACACCTGATTTGATTTAAAATTTTATATTGAGTTTGCTTTACAAATTTTCTTTAGGTTGCTTGCATGATTTGTGTCTAAATAATTATGGTTTTGCTTTTAGATAATATCCGGAATTGCTTCAAATTCATAATGACTTTGCTCTTAAATTTATCCTAATTTGTTTGCTGGTTGGAGATCAACGTGTGGTGATGAGTGGTGGCAGTAGCACGCAGACAAGCAGCGGATTTAGTTCAATATTAGTTTTGATTTGTACTGATTTGCTTTTGAATTTATAATACTTTACTTATAAGTCTGTACTAGTTTGCTCTTGGATTTACACTATACTCTCAAATTTGTATCGATTTCTTCAATATTTATACTGGTGTGCCTTTAAATTTGCAATACTTTCTTCACAAGTTTGTACTTAACCAGTTTGCTCTCGAATTTACATACTGTATATAGCAAGTAAAGGTGTACGGTAAAAATCATGAACATGTGCACACGCGGAATGTAGACACGTCTTTTTAAAATTCTGTAATAGTTACTCGAGAAGGGCGAGTTGACTCTCTCCCCTGATCACTTTGTCGTTCACGGTGGCTGGGACCTGGAGAGGGACATATATAGTCCGTTTGGATCATAGGAAAGGTACAGGAATTTTATTTTAAAGGAAGTTTCACTAGAGATGTTTGGAATAGAGGATTGGTCTTATTCTTTTCCATTGGAAAGTTATATCTTTATACAATTTTGGAGGAAAAGAAAAAAGAGGTTGAAGTTCATGGAAAATTTTTCCTTCAAAAGTTCCAATGCAATCTCCCTCTTCCTCTCTCTCTCTCACACATGAATGATTTTTAAAGTTTCATAAGATATTGTTTACACTTTTAGGGCCTGTTTGGTTCGCGGATGAACTCAGCCTGGCTCGCATGGGAGGAGCCTGGCTCCCAGTGGCCAGGCCCAATGTATGCAAGAGCGTGGCATTTGGTTGTCTGTTTGCACGAGCCAGGCTGTCCCGAGAATCTGTTTGGTTGCTTGCATGAGGACGAATTGCATGGGATAAAAATATATAAATAATTATCATCATGACATTTATTACGGACAACTATTATCTTATAGCTCTTAGTTTATTTTATTACTCCTTAATATTAATCGAAATATGTTAATATCATTTAATATGTGCTAATAATGCATTAATAACGTCATTAGATGGCTAATTACCTGCACCGCGCGAGCCTGGCCCGGCAGAAACGGCCGATTTCTGCGTTCCTCCATAGCCTGGCCGCGGGGGTCTCCCTGCATGCGTAGAGCCTAGCCCGACAGATACGCGAACCAAACAAACGTCTGTTCTCGCACGAGTAGAGCCTGGCTGAGAGCTGATGCATGCAACCAAACGCACCCTTAGTTCCTGCATTCTAAACAACTCTTCCTATATTGTTTTGTATTTCCTAATCCTCTGTTTTACCATACGTTCCTGTAACTTTCCTATGTTTTCCTCGTTATGCTGTTTTTGATTCCGCGATCCAAACAGGCCTCTACTGTCTTTATTATCGTGAACCAAAAAAGATAATCTCTCCTACGAGTGGTTGTAAGCCAAGTACAGAAAGGTACCACAGCGATAGCACTATTTCAGTACAGAAAGGTACCACAGCGATAGCACTAGTGGTGCGTTGTAGGTGCCGTAGCTTTGGTGCTGGACATACGGTGCAATCGGATTGGATATCGCTCGTCTGTGTTATATTTCGTAATTTTTTTAAATTAAAAGTAGTCATAGATAATGTCAGATATTTATTTTTAATATGGGCTTGTATGGGTAGATCCGTTGGATGGAGATCTAACGCCCCAGATCAATCTGACTGTTTTTATCCTCAAAAACAGTCGAATGTTGTATAGACACTCCCTTTTTATATTTTGTATTCACTTCGTAAGCTTCGGTTAATCAATTAGATAAAGGTGGTGATCGGTTGGGCTGTGGGTTATGGCTTATTTCACTGTAACTGGTTGAAATTACACTGTAGCTGAAGATGACTTATTTAGTATAATTAAATTTTAAAAATTTTAAAAATAGAAAAAATGGGTTAGCCCATCACGTGTAATGCAAACGAATACAGGAAAAAAAGAACCGGTAAAAAAAACTCAAAAAAAATAAAAAAATCAGAAAAAGACGAAATTTAGGAATAGTGAAAAATAAGCCAGAAGCCGAAACGATTGGGGCCAAAAAATATCCGCTTCTTTTACACTCTTACATAGGATATTAAATAGTATGAATGTAGTCAGAGTAAACACGGAGAGAACAATTACCGAGATGCCAAAAAAAAGAACACTTGGTTTTTTTTTTGCCTGCTCAGATATGACAATCCGCCTATCTTATTATGTTCTTAAGGGTGGGTTCTTTTCGACTGCAGCTTATGGTTACGGTTTATAGTTTTTTGTTCTAGTATGAGCACTTGCGTGAACGAATCGAATACCGATAAACTGCTTCAAATAGGTTATCCTGATAAGCCGCTTTGAAACGACAATGGAGAAATTGTCATGTTTATTTGTTTGAATGAAACCATAAATCAAAAAGAACTCGGCCTAAATGAAGTCACATCGTACTTCCTCATACCACCTGACATATAGTCATATATGGATGGGTATCGTTTATTTTATATACTATTTTGTATTTTCCCTCATAGTCAAAATCAAACACGAATTATATCGGACACCTATTTATCTCTTGTATTTACTTCATAAGGCTTTGACCGATCGGTTGAATAAAATTATCCACTCTATTTTTACTCTTAGCTGTACATGTACAGCTGAGAAGCGGCAAGATTATTTAGTCCGTATTGCGGTAGAAGGCGGCTAGACTGGTCGTGCTCTTCAGCCATCATTTCCTGATCAGACGTGTTCAGGGCTCAGGAGCCGTAATACGTCGCACATCCACTGTAGTGTAAAGGTACTGTTGATTTGTTGCTGTTTGGCCAAAATGACAGGAGCGCACCGTGTCTATCCGCAGTGGACCACCGAATGCACGATACTGTTTCTAAGACGGCAGAAAGATCGATGGATAGGAGACGCAACAAAGGGAGAAGGAAAGGTTTGGTGAATGTTTTCAAGGCATGTTCTGGATTTATCGCTTGATAGTGCAAAAAGGGATAGCCCCACTTAGGCTTCGCTCGTTTGGGATGAAAAGCTGTGGCTATGGCTGAAATTGTATTGTAGTTGGTTGAAATTACACTGTAACTGAAGGTGGCTTATTTAGCGTAATTAAATTTAAAAATAGAAAAAAAATATTAGCTCATCACGGACAACGCGAACGAATACGGAAAAAAACCGGCAAAAAAGCTCAGAAAAAGAAAAAGTTCAAAAAAAGACGAAATTTATAAATACTAAAAAATAAGTTAGAAATCAGAAGCTCAAATCAAAATGAGCAGGACCTAATAGAACACCCTAATTTCGCAGGAGCCATGCATAGAAGAGGTGTGTGTTTCTCGCAAAGTTGCTGTAAAATTATCGTGTTTCGAACATGCCTCGATCAAGTTGTAGGTAGCGTGTATATGTTGCTACAATCTAACGAGGTGATTGTTACAAAATGCATGGAACGCTATTACTTAGTAGCAATAGCAAGTATAGTCAGTTGCTACGGTGAACCTGCATTTCTTTTTCTTACATAACCTTATGGCAAGCGAATGTGCTAGACAGCTAGCTACTCTCCCGATGAGTTTTTGGCACATATGGCATATTTTGGACCTGTATTTATAAAAATATAAGTATGTGTATGACAATAGCAAAAATATCCGTTTTGCCGCTCGATCACCGGGCGGCAACGCTGTGGAGCTGACACATGGCACCTGGAGCCCCATGAGCCGCCCGGCCACCAGGCTCTAGATTGCCTGCCGCCCGGGTACAAGGCTCCAGGTAATTAGCACCGCCTGCTCACAGATCGGCAGCCGTCATACGTCGCTTGCTCCACGCTGTCATCCGTTTACCTACCGGACAGTCTAAATGATATTTTTATTAATATAATGTATATATAATTATTTTTATAAATATGATAGGAGAAAAATGGTACAGCTGGTTTTAACTCCAAAAGTTCCTCACTGGATTGGTTCGTGCACAAAGTACTTTCTTTTTCAATGATAGGTGTCTCTTTTTTTCCTGTCCGGATAAACTGGTAGGGAAGTAACCGCGCGTCTCTGCACTTTTGGCATGTGCTAAGCTCTGATAATTTTTAGTTGTCAACTTTCAAGTTCGCCACGTATCCACTACTTTCTGTTCCTTTCCCAACCACCGCCGTTTCCAAAGTGGAATTATATAGATATATAAACCATGACCCTTTTTGCCGACTAGCCTTTAATTACCTTGGAGACCTGCCTAAGCTAAGAAGAAGTAAAGAGTATTTTGTCAGCAATGCATGGCGTAGTTAAATCTTGTATGCAGAATACTACTACTGTACTTGTCGGTTCTGATCATTGATTCATTCGGATTTCGCATAAAAAACAGAGGAATATTGGTAAGAGAATATTGATAAGAGCTCAGACGAAATGAGGTAGTAGCGGAAAGCTTTTAACATAATATTTATATAAAATCAGAAATTAGTTTAGTATAAATTGCTCATATGGCAGCTTAATAGGTTAATAGTGTAATTTGGCTATTAATACAACCAGAAAAATTCTGCCTACTCAAATGGTTTTACCCATTGCATTATGAAAATCAAGTGGATATTATTTACTAACTACTCGAACGGTGACCTTATAACTTTTTAGAAGAAAAGTTCTTGGTTAGCTTTCGTTTCATTTGGTCAAATACCTACAGCAAGAAGTTAGTCTAAATGACTACACAAATTTTTGAGATTTTGACAAAACTGAAAAGAAAAGCTTTTTAACACACGTCTAAGAGAGATAAAATAGAAATAGGAAAGGCGAGATAGTAGTAATACTTATGATTTTCACAATTCTTGTATTTGAAAATAGGGGTTTTATAAAAACATATTCTTATCATAACCAAATCTATACCTAGGATTACAACCTTTAGTTAAGCCTGCTCTGATACCACTCTATAATGGCTCCATTTTTGGAAACACAAATGTCGTTACCTTCCGTAATAGCCCAGTAGTACAGTTACGAACAGATAGAGTATTATGCCTGCTTATGAACATTTCAAAAGTTAGCTTGATTAAAATAAGACCTAACGGTCAATTTTAACGGCTTTAAGGGCGTCCAAACCCAAAATTTACTTACACTCAGAAGATCCAAAGAAAATTTTCACAGGAACGCTTGAGTGCGATTGTAATTCTAACACGAAAGCTTGTAACATCATTTCTTCTCTTGATCTCTGTATTGATGGAAAATGAAGCAAGCCTGAGTATAATCAACCGTACTTAACAAGTCACATGAGAAATGCTATATAACTACTTGCTAGGGATTTTCAAGAGGTGAGGATATGTTGGTTTTATTAAAGCATTTATGAATGCAATTTTATTAGTAAATATTTTTAAACACAAAAGAACAATAACTTATCAAGGAATTAGGGTTTTAAAACTCGATTACTTGACTTCAATATTTTCAAATTATTTTTAAATCTACTTATGCTTCGCTGTTGGAATCACCCATTAAACACAGCTTCATTTACCGGAAGTACTACGTATTTGAATACCATTTATGATTGACTCTGCAGAGTTGCCCAGCTTTACCCGTAAGGTCTCTTAACTCCTGCGTCTGGGTTTAAGAAAACAAGACTTTTTGCTACTCAATTATTTATATAGCCTCTACCTAGTAGGTGTTGTTTCCCAACAAACTCGGGTGGCCCGCGGTCTCGTCCAATTCGAAGCGGATCTACTGTTGTTAAGTATCGTCCCCCCCCATACCACAAAAACTCTCTTAGTCTCTCCACCCTTTGTAGATATTCAATCGAATTTGAGCAGCTACTAAGCCAGGTTTGACCAATCAACGCTTGTGGTTGAGCAATCACTATATTCTTTACTTCGCATATGGTTTTAGTCCTTATATTTTCATCAAGGCAACTTCCATCCACAAACCCTTGTTTCAGTGTCCATCTGCACTGCCACCTTTCCAATCTAAGCCTCTACCCTTGGATAAAGTCATGGGATCCAATCATCTCGTGGCTTCCCGTGATATTTCCTTATCCTAAAACCACTTTTGAAATTCTACCGGCAAAGTGTTAAGTCTCTTAGTAGCATAAAACAGTTTAGTTCCTAGTCTACCATGATTATTTAAATAGTATTTAGAATAATACTAAGTCTTGCCAAGATGAATATGACTTATCAAATTAAACTGGGCTTTATCAGGTGATATGACATAACTAATATCATGTCATTCTAAACGTTTATTATATAAGAAATAATAGTGCGTAAATAACATAATGAAAATACTGAGAAATAAATAATTAAAGGAATGTAGGTTTAACATGATCAAAAACATATGACTTGCCTTGCAGATCAATGTGTTCCACAATTTCGTATTCTTCTAAGTCATGTGCTTGTACTTGAGCTTCTCCTTCCTGGATTGGATGATCTACGACGTCGTGTGCTAGTGCCAAGCAAAAGAAATAATTCAATTCTGTGCTCGAAGGATTGAGCTAGGAATAACAAGAAAGAAAATAAAGAAGTAAAATCTAGGTTGAATTGAGCAAAGATTCAATTGAAACCAAAATTAAATAAAATTCAGTTTGCTTTTAAATTCTAGGTTGTTTCAGCGTTCACTCAACTGTTGCGAGGTTGGTAACTCACAGCAATTAGTCAAAAAGTTGGACAGAAGAATCCGTGCAGAGGAGCACTTTAAAGTTGGACAGAAGAATCCGTGCATGTTGTGCTCAATATGGCTTTTTTTGAGTGGCTTATGGCTGAAAAATACTGTAGCTAGTTAAAAAAACACTGTAACTGACAGAGACTTATTTAGCATAATTAAATTTAAAAAAATAAAAATAGAAAAAACATATTGGCCCATCACGTATAATGCAAACAAATACGGGAAAAACCGGCAAAGAAGCTCAAAAAAAGCCAAAAGTTCAGAAAAAGATAAAATTTATAAATAGTGGAAAATAAGTCAGAAGATGAAGCCGAAACGAGAGGGACCAAAGTTTCACCGATGGCATCAAAAATCAACGGAACGGATCAAATCGAAACACATCCGTAACAATACTGATCCACAACAAATCCTAATAGCTAATGCTTGTACTCATTTAGATGTCATCATTAGTAATTGTCTACTAGTAGTACAGTTTAACTATTGTTGATGACAGTGCGCACATGCTGGTTTAGATATGCTTTTGTGGGGCTTTCGATTTTTTAAATAAATTCTCCAAACAGTTTCTCTAGTTTAAAACCGTATAGATCGTTTGTGTCAATATCTCCTCTATTCACTATCATTTTAAAAAACATAGATAAAAGACATCAGCAAATAAACAAGACCCTACTTATTAAACTCTCTCCCTTGCATAATTTGCACTGTTCAGTTGTTCTTCGTCGAGACAGAATGGCAAATTGGTAATTTGTTCGCATATCCAGCGTCCAACTACACAATGCTCCCTCTCCCTCTCGGCCCAAGCGGAAAGCGTCACGGCACCACCACAGGACACACCGCCCCTCGTCGGCCCACGTAGCACTGTAGCAGTATAGTTCTGTGTAAACTAGTCACGGAATCTCCCGCCACCCCACATGGGGCCCACGGGACGAACCATCCGTGGGGCGCCACGTAGGACGGGTAAGAACGGATCCGGTGCGGAATCCGCGAGGAGGGCGACAGCGCCGCCGGGGCGAGATTCCGCGCCGTTGGATCGACCTAGGTGGACACGTGTCGATCGGCGAGCTGCGGCTGAGGCTGAGACGCATGGACTTTGGCGGCGTAGTAAACTACAGTTGTTACTTTCAGCTTAGCTTATAATTTATGATTATTCTTAAATAAATTAATAGAATGATTTCTTTACCATTTTTTATAGCGTTTTGTTGGGATAGTTTTTTAGGATCGGTTTATCAGCTTTCAATTTTTTTCATATGTACACTTGTATTAAGACCAAAAGTTATAAATCGCAGTTAAAAAAGCATGCCCTATATTAATTTATATTAATTTAGAGGAGGGAAAGCTGCCGCTAAATAGCTCGTTAAGTGGAGTAGCTTTCTCCCCTTTTTTTGTCCCTCACAAATCGTTTTCCTGTTTTTGGTGCATGAATTGCCACGATTGCCACCTAGGAATTCGAGATAGCATCATGTAAAATTTTGGAGATTGGAATTCCGTTCTCTTCGTTCGATGTTAATCATGATTAAGTAAAGAAAAAGAATTATGAAAAACAGCGCTAGAGGTTTGATTTGAGGATTCGAATCCTCTGCCTTCGCACAGTGAAGTCACGGTGACTTCACGCGATCTGAGCCGTCCGCGGGAAAAATGACGGCCCAGATCAGATGCTGCTACAGTATTTTTTACTGTAGACTTCACTGTGCGCGAAGGCAGAGGATCCCAATCCTTGATTTGATCCCCTCCCAGAAGGATCGCTAGTATACTCATCAGTGTAGTACTAGTACTTCATACACTAGAAATGGACGGTGGATTCGAGGCTTCAAGCCGTGCAGTAGGATGGCTGTCAGGCTAAATGGTAAGCTTCGACTCCCAATTAATCACACACGTAAAGGCCCCTACAATTCAGCTTTTTAAATAAATTTTTTATTAAAATAATACTATAGCGGTAGTTGGATTTTTTTAAAGTATGTAACTAAAGAAAAATAAAAAATATCGTTATATCTCTACAAATAATACAAAAAACATGTTAAAAAGTTAACACGTTTTAAACAAGTTTTAGATTTTAGAAATTAAAAATAAGAAGCTAAAAGCTATTTGGAATAAAACCATATATAAATACATCAATTTGCACTATAGTTCGAGCTTCCTTCAGTGTGAGTCGTGGATTAAATGAAAATTAGAAGTCGGATGCTACAATTAAAATCCCGAATCGCACCCTTATAATAGGACACCCTTTATGCCCCATTTGGGACATAGGGATTTGACAGGAAATAGCTCGATTTCCACACGAATCGGGTAAAAATTTCGCATTCCACGGGGCCTTAACTTATCACTTGAGATCCGTGAGAGTTGAGAGGCAGGTGTGAATTGCGATTAGCAATCCTACCTTTGATTGAGTTCGTAGAAATTAAATATATAATGAGATCACTTAGGCTAATTTTCAAAAGCAATTAACAGAAGTATCAGTATCAAGCATGTTTACAAACCAAGATAGTGCGTACACACACAGGCATAGAAGCGCTTGTGTTGTGTGCAGCACAGACTGCGTTGTACTCCGTATAAAGCCAGATAAGCAAATTAAGCATATATATGCATGATTGGGTCATGTCTCACGCGGGCAGTTTCTTATAAGCGATTTACAGGAACGAAGAACAGACGCAATAAACCGTATCTAATTTCCTTTAATTTATCCGATCCCATTAATGCCGCATGAGAAGTTTGACGTGAGAGATTAACAAAGCAGCGGGAAGATGCAAAGTTGAATTATATTCTACTAATATGAGCTTGTACACACAACTGGGAATCCAAGTCAAAAAATGATAGCCACGAGCAAACTTTACCTGGTACAAAAGGATGTCAGAAGCCATTAGAACAGGATAAGTCAAAAGTGCCACACCAACATTTTCATCACCCTAGTAACATTTAAAGAAAACATCAACAGCAATACAATACTTTTACTGAATCTAACAAATTAATGCCCGATAAAAGGAGCACAGGCATTTTGCATGCATGAAGTAAATCTGGGTTCACCTGATCACTAAATTATGAAATTAATGCTTCAGTAAAATGTTAATGCTAGAACTAACAACTTTGAAGAAGTATTGCTTCAGTAAAATTGTAATGCTAGAACTAACAACTTTGAAGAAGTATTGAAATGTATATCACATTAAGACATCACACTTGTGGTTTGCTGATAAATCAGAAGTCAGGGGAGATGATTGAACTTCACCCTTGGTGTCAGGTAAGCAACCTTGAGGATCGAACAGAGCACACAATATATAATCATCAGACACAACATATGCTAAAGCCAAGCAAAGAATCTAATGCAAGAAGAATATTTATCCATCTGAGATTCAATAATGCATCAAATCATTCAAATGTGAAAGCCATACCTAAGGTTGATCTTCATCACATATGACTACTCTCTCAAGATGCTGTCATGCGAATATGAACTTAAAGTAGTGGTCTAGAAGCACAAGGAATCCTTAATCAGCACATTGAAAAGAGGAGTATTTTATGCAATGTTTTCCTTCCTCCATTGCTCAGTAGGATAGTATAATTCACTAGAGAACAGATATCGGTGCATATTATTTATAGGTGCAGAGAAAATTTTTAACTGTGATGTGGTTCATATTATCATGATTGATTACCGCATATCAAATCTCGACAATGTAGGAAATGTATATTTGTAATTTGTGAATTGAGCTGTTGTTTTTTAGTCCCTTCTGTAATATGACGACTGATGAGAAATTCAGCTGCCTAAAACAAAAGATTATGGTGAAGCTGTCATACAGCGAATGACGCACCGCCTTGCGTGACTTCTCTTTGAATTGGATCATTCTGTTGAGCAACCAATAGGAGTTGAAGAACTCAATAGCCACATCAGCTCAACATGAGCACGAACATGAGACTGTACAAAATAGAAGCCTGAAAACGCACGAAGCACCATAAACATTCAGCAACAGAAGGGTACCCACAACAGAAACATCAAACATAGCATAACATAAGTATGCAAAGTAGACCTTGGAGCTGTCAATGCCGCATGCCAGATATATTGCAGCAGTGCTTCTTGTTGCTTTTGATAGCTGTGGTGCATCATATGGTAAAGTAACCTGCAAATGTTTTGAAACAAAGTGGTAAACATAAATTAAAAATGCTAAGGCTAGCGAAAGGAACCATCAAGAGCAATATATTTACAAAGTCCATTATGAAATAAATTGAGCATGATATTAAGTCATTAAACATCTGCTCATTCCTGCAAGGTAACACCACAATTTGGATATACAGCATGAACGCCACTGGTTAACATTATGACTATGATTAGATATTGAGAGGAATCTCAGGTATTACACAAATACATTGCAGTTGGAGCCTATGTTAAAGGAATTTAAAGCAGGTAAGGTAAAATGAAGCATCCTAATTGACCGAAGATGGCAGAAAAAAGCAGAAAAAATGCTGATAGGTAGCTTATGCTAATAATCAATTCACCATCAGGTACAAACTATACAAATTTGTTGCGTTCTTTTATAGGATGGTCATGAGATTAGACAAATCTTACCGCATGCAAGTCCACAATGAAAAAGAACGTCTCGTATAAATCCTGCAAGGTATTACCATAGAACAAATTAAGAAGATGCAAAGTATCATACACATAGCATGAATCATCACTGTTTTTTAAGGGGAGAATTATCACTGATTACTATTTCCTGGCTACACTGCTTTTGATTTTGTTCTTTTGAGATCATTATCAGTAAAACCAAAGCATGTCCACAATAATTACACATGTAGTTTTAAAGTAAAATATGTAGTACCTGAAGTGAAACCCAATTCTTAATAGCGCCAAGATAATTTCCAAGGTGCACCAATCCTGTCGG
>CM029651.1:53768608-54043608 GCA_017311315.1 Dendrocalamus latiflorus
AAGTCAAAAAATCAAAGCAGTTCTCCTTCCACTGAGTCAGATATTGTTAATGCTATTGATCTCATTTATTTGACAAAGAATATCCATCGCTTTCATGTTGAAATATTTTTAAGTGTCATTGATAAGCAACTTCATGAGCTTAACGATAGGTTTAATGAGGTAAACATATGGTGTCATTCAATTTCACTAATTCATTTTGTGCTTATAACAAGAACAACTTGGTTAGGCTTACTCAATTTTATCTAAAGGATTTCTCAAGCACATATTTGATGTATCTTCCCTTGCAACTTACATACTTCATTGCTGATATATGTGAAAATCAAAGTTTTAGAAAAGTGAAAAATCTTGCCAAGTTTTCTATTATGCTTATTCAAACAAAGAAGTACCTTCAGTATAAAGTCGTTTACAAACTTTTTAAATTGGTGTTAATTCTTCTCGTAACAACTTCATTGTTGAGAGGATATTTTCTTCAATAAATTATATGAAGAATAAGCTAAGAAATAGAATAGAGAGCAATGTTTGAACGATTGCTTGGTTATATTTCTTGAGCAATTTTTTTTTTTGCAAATTAAGGATGATAGACATTATATATCGCTTTCAAGGCAGGAAGGACTATCAGATTAATTTGTAGTTTTCCTTAATTATATTGTAATTTGTCTAAGTTATTTGAGATGTTATCTCAAATATGAATAATTAGTAATTTGATTTTTACTATTATAAAATTGTATATTTTATATTAAATAATATTTTTATAATTTTGAACGCATGGATCCCAACAATTGCTGGACACGGACGCAATAATTGTACCGTCGTTGTGTTGATACTTCAGTCCAACTTTTAGCTCTCATCTGTCCAGTCCACAAAGCACGGTACACTGTGATGTCGTTTCACGCAACGTACTGGAACAGGAACAATTACAGTGAAACTCAACTAGCCACTAGCCCCAGCGTTCAACTCGATGCTTCGCATCAATCAGCGAGGACAATCGGGAAGAGGAGCGGTACGGGGTGACAAGGACAGAACGGATTCATCGTAAAAGGAATCTGACAGAACAGATCCATCGTAAAAGGAATCTTGTGTTTACACTCGAGGTAACTTCCGCTACTGCATTTGTCTGCAACTCAGTGAACAAGTCACAACATTTGGAACGCGGCTTTCCTGTTCCTGTTTCTGTGTCCCCTCGTGTTTCCATCCACGTAGTGAAGATCCAGATCACTTTGGATCCCCTAGCAAAGAGATGAGTGACCTTGGATGAATGACACGTCGACGGGAACACGAGCGAGATAGGAAAATGGGAACATGAAAGACGCGTTCTCATACAGAAATCCGGCACTGCCCTACTACTAGCTAGTGTTAAGCTACTCGGCTACTCCACTGCCCAAGTCACAGCTATGGGGCTCCTCACCTTGCGCCTCCCTTGCCCCCCACTCTGCCTCCACACCAGGTACCCCTCTGCGCTGTCCTTCGCCGCCAGCGACGGCGCGTCGACCCACACCCGGAAGCTCTTCTTCTCGCCGAACTCCGTGAATGCCAGCGTCGTGGGCACGACCCTGACCTTGACTCCCGGTGGTGCAGCGACCTTCGCGGTGTATGTCGAGTTCGGCGTGCCGACGTTGGTGACTGTCCGCTGGTGCACCGCCGACGTGATGCCCTTCTTGAGCGCCACTAATATTGAGGGGTAGTTTAGGCTGAAGCCTGTGTTCTGCTGCAGCACCGCGCTGCAGTTGACGCCGCTGTGCGTGATCTTGAAGATCTCCATTTGGGTGTACTCGAGCGTGCACAGGTGTGTGACGTAGTCGCCCGGGTCGATGTCGTAGACGAGCCCTGGGTCAACGGCTCTCGCCGGGTTGACGTGTCCAGCACCCATGGAGAACACGCCGGCCTTGCCGTCGCCGTCCATGATTGGCTTCCCCTGCCGGTCGGTCACGTCGGCTGTTGTCATGATTGCGGACCGTATCATTGCCGGGCTCCATGACGGGTGTGCCGACCTGATGAGCGCCGCGATGCCGCTGACGTGGGGGCATGCCATTGATGTCCCCGAGAGCACCGTGAAGTTGGACCACCGGTCGTCGTCCTCGAGCCCCGACGGGCCAAGGTTCCCCGGCCACGCGGCGATGATGTTCACCCCGGGGGCGATCACATCGGGCTTCAGCGTTGACGGGTTCGTCAGGCTTGGCCCGCGCGCGGAGAACAGCGCCACCGCCGGTGCGCGTGCTCGACCAATCCGCGTGCCGCCGAACACTATCCTCGCCACCGGGCGCGCCGTCGACCTGATGTAGTTCTTCAGCTCGACGGCCTCCCGGTAGCCGATGAGTGTCGCGGGCAGGACGTGCACGTCGACGGAGTCCTCCTGCCGGTTTATCTCGGAATTCACAAGAACCATGGCCGCACCGCCTGCTTCTTTTACTGCTTCGCCTTTGTCAGCCCTACCAGTGATGCCACGGTCGCATACGACCATCTTTTCGGCGACCGCGGCTGCGGACAGGGACCCCTTGATGCAGTACTCGGCTTCCCGGGTCCCACCGACGGCGTACACCAGCTCGAGCTCCTTCCCGCCATTTTTCAAATCGATTTTTCCTGGGAACATGGATTCGCCATATAGAAGCCGGCCGTTGCCGAGCCGGACATAGGCCGGGAAGCGGCGGTCCAGCGTGGCGGCGCCGACGGTCAGCACCCAGGGAGCCTCATTGGCCACGGAGCTCGGCGCTGGCCCGTTGTTCCCCGCGGCGCACACGACGGCAACGCCACGCACCGTGGCACGGAAGCTACCGATGGCGATGCTGTCCTCGAAGAGCGGGATTGGGAAACCGCCGAGGGAGAGGGACAGCACGTCGACGCCGTCGCGTACAGCGTCGTCCATCCCGGCGAGGATGTCGGAACTGAAGCACCCGTTGAACCAGCACACCTTGTAGGCAGCAACGTGCGCGCCTGGAGCCACGCCGCGCGCCTCGCCGGCCCCGAAGCCGAGGACGCTGGCCCCGGCAACGGCCGCGCCCGCCACAGTGGACGCCGTGTGCGTCCCATGCCCGTGAGCGTCCCGCGGCGACACGTACTCCAGCAGCGACACCGCATCCGACGGGTTCGTCGGGTAGTTGGCGCGGTGGCCCTTGGAGTAGAACCGCGCGCCGATGAGCTTCCGGTTGCAATTGGTGGCGTTGAAATGCTCCCCTCCCTGACACACGCCCTGCCACCGCACCGGCACCGGCGGCATCCCGCGGTCATTGAAGCTCGGGTTCTCCGGCCAGACGCCGGTATCGAGCACGCCGATGATCGTGCCGCGGCCGAACCCCGACCGCGCCCACGCCCCGCTCGGGCTGAAGTTGAGCCCCAAAAACTTGTAAGAATATGTCGTGTGCAGCTCAACCCGGCGGTCGTCCCGCACCGTCGCGACGCCCGGCAGCGCCCGCAGAGCCGCCGCCTCGTTGTCCGTGAGCTGCGCCGCGAAGCCGTCGAATACGGTGTGGTAAGAGTACAGGAGGCGCGACGAGGGCTGCTTCTCTCGCTCCCAAGGTACGGACTTCTCGAGGAAGGAGAGATGCCAGTGGAGCCTGGAGGCGAACATTGCCTCATCGGTGGCCTCATGCGGATGCAGCTGCACAATGTAGCTTTGCAGGGTCTCCGCAACGCCAAGAACGGGAATCAAGAGTAACAAGAAGGAGCAGAGGAGCAACTTGGCACCCATTGCTTCTTGAACCATGATGTCTAACTAAGCTAGTAATCTACTTGTTTGCTTTGCCTATGCAATGGTTGGGACATGGGAGACGAAGAAGTGGTGGAGCTTGTCGTGGTATTTGAAGCGGCAGGGGACCAGTGCAGGGGAGCGGGAGGCACGGTGAGAATTTGAGACGGGGAGGGAGGTCTCGTGAGGAGGCGGCTGAGCTAGCTGATCTCACCGTCACACGAGAGGTACAGGACGGAGTAAATTACCCCGGTCACCCGTTGGCTCCTCTTCTGAGTTGTGAGTTCCTTAATTACCTGGGCACGGGTAGAGAGGGGAAGTCGGAGCGTATCCGTAGCTATTGTTCAGCGTGCAAAACCGATAGATAGTGTACTCTGGCCTGAAGTAGAAGCAGGATTCTCCTCTCCTCTGCTTGTCAATTCGACTTCTCAGGGAATTGTTCTCTGTCCCTTCTCTCTCATGGATCTCTATTCTCTCCTGTCATCACACACACTGCCTCATCTCATTTATGATGCATGCCTTCATTAAATTTCCTTCTGTTGCGCGCATTGGTGCCGCCCAAATCTTCTTCATTTTTGCATGCGTATATGGTGATGCATGGCTTTCTTGAAAAAAAAAAGCTTTGCACAGCACATGTATTGATCATATTTTTAAAAGCAAACTTAAAAGAAGCCATCAAGTTCGCTCTTAGAGCAAGTTTAATAAGGCTGACTGTGCTAGCTATAAGGGAATCCATGTCAGCATAGTCCTATGTGGAGGGGAGAGAAAATGAGAGAGAGAGCCAAGCCGACTCCCATGCAAGAGTCAGGCTATAGCACAGGAAAAGAGGCATTATCCATGCATATACCCATAGAACTAATTGCTATACCCATGCATGTATTAAATTATCAATACCCATGTATGTATTAAATAATTGAGAGCTCTTGTGGAGACAACTTATAGCCAGCTTATTGTATGAGTTGACTGCATCATTATCTTTTGATGACATGGAAATGTATTGGAGGTAGCAGCTATCTGTACTATTAAACTTGCTCTTAAGGGCTAAAACAGGTTAATCAGACAAACAAAAGTAAAGATTTAGCCGTCCATCTGGCGGACCCAAATTATAACAGTTTAGATTAAAAAAGAGTGCATACCAAATACCATGTTAATCGGTGAAAAAACAGAAAGATCTGCGTTGTTGATTATGGTGGGTCCATATTATTACGGTGAGGATTAATAGGATATAAATAGACAATACACTTTGATAATAAAATAGGACGCGAGAGAAGCATACAACACATGATATGGATCGACCTTGCTAGGTTGAACCTGTAGAGTTGGGCCTGATACCATCGATACCAAAGAATAACTCGAAGAATCACCGATTATAGTAGATGAAATCGATACCTAAGGATAACTCGAAGAAGCAACACGATTTGATAAAGAAAGTAAACTAGTGTTAATCACAAGATTACAACCACTATAATCGTATCGCACCTTCGCAAGAATCCAAACTACACAGCCAAGTATAGAGCTGGCGTACAGACTGGCTGCCCTCGACCAGACGGCTTCTATGACCTCACAAGGATGTCGCAAGAACAAGAAAGTTGCAAGAGCACATATGCGGATAGAAGGCATGGCATCACACCATATTACCCACAATCATGGTGATAAAGCCTACAAATATTCATTCCATTGGAGGAGAATAGACACACGATGTAATATTATTCATCACAATCAAGCCTTTTTTTTACATGATGATGTGCTCTCCTATTATAGGTTATGAAAGACTCCTTTACAACCTTATCATGAGTCGTAGAAACCTCTTTACAATTTATGGTAAGTTATTTACAACTAGAATTATAACTCGATTTACGCTATAAAATTCAACTTTACAACTCATTTCTTTTTATCAAGAAAGTGGTTGTAAAACTCAACTTTACTACACATTACTTCTTGTCCAAAAAGGATAATGACCTAAGCGGTGACATCAACTTTAATGATGACATATGCGATAACTTTATATGTTTGTTGACGTAAGTGACGATCTCATATGTAGCCTAACATATGCAATGACACCATATAATTAGTAGCTACGTCCGTATTACTCTTACATACTCTAGAATATCCTCATCACATGTTGTATATGCATACAACACATATTACTTAGAGATATGGTATATATGTAGCATCTAGGAATGATAGAAGCTATCGCATTGTCAAAGATGCTTTGTCTGATCACAAGAGAATAAAATCATGCAAGAAATGTTTCACTGTGTGAACGGAAGGACAAAATTGAACACCACTAAAAACAGAACTCGCTTGTTGTTTTTTGCAAGTTTGATTGACATGATGTGGAGAGCATTACTGGAAGCTTGATATAAGAAGTCAGTGGTAGCAACACAGCACAAGATTGCATTGGCAGTGTAAATACTAGGCACGGTGTCCTAGTTCCAAATGCAAATATGATATAAGGCAGTAATCAAGGGTGGACTTGAGGACAAGCAAGGCACTTTGCCCATTACTCGGAGAGATGGTCGTGCATGCAGAGGAAGCACGGTAAGGCAATTGCAATGTGGTGAGTGGTGGGACGGGTCAAGGAAGAGAACACAGGGTTTAGCAATAGCCAGTAATAACCATTAGTGTTTTGCTTCAAGTCTTGGTGGAAAGTTAAATAGTGAGGAAGAAGGAGGTTGGAAAAGTAAATAGATATGGTTAGAACAATACTAGATTCCTAAAAAATGCTTTTAACTAATGACGTATTTGAATAATACATTTCTATTACCCTAAGAACATACTACACTGGATGAAAAATTTTACACCAAAACATCAATTAAGTTGCTACAAAATGTACTTTGACTAAAAGTTTTTTATAATTATAAATGTCTATTTAATTACATGTAAACATCTTACAGTTGATTTAATTACCAGTAAAATTGACTTATATTTAAAGAAAAAAAATCAAACAGTTGTGTGTGAAATGTAACAAATTTTGCCGCGCAAATACACAGGCCACCCTGCTAGTTATACACAAGCAAGTTGGTCCTAGTGGCTAGTGTTGCGCTAATGTAAGCATTTTGTCAAGAGAAGGGTGACTTAGGCCCTATTCGCTTTGGTTTATATAAGCCGCTTTTCTACAATAAATGGCTTTTCAATAGTATCTAGCTTTCAAATTGAGTATCTTTTTAAGACAGAGTCTACTAGTTGATTATAGTATACACTATAGTGACTTCATTTACATCGGCTAAAATTGTACGCAAGTATCTCTCTCTCTCTACAAGTTTCTCTACAAGTTATTATTATTCGTAAGTCAAAGCCAAAAGTTATTAGCAAAAGCTAATATAAACCATACTTGCCAATACCATTTCAAAGGCCATATCAATTTGGTTCTTGAAATGGTACGTTCTGGTACCAGTCCATACTGGTGTACCGTTTCAGATTTAATATAATATTATGAATATATATATTTATAAGTATATAGTTGTTTAATTATATACACACCAAATGTCACTTGTAATATTATTTCAAATACATAGCAATACTATCAAATATAACATATAGTTTAATAGATGGTATTATCAATTCCACCGGTATGGCCGGTATTAAAGCCGGTATCAAGGTTAGTACGGTATGTAGGGGTACTTTATACCGGTTTAGATACCAATACGGTATATACTAGCCCATACCGGACGGAACAGAACGGTATTGATAAGTTTGATATGAACTCCCCCTTACACTTGGTTATTCCTGGTGCAATCTGGATGGAATTTTCTAGGTTACTTGGTAGAAGCAACACATGCATCTTTCCCCACTGAAGCAAAAGCAAACAACAAGTCTATCTAGCTACGAGTTTTAGTTTTCCCGCTATTACATATAGGCAATGGTTACTTGACTGCTGTGTAAGTTTGGCAAGTATGAACTTATGAGGCATAGTAACGATGCGGATTAAGCTCGGATTGCAAGAGAAATTGAATGCCGGTTGCTGGGAAGAGCGTTGCAAAAACCATTTGAAAATGAATTCATTCTGCCCCTAGATTATCTCAGCACCAAATTGCCCGGTGAAGTAGTATGACATTTAGCAAATTGTTGGTCTACAAGTAGTAGAACCATACATGAAACATCCATACGGGAGGGCAAGTAGATTAACCAGAGTACCAAATGGCACGCCAAATGCACACAACAGCTTAATAAAGTGATTGATTCATCTCAAAGCCATAATCTCTAAACTATTCTTGCGACATGGACCACTAAATTTGTTGGAATTAATCTTGATGATTTGTACATGGTCATTGGTACCATGGTCGAAGGCTCGAAGCCACACACGAGAAGGTATGGTCGTAGTGACCGTGGTCGAAGTGACCATGGTCGGAGTAGTGTGAGTGGTCAGTTACGACCACATTGTGTGTAATCGTAACAACTAACATTGTGACGCTTGTGAGTGGTCAGTTACGACCACGTTGTGTGTGGTCGTAATGACCAGTGTCGTAGCGTTTTGTGTGTGTGGTCGGTCATGACCACGTTATTTGTGGTCAGTCACGACCACATTGTGTGAGTGGTCAGTTACGACCACATTGTGTGTGGTCATAATGACCAATGTCGTGGTTGTGGCGCATGTATGATGTCGTAATCGTGGCGACCGTAGTTGTGTACGGTCAAAAGCGACTGGTGTGTGTGGTTGTTACGACTAGGTGGTGTGCGCAGTTGGTTATTACCACTGTGTGCGTGGTCGTTACAACCATATTGTGTGTGGTCGTAACGACCAGTGTGGTAGTCATAAGCACCGGGGTCATGGCGCCTGTGTTTGACTGGTCATAACTGTAGCACCATGGTCGAAGCTCCAGTGCAGTGGCATAACATTTCAATCGAGCAATAGCAAATTCATCTAGCAAGGACGAAGAGATTTGTAAGTTCTTCCATAATTCATCATCTTTATTCAGATTATCCATATTAGATGGTGCAAAAAAGAGATGAACACATAGGCATTGGATGAGTACTAAATTTTACTTCCCTCTCAGATTGAACAAGATTCAGCACACAAATTGTTGTCCAAAACAGCAAGCTTCAATTCATCCATGTGATCACAAGTTATGCATATTTGATATACAAGAAATTGATTTTCTACACTATAATCTCTAATCAAATTAAATTTATACCCAGGGGTGTAGGTACTAAACAAGAATTTAGAACATGCGAGTTCAAAAACTTTTTCCATATCATGTGAAAATTTCATAGGTAGATCCAACATGATGTAACATAACGAATTAGCATGAAAAACTCTAGTCAAAATTTCTTTATATCTAACCAAAGCCACATGATCATTGTATACGATAAATTCATCACATGAATCACTCAAAACAGCAGGCAATTTATTTATTTTGTGACATGGTGCACTCAAGTCAATGCAGTCTGAATTCTCTGCTTGAAACATGTGCGTGTCAAAATCGCACTAGTGGCAGCTCTAATCTTTTGCCTATCAGACCATTCATAATATTCAAATTTGTTGACTAAGGCTATCTCCCAGTCAACATAGGCATCATGATCAAATTTAGCAGCAAAAGGATGTATGGTGAACTTAATTTTACGAAGTGCATCATCATGATTTCGTACCTCACGTGGTGGCCCTCTTCTCATACCTTGACGAACGCATCACGTACGAACCAAGCAATCGCTGAAATCACCAAGTCATTATCAACTGTGCCAAAGACTCGATTAATCTGATCATGAGGATCAATTCCTGTAAGTAATCAAAGAACAAGTAAGAACAAAGTAATAAGCAATCTGAATTGCAAATATATGAATTGAGTTCAAAAAAGTGGGATTTCGCAGAGGTTCTTTACGGTTGGTCTAGTCAATACAAGCAAAGAATAAGAGTTTTCACAATAGAAAAACTAACCAAACGAAATCCAAGAAAACTAGAAGGGTGCGACCTCCTTAAATAGAGGAGGGAAAGCCGCGCAAAATTAAGAAATAAGGGTGATACTATTTATGGTACTATTTACATGAATAGCACGATCGTGAATAGTACAGGCCAAGAGAGAGAGCGCCTTCCCCTTAGGCCCAAACATTATAAGGCTCAATTTAACCCAAACTGATAACGTAGCACCTTCTTTTAATGATTACGGTGCGCATAGAAGGAATTTGAAGATGATGCTAGATCCGTTGGAAAGAGAACAAGAAAAGTTTTTCAACAAGGACTCATGGACCTCAAACGGACTCCGTATGTGAAAGTTATGCACATTTGAAGTTGGACCTATCAGGCTAAATCCGAATTGATCTGGAGGCCAAATTAGATTCTAAAACGTGTCCAACTTGAACTCTTACTTGAATTGGTCCAAAAATGATGTGGTGTTGATAATTTAAGTGAAGTATATGAACTCTTGTAATTGGAATAGTAAGTATAGCAAATATGGTTGTATCCATAGGGCCCATGTCGTCATCATCCTCTTCCCCTCCTTCTCTCTCTCTCTCCACCTCCATGGAGATCCAAGGGCACATGACACACAGCCGTATGAGCTTGTGAGGCCACGGTAGGGGGGCGCCCTACTAGTGTCCTCACTGCCAACGTCCTCGTCGCCAATGATCACCTAGAAGGCTCCCCATCACCTCTAGGCCTCCATCGCCGGTGCCGCCCTCTCCCTTCCCCTTCCCCTCCTTCCACCGTCGACGATGTCTCCCCTCCTCTTCTCACGGAGAAATATGGAGATGGTGATAAGGCAGGGACACAGCGATGCGGCTTGGCGAGGCGTGATGCGCGGCGAGCATGTGCGTTGAGGCGTGTCAGCACGGGACATGGAGAAGTGTGCGGGCCATGATGACACGGTTTGATAGGGCATATTCGCAATGAGCGCGCACATCCGCGTCGGCAAAAATATAAAACTCGTCAAAATTGGTTTAGAACTTCTTAATTTTTTTGTTGAAACTTACTGAAACCTATTGAAACTTGGTGAAACCTTTCGAAACTTTTTAGTTGAAACTTGCTGAAATCTGTTGAAACTTGATAAAACCTTTTGAAACTCTTTGGCTGAAATTGGTTAAAACTTGAGTTTCAAAATCTGGAACTCAATGAAGAAACTTTCTTGGAAGGTTTTGAAAACTTCTAGAAACACGTGAACTCACTGAAACTTAAATTTTTTTTAATATTGTCATGAAACTTCATAAAACTTGTTGCTATACTGTTGCAATGGTATACCATTGTCTAATCACCTCCTTTTGTTTTCCGGTTGGATTGGTTAAAACTGGGTGCAAATAAATTATATTATCAGCCCATGCAAGCATTTTTTTTCAACCCAAACTGAAAAAAATTTGTGCCTAGAGTTTTACACCGATTTTAGATCTAAAACTGGGCTTCTAAACAGACCCTTACCTGTGAAACAAATGTTATGTACTTTCCTTTCAAAATTTACAAGAAAATGATTTTACCATAAAGTCGCTACTTTGGAGTTGGTGTGAGTGAGTTCCGTCGAAAGAGAGAGCTTGAACATTACAACAACGGACTCTAGCTTAAAAAAAGGTAAAAATAGTTAAGTTTTTAAGGGTAAAAAGAGTTAAGTACGTCCGTGTACCGACCCCTTTGCGTGGACGAACGATGTGGATGCGGCCGACAGCCTCGGCACGGCAAAGTTGGTGCATGCCACCTGTCGCTCTGCCTCTGTGCGCGTCTAGCGGCGCGAGAACACCACCCGTAGCCCGTAGCCATCGGCCCGCCCAGCTTACTACTCTGATTCTGTTTTTTTTCCTTTTAATTTTAGTTTCTCTAAAAGTCAAATGTTTTTCAAACAGTTTTTCGAAGTTATTTTTAAACGATTTTCTGAGTTCAAAACTATATACGTTATTTATGTCAACACCTTTACCGTCCATTATCATTTTTTAAAATATATATATATATATAAATTATTAGCTATAGTTAAAAATAATCCATCACCGCCAAAAGATCAGGCCTCGGTCTGCTGGGCACGCATGGACAAGGCCTTGCGTGTGCCGTGGCTGATAGGTCGGGCCGACCTGACCTCTACAGATCGTGCGTTGCCATAGGCCGCGTCTGTAGCCATGGCACGCCTCGGCCCCAAGTTTCGACTCGGTTCGGTTGTATGAGCCGAAGCCAAACGATGGGCCGAGGGCGCTGATGATGAGCCACCTGACCGGACCTTCAAATGAGCCCGCTGGTTTGCCCTTTCAGTTGAGATTTTCCGTTCGGTAGACGAGTCGATCAGCTCGACGCCTCGGCCCGGCCCACTAGCCTCGCCGCGGCCAGAGCCCAGAAGGGAGGATTGAGATCGGAAAACCCTCGCCACGGCCTCGAAACCAAGCGGCACGGCGGCGCCCCCGTCTCGCTGCAGCCTCCGGCCGATTCGAAGTTGACGCTTGACGCCATGGCCGCCGGCGAGCAGCAGCAGCACAGCAGCGTGCAGATCTCCTCCTCCTCTACCTCTTCTGGAAGGCTCGTTACTCCTTTCTGGAAAGGTTCACCGCGAGCTCAAACTACCCCTTTCTATTTTGGTGCTATCTCGCCGTCTCTATAGACTGGTTTTCGATGCAGACAAGTACGAGAGGGATGCAAGGAGGTACTGGGACATCTTCTACAAGCGCCACGAGGACAAGGTTGCAATTCTACACCCCCCCCCCCCCCTGCCCCACTTTTCTTGAATTAGCTTCGTTAGCTTGTGAAGGAAAATAGTTGAATTTGGAAGCTAGAGCTGTGCGAGTTTTGTGTTGCAACTGCAATGCTTAGTTATGTCTTGTTAAATATGATCCACGAATTCCCTCGTTTTGGGAAGGATGTGCATGAGGGAAGCCCCTGAATTGTTTATTACCAGCGGTATGTGCTAGCAGATAGTGCACACACTTCATAGTTCAAAGAGATCTCTAGTTCATACTACCCAAAAATGTAAAACCATTTTTTTGTTTGCAGTACTCCACTGATGCCAATTCCTTATATTTATGCTGTATCGAGCAATAGTGGGTTTAGCACTTCAGTTTGCAAAAAAGGAAGCTCATACTGATAAAACGTTATATGGTGATTTTTTTGTTTTTGGACATCTTGATTAACTATGCAGCAGCATTGTATTATAAATTTCTATTGCCAGTACTTATTACTCCTTAAATGTCTGCTCGTTTATGTTTGTTTTGTCATGCATTTGATTTGCGCCCTTCCATTTTTTTTATAGTTCTTCAAGGATCGACACTACTTGGATAAAGAATGGGGGAAATACTTTGAGGTAAACATTTAAACCTACAGATTTCCTCCAAATTTTTTGCCATAATGTGCATGAAGCTGATGTAACTGTGCTGAACATAGGGCCAAGATGGGGAAAAGATGGTGGTTTTGGAGGTATGGATGATGTTTCTTTTGAGTAATGTCGATTTTGTAAGGTTGTTTCTGTACTTACCATTATGTGATTGTATCTGATAATCTAGCTCAACAAAAATTTGACCAAGAATACTCTTTGGCATGAAGTACGGAATCTGAGCATTTGAATATACAAGGCAATTTATATTCAAATCTGAACAGAACTTACAACATTCTACTTGTTCAATCAATTTTAAACTATATGCTGATCACTGCATGCCTGCATCTAGCAAATTTTGTTGCTATTTATCGCTTGCATAAAATATGAATATGACTAGTGTAAAGTTCAATGCAGGTTGGTTGTGGAGCTGGAAATACAATATTTCCATTGCTTTCTACATATCCAGATATATTTGTTCATGGCTGTGATTTTTCTCCACTGGCTGTTGACTTGGTCAAGGTAGTTGTTTCTCCCTAATAGCTGGTTTACTAGTCCATTTGCTCAGTTTTCCCCGTTGATGTCACCATTGGTTGAATTGTACATTCAGAAACACAAGGACTTCAAACCTGGTCGGGTAAATGCATTTGTATGTGATATTACATCAGAAAAACTAACCGAGAGTGTGGAACCTTCCTCTGTTGATATTGTAACAATGGTAACATGTTATACTCTAATTACATGTCTATTTGAACTAATCATTTTCATGTCTCTGTTTACATTTATTTCCAGACTTATGAGTGCACAAACAACTAACATATTAAGTAGATCTTTATGCTCTCTGCAGTTGCACCAGATAAAATGCCTTTAGTTCTGCAGAATGTTAGAAATGCCCTCAAAGTAAGTACTCCTGTTACTTCCAAGTACAAGATCTCAAGTTTTTCATTTCTCATAAGTTGTCATAACGACATAGGGAACTGAACTCATGTATTTTGTATTAGCATGGTGGCCATGTGCTCTTTCGAGACTATGCCTTCGGTGACTTTGCACAGGTTTGAATTTAATCTTATGTACTTTTTTGAGATATTTTCTAAAATCAGGTTTGTTGAAATTTTATGGCTTCTACAAATCTTTTCCTTCTCCTGTTCATGGTTGTGTAAGTATGAGTTTTGCTGTATGGAATCATGCGTCGAAGAAAAATGTTTTGACATATTAGATAGAAGTTTTGGTTAGCTCCTCAGCTTGTCATGATGTTGTTTCAAGCTGTGGCTTTTTGTTGGCAACATTCTTCAAACACAGAAACTACCTCCCACTGTCTGCTTCTTTTATGGCTGTTATGTGTGAATTCCCACCTGACCTTTCATTTCCTATTTAGGTGTCCAAATATGCAACTTGCCTTTTTTGACCTATGACTTCCCTTAGGTGATCGAATCTACTGTCTTTTCAAGGCTTGTCCTAGGCCATTTTTATATAATTTATGTTGAGTCTAAACTCATCATGCATGTAGGACGTCTTATTGTCTTCTTGAAAATATTTTGTAGGAAAGGCTTATGTCTAAAGGCCAGCAAATTAGTGACAACTTCTATGTCAGAGGTGATGGCACGGTGAGTGGATTCCGATAAACATTAATTGGGGTTCACAAACAGGCAGATTAACATATTTCATGCACCATATATATTACTTCACAAATGAATGCTTGATTTATTCTTGAAATGTGGGTTCCATGCAGCGTGCATATTACTTTTCAAATGAATACCTGGTGGATTTATTCTTGAAATGTGGATTTACTGTTGAGGAAATTTGTGTGCACAACAAACAAGTTGAGAACCGTTCACTAGACTTAGTGATGAACAGGTGATGATTTTTTGCTATGTATTGCAAATGTTATTTAGTATGTATGCATCACTTGATATTGAACTCATGCACAAATCAGTTAGTTTTACGATTTACTTTAAGCAGTGATATTTTTGTAACATGTTTAGAACAAGAAAGTTCTATGAGGAACCTTAAGTTGTTGATCATTATGTGCATTTCGATATGGTGAATTTGAATTCGTTGATCATTGTGCTTTTCAAGATGTTGAATTTGAATCGCACGCTTATCTCTTTGCTTCTTTCTATTATCATGTATGGGTGATATTAAGTTGTCCACTGTGCATGCAATGAGGGAATCAAGTTAGCATAACATATTGCCCTGGACTCTAGTTTGCTTACATTTAAATTTGGCAGAGTGCCCTTTGATCAAATAGCAGATAGCGTGTACTTTGGCAGGTTTTTATTTTTGTTGTCCTTTTTTGCTTAGTCTTTTTTTATACTGCTGTTTCCTAACAGTTCTTGGCAACGTCAGTGAAATTTCATTTTTCCTAACGGTTAACCCGCCTCCATCAATAAAAGTCAGAACAATCGTGTCGATAACACTACCCGTCAGGGAAGGTTAAGTTTACCTGACAAGCCTGCGAGGCTATTAGGAATGTAAATAGCCGTTAGGAAAAAACCTTGGTCTGGTAGTGGAAGAAGGTGACAAACCTGTCCACATGCTCTAAATTGCGTCGGCCACCGCTGACTACTTCCCGGAGTCCCTGTTCGAGGAACATGTCATCAATTGGCACCCCTCCTTCGTCCATGACGTCGCAATGGCTCCTAAATCTTTCCCCCAATTTTCTCCTTTCCCATCGTAAATCTGATGAAACTTTCTAAAATGGAATGCACCTCATCACGTTCCAATCCCATACCTATTTTAAGAAAGTAACAGACACTTGACCGTCGCGAAGCGGTTCCTTCAGCCCGACCTCCTGGTACTGTGTGTCCATGATGCACGTAGTTGCATGCCTGAATTAATGTGTGCACCTCCACCTCCGGTCACCGTGGCGCGCTCCTGCTCGTGCGCGAGGGGCGCCATCTCCTGGTGTCGCCACACCTCGTGAATCATGCGGTCCTGCTCCCGCTTCTCGACGGGAGGGCCTAGCTCAAGACCTGAAAGTGGTCACCTGGTGTTTGACAGAGAGAGTGAGAAAAAAGAATGTGAAGGATAGAGAAAGAGTGGGTGAGAGGAGAGAAAAGAGGAGAAGAGTTGCCACATAAGCATTAGTACCACGTTGATGCCTTGTTAGCCTTGCAAAACCTTTTTTGGACCTCTTTTGCATGGTTTAACAAGTTTATTACCTAAATGCACGGTTTCATAGTTCAATGATCTAGATGCATCCACCTCACAAGTTCGTGTACCTGTGGTGCAATTTACTCTTCTTACGAAATGCCATAAGTGTTTAGTTATTTGTTTATGTTACTTAGGAATTGGATCCAAGCTACCTTTACCCTCAACTCAGCTTGTCTTCGAGGTCCAAATGGTCAACTTGACCTCAATGCATGTGACAGAGAAGAGGATAAGCTAGCTGCTGACATTTCTCAGAAGAACAGCAGTGAAGAAATTGACCTTTCTCAGGATTTTTGTAATATATTTGGAACATCACACAATCTTGATGAGGTAACATTATTGGTAGATTCATGTTGTGCTATACTTTATTGTTGAGGCTTTAGTAAATAATTGGATTCGTGCCATGCCTAATTGAATATTTAAAGTAACCCAAGATATAAAGAGCTAACTAGGAAAATGTGATCCAGGAAAGAGAGTCCAGTAAGTTTGGTAGTTGACTCTAAAGAAGTAGCGTACAAACAAGATTTATTCTGACCTTTTTTCCTGTTCATCTGAAACAAGTGCATTAAACAATACCTATACTGTTAATTTGGTTTACTTGGGTTTGCTCTAAGGGATCTGCCACATTAAAAAAAATAGAAGACCAATAGCGAAGAAATTGACCTTTCTGTGGATTTTTGCAATATGTTTGGAACATCACAGAGTCTTGATGAGGTAACATTTTTTGTAGATTTATGTTGTGTTATGCTTTATTGTTGTCAACCTCAGGCTCGTATTGGAGTAAATAATTGGATTCCGTGCCACGCCTAATTGATCACCTGTTAGTCTTTTACTTTGCATTATGTTGGTCTTATCTGAATTAAATATTTAAAGTAATGCAAGATATGAAGAGCTAACTAGGAAAATGCTGTCCAGGATAGAAAGAGAGTTTATTAAGTCTGGTAGTTGACTCTAAAGAAGTAGAGTTTAGTAAGTTTGGTAGTTGACCCTAAAGAAGTAGCATGCGAAAGACCTTCTTCCCTGTTCATGTGAAACAAGGGCACCAAACAATAGCTTTACTGTTAATTTGGTTTACTCGGGTTTGCCATTCCAGGATCTGCTGCATAAAAATACAATGGCTGGCAATGCATGCAGTCAACTTCAGTTGTTACTGCAACTGCAGTCTGTCTGCATCCTTCGTTTTAGTCAATAACTCAATGTACTTACAGTGGGGTTTCAGTTATATCCAATAGTCTGATCAACAACACCATGAAATGTCTACATTGATTCTTTTTTTTGAGCTCCAAATTTTGACTTATGGGTTGGTTCTTTGAGCTTATAGTTTGGCTTTCTACAGTAACTAACTTTTAAACGTAGTGACTTTTTAAAGTAGGGTCTACAAGTTGATTATAGTATATATTGTCCTGATTTCATCTATATGGTCAAAATCGCACGCGAGTATCTCTTCAAACTCTCTCTCTCTCTCGCGAACAGCCAGAATTCAAAAGTTTAGGCCATAAGTGTAACATCCCATTTTCAACCCTTGGAGCTAATGTAAAATTTAAGCTATGTTAATAAAATTAAAAGGTTTTATCCGCATCTTTGTTGTTCTTGTGCTTCTCAAAATGAAAACTTCGCTTTATCTCCAAGAGGCTATTCAAGGTAACCTTTTTAAATTCTAGAATCTGAAATCATCTTCAAAAATTAGACAACAAATTTGTGTTTAATATTTTAAAAGAAGAGGAGGAAAGAGAGAAAATGGTTATGTTAATAAAATGAAAACCCTCGGTTAATCCTGGCCGCCCATCCATTTCTCCATTTCATCCCAACCGGCCAACTTCTTCTCTCTCCCCATTCTCCTCCCGGGCGCAGCACATCTCCTCCTTCCATGCCCGTGCGGCCGCTCCACCCACCGCGCCGGCGCTTGAATGCGGCGACAGTCCGCTTTGTCCCGCACGTCGACGCCCTTGTCTTCAGCACCGTTCCTCGCCATCAGCGCCCGGCACCGGTCACCTCCCGCGCGGCCCCTGCCAGCGTTGACCTCGCCCTGCCATGCGCCGATGGTCGCCCTCTTTCCCCCTCGCTGCGCTGCCGTAGTACCTCTTTGCTGCCCCGTGCACGTCTCGACGCTTGGCCGTGTCTCCCGCTCCACTTCGCGACCGCTGGTCAGAGCAAAGCTCCGCATTTACTCGCGACGCGACGCGCTTCGGGAACTACGGCCGCCCTGTGGCCGCACGGCGATGACGCCACCGCGCGCACGGTGCCACGCCGCCTTGCTCCTCGACGTACCTCGTCCCCGGCCCCTATAAGTGGAGCTGCTATCACGCCGCACACCCACCGAAACTCACCAAAGTTCCCACACCACCGCCTCCTCTGCCACTGGTGTGCCGTCGGGAGTCCAAGCCGCCAAGCGCCGCCGGTCTACATCCGGGCCTCTTGAGCCTCTCCCCGCACTCATCCCTACCCTCTCCCTCTCCTCCCCCGCTTAATTGGGTTATCTTCCTCTGCAGGCCGCCGCCGACCTCCCTCTTCCCCAACTCCGGCGTGGAAGCCCCATCGGCAAACCACTGCAGTTCGGGTCGATTCCCCGCGTGTGGAACATCTTCAGGATACCCCGAACCACGTCCTCAACTCACCGAGTTCCGCCTTCTTCCCCAGCTAGCCAGCACCGTCGCCTCCCTCTCCATCAAGACCCTCTCCGCCGTCGGCCCGCTCTGCTTCACTCCGGCCACCGCTCAAGCTTCAGGTGAGCTCATTGTCGCCCCTATATGCTCCCACGGCGAGCAATTGCACTCCCATGGCCCGAGCTGCCGGCGCCCCTTTCCCCTGTCTCCGACCACCGCTCTACTCGCTGCCGGCCACCGTCGCAGCGAATCAGACCGATTCCTCTCTCCTCGGGGTGCGCGTCAGGTCGTGTGGCCCATTTTGGCCGGCGCCGCCGCGTCTCCGTGCTCCCTCCGCCGCCGGATGGCTCCGCTCTCCTCACGGCCGGGATGAGCTAGAACGAAAGAACCTCCAGTGCAATAATATTGCTAATTAAATACCTGTCCTAACCGGCCATTAAAGGGTGTCTTAATCCGACCAATTAAAAATAATGACACCACTAATAAGGGCCCTCCGCCAGCTGCAGTAATTAGCGTGCATCACTTAATTCCTTTCGGACCCACATGTCAGCAACTCATACCCTCTCTCCCCTTTCATTTTCTATATTTTCAGGTTTTTAAAACTTGGAAATGCCATAACTTCCTAACCATAGCTCCAAATTTAATGAAACCAATTTCTAAATTTTTCTAAAACCAAGACCTGTCTGGTTCTATTTTGGTTCAGTTTTGAGTTCATTTGAATTTGATTTTGTTCTATTTGGTATTTATTTGTTTTTGTTTTCTCGTGTTGCTTTTCCGGTTCGATCTCCCGAGTAGAATTCGAAGACGCGAACGATCCCCCGCTTGAAGCAGCACAAGACCCCCAAGTTTTCGATCCATGCGAGTCCATACTTTGATCATTTTGCGCTTATATTTCATGTGAAACTATGTTCATTTAAATTATCAAAACTGCATGCTCTACTTTATATGCAAAAGTATGTCACTCCTAAGGTAGCTAACAACCATATGTCCACCTGATAATATGATATCCTACCAGTAACTCTTGAACTCACCGTATCATTTGTCGCCCTAGATATAAACTTTAACTAAGGTAGTTATAAGTAGGGATGAAAACGGTCGGAAAACTCCTCAACCGTTTTCTACTTCTACATTTGAATACGAAAACGAAAGCGAAAGCGGTAAAGCCGGACACGAAAACGAACGCGAACTTACGGAATATCAAGAATTTCGAAAACGAACCAATTCGAGCGGAATTATGTCGAACACGGTCGGTATACGAAAATTCAATACGGAATACCGACCTGTAGGACCAAGTGCATAACAATTAACAAGTGACCAAGTACATAACAATTACCAAGTGCATGATCAAGTTCAAGTGCATATAATCTATGTTACCCAGATACCCCGATACGGATACGGGTACGTGATACGACGATACCGCGATTCGCCATTTTCCTAAAAACACCGATACGGCGATACGTGTATATATATAATAAAAATAAAAATAAAAAATCAATGAATTCTTATAAAGAATTGAGAAACCGAGAATACCTTAATATTGATGTAGGCATGTAGCAACTTGCTTGGTACTTCAGTTCTCCTTCCTGGCCCCTACTGAGTCATCCAATACATTCAGACTGTTGAATGTCTCCCTGAGTGATCCCAATATTCTGTGGTCATCTGCACAGTTTGAGAGCTGCATCAGTTTCTGCTCAGTTCAAGAAGGCCGTGGAAGAAGAAATATAACACACGGAGACGTTCAGATGGCTCACGGAATTTGTAGGAGATCCTATTTCAGCACTTCTGCTCCTGCTAAGCACATTCATGTGATCTATTTGAAGCTAAGCACATGCAATCGAGAAACTAACATTAGTACTTTGTAAGTCATTTGTCATAAAACTTTAAGAACTACGCTCAAGAAAATATGCGTTTATCCTAATATCCTTCACTCAATCCTAATCAATTAGCCCTAAAAAATCCTACTCTCAACACATGCATCAGGAATAATAAAATAGTACAGAGCTAGACATACTGAAGCTGATGTCCTATAACTTGTTACTGAAGCTGATGCTCTAATTGCGGGCAGCTTGATCTTCAAAGCCCCCCAAGCCCAATAATTCTGCCTTACTACCACTCTTCTTGACCTTTTCTTGCAACCCTCGCTCCCACAGTGTGCACAGAGCATGCACAAACTATCTCATTACGGTAAACCATTTTCCAATTCCTACCTACTCTGTATATCTGTGGTTGTAGAACAAAGGAATACAGAATGAAAATTAACACCCAAAGGAAACCATATCTTTTTTCTTAAAAAAAGGAAACCCATAAGCATGTAAATTCATACGCCAATGATCAAGCAGGCAGCAATTGAGAACAAACAAGATAGTACTAGATTAAGAGCTCCCAGCTTTACTAATATCAGAATATTATGAAACCAAATGTAACTAGAAGAAAATAATGCGTTCTACCTCACTGAAATCTTCCATGTGCAAGATCCGCTCTACAGATATTAAATAAAAAAGATCTTGATCTATGTCCTCCCCAAATTTCTTTTGTCACCTAGTAGAAAGCTTCTGCATAATTTAATTCAGCACATTACAAACCATTAGTCCAACTTTGCACAAGAACTGAATGAACTGGTGGCTCAAAATGAATTAAATTATGAGAGAATAAAGCAGAAAAAAATTCAAAAAAGTATCTTAGTTTGTTTGGAGGAAGAGACAGGAATTATGACCAAGCAATGTAGTTTAATTTACTGAGTCCAATAACATAATCATGCTCAAGATAGTATATTAAGTCATACTTCTAGATCAGACAATTTCCCCTTGTAATCTAGACAATTTCCCCGTGTAATCTAGACAATTTCCCCGTGTAATAAATTGATAATTCAGAAGCCGGAGGACGGGCGGGCCATGCGCGGCAGCGAGCCGAGGAGCCGGGCGAGCGGAGGCGGCCGGTGGAGGCGACGGGCGGAGGTGCCGTGCGCGGCGACGGGCGAGGCAGCGGGCGGAGCAGCGAGCCGGAGGACGGGCGGGCCGTGCGCGGTGACGGGCGAGGCAGCGAGCCGAGGAGCCGGGCGAGCGGAGGCGGCCGGCGGAGGCGACAGGCGGAGGCGCCGTGCGCGGCGACGGGCGGAGGCGCCGTGCGCGGCGACAGGCGAGGCAGCGGGCGGAGCAGCGAGCCGGAGGACGGCGTCGGCCTCGAGGGGGAGGGCAGGAACTCGACGAACTGGTCGGGGGTGAGGCGGAAGAGGGCGGGGTGGGATAGGATGACGGAGTCGGCGAAATCGTCGGGGAGGCCGAGGTCGCGGCGGAGGAGGTGGATGTGCTCGAGGCGGAGGCGGTGGTGCGGGGGCGCGAGGAGGAGGAGCTTGCGGATGCGGAGGACGGAGGCGGGGAGCGAGGAGGCCACGGCGTCGGCCTCGAGGGGGAGGGCAGGAACTCGACGAACTGGTCGGGGGTGAGGCGGAAGAGGGCGGGGTGGGATAGGATGACGGAGTCGGCGAAATCGTCGGGGAGGCTGAGGTTGCGGCGGAGGAGGTGGATTTGCTCGAGGCGGAGGCGGTGGTGCGGGGGCGCGAGGAGGAGATTGCGGATGCGGAGGACGGAGGCGGGGAGCGAGGAGGCCACGGCGTCGGCCTCGAGGCGGAGGGCGGAGGCGGCGCGCGGGGTGAGGCGGGCGTGGAGGACGCGGCGGGAGCAGCGGGACTGCGGTGTGCGGCGCCGCGCCGATAGGAAGGGAAGGGGAGGAGGAGTAGGGCTGGGGCGCTGGGAGTGGGCTGGGCCAAATTCGGTTTAAACCGTATTTACAATACGGTATATTCCGAATAAAATGTAGAAAAGTAGAAAACGGTCGTAAAACGTCTAAACCGTTTTCGCTCCGTTTTCGAATTTGGTATTCCGTATTTCGAACCGAATTCGAATTTGTCCGAAAATACGAATTCGATCGGGTCAAATGTAGAAAACGATACGGTTCAGTACGGAATATTTCCGTTCCGTTTTCATCCCTAGTTATAAGTCATAATACTGCCATGCTGGTCATGTCAAGTCCAGGGCACTAGTAGCCCTGATAATCATTCTTTACTCATGGAAAACTAGTTTTGGGACAGTCATGGGATGTACGTGGCTGAGTATTTATGTTAAATTGTGTTATGCTTCTCAAAACCCTAAAAATCTGCTAAACCTGTCTGGGCGGGTGGTAAGAGTGGTTGGTGCGGAAGTAGCACGAGAACCCGTGGTTTGTGGTAAGAACCGCCTGGACAGATTAAGGACTGAATCTTGTGATGACCTCCCGGTGTAAAACAGTACAGCCACAAGTCTATAATGGGTACGACCTAGCTGATTAACTTGCAAAGGTTTAGTTTGGATACCACCAGCGGTAAGTGGGTGCCAGGGTGTACTGGTTACTCACAGTGAGGCACAGGGATTTACTGTACTCGCACGGCGTAAGAGGGGGCTTCTGACTGTGGTGGATGTAACCCTTCAGCGGTGAAACCTCAGCGGGTGATGTCTGGCTAGATCGGAGTAAGGTAAAGGCTTTGTGATAAATTATCTGGGTCTCATGCCTAAGGAAGTATGTTGACTATTAAGATAATTCGTCTCTTGTGGTGAAAGTGTACAACCTCTGCAGAGTGTAAAACTGTTCGAATAGCCGTGCCCACGGTCAAGGGCGGACATGGGAACTCACTCGAGTTAATTCTATTTCAAAACTTTTGAGGTTGGGAATGGGAAAACTGTCAGGTGGATGTAACCTGAGTTTGATAACTTTTCCTGGAGGGATGTACTCCAGTGTTGGTAATAAGGTGGAAGTAACCTGCTACTCAAAATTTAGCATTGGTGGATGGAACCATGAAATTGGTGGATGGAACCTACCCCGCTATAATTACTGCACAATTTCAAATTCCTTAAAGCATGTTTGTAAAATGCTAAGTTATAGGAATTTTAATTATGATTATTCCAAAAGTCGCTTTAAGCAAATAAAAGAACCCGATCCATCCTTGTTTAGCCTTGCATCTATAATAATATGCATTCTGTGTGTTGGCTCGCGGAGCACGGTTGTTTGTGCTCATTCTCGCTCTTAACCCCCCTTTCAGAAGCTGTAAATCAAGCGCACTATGTCTACCACGAGGATCAGGACGCTGAAGGCAATGAAGATGGCGAATATTAGAATAGGCTTCGGTAGTCCTGCCTCTCGTCTCAGTCCAGTTGATCAGGCTAGTTTTGGTGAGTGCATCCGTTATTAGTCAGGTCCCTAATTAATAGCGGTAGTACTCAGGTTGACCCAGTCGCTTGCCTGTGGCGAGTTGTGCCCCTACGCTTATGTACGCTCCTGCTTCCGCTCTTTATGTATTGTAAGACATTTGGCCTGACGGCTCTGTTGTAACCTCGACCCGACGCGGTCTATTTGAACTCTGGTATTGTAATGTATGGTTTTGTCGTGTATGAAATGATGCAGCGTTGTATCTGTGAGCATTATCTACTGATCCAGGGAATAATGCGTTGTATCTGTGAGCATTATCTACTGATTTTTGCTTCCCTTGATCCTTAGCCTATCCTGCACGAATCTTGACCCAATCCCGCCCCTAAACCCTGTCGGCAACGCTTCAACGGAGAGGAATTGCGGCGGTACTGTTCCCGTCCGAAAATATCTCCCCTGCTGCCGATTTTTGTCACCGCTGCTCTGATCTTTTGCTGCCACTCGGATTTTTCTTTGCTGCCAAGTCTCCCCGAGCTCTCCCGCACCTTCGAGCCACTGCCAGCTTGCGCCCCTCTGGCCGCCACGCCGTGCTCTCCCGAAAACGGCCACGCGCCATTGCCGCCTTGGCCGGTGCCCTGTGCCGAACCGACCCTGAGCTTCTATAAAGACCCTGGGCCATCCCAATCTCCTCCACACTCCCCCGTGAAGCTCCCCAGCCGCCCAATTGAACCCTTGCCACTCCTGTCGCCGGCAATCGCCAAGGAACCGAAGGTGAGCCCTAATCCCAATCCCATCGATTCACCCGATTGCAATCCAATTCCTTGCTCCAGTAACTCCCACAAGGCCCCAAGAACCCTCCCAAGCCATTGCCTGAGCTCCCCAAGCCCCCTTCTTCCTTGGCACCGAGAGCCGCCTAACGGCCGAACCACCCCGCCGTGGCCGGCTCAACTCGAGCTTCCCCAGCTTAAACCACCGTTCCCATCACCTTACCCTAACCCCAAAGATGCTCAAGAACCAATCCTATCACTCAAATGACCCTCGGTTCACCCTACACCACCCGAAAACCATGCCGAGTTCACCGCATCGCCGCCGGCGATTGCCGCCTCCCCCGGCCCGGCCACCACCCAAAATGGGACCCCCATAGCCCCACAAGTCCAACCCTAGCCCCCGATTCCATCGCAAAATGCTCTAGCTCCACCGCCAGCCACCGCCGGCCTCCTCTGCTCTCAGCGCGCGCTCGGGAGGACGGAGGTTGAAGACGACCGAATCCACCCGAGCTGGCTGAGTCGAGCCGCTTCGCCCCGCGCCCGTCGCGTCCGACCGCACCGCCCACGCCGCGCTCAACCGAGCCACCCCGGTTTCGGCTGAGCCCAACCAACTCGGCCGCGCCCACCGACCGGACCCGAGTGACGCGGTTAGACCGAGCCCACTCGTCGAGTCTGGTTCGAGTCCAATGAATAGTACCCGAGCCCGATGAACAGTAAACCGACCCAAAACCCTAAAATACATGTTTGCACTCTCCGGATTCGTTTCGAGCCCGCCAACCCAAATCCAAGGCCCTTTTCCCCATATGACCTTCCTATGAGCCCAAAACCTTGTTTATTTGAATTTTATCGGATTTTATTTCTTTATTCCTAGCCTAGTCCTTCGGGCATGGAATTGAATTTTTTTAATTGTTTTACGTTAGCATCCAAAGACGAAGATTCGCAGGAGCAAGAGGGAAAAGCTCAAGTTCAAGCCCAGCCCGTCGACGAATACAAATTAATCGAAATCGTAAATCCGCAAGGCAAGTCACACATACTTTGATCATGTTGAACCTACATTTCCGCTATTTATTTATTTACTTGTATTTTCATTATGCTACTTGCGCAATGTTATTTTATGTACAATAAATGCTTAGAATGACATGATACTAGTTATGTCCTACCACCCGAAAAAGCTCAGTCTAATTTGATGGCCATATTCACCTTGACAAAACATAGTAATATTAAATATAGTAATAATGTAAATATGATAATTTAGAGAATTGATATCTTCTGTTGTTGAAAGAAGTGGTATTTATTTGGGAAGTGGTAAACGAGGATCGTGGGATCCCGTGACTTTAACCAAGGGTGAAGGCAAGTATCACAAATCAGTGACAGTGTTGCGGCACTGGACAAGAATTTGTGGGGAAGAAACTACCACCGGTGAAAACACAAGGACTAGACCCTTATGCTGAGTAAAGAACATAGTGATCGCCCAACCACAAGCGTTGATACGTCAAACCTGGTCTAGTAACTGCTCAAATTCAATCGAACCTCTACAAACGCCGGGCGGAGGCAAAGTGTGAGTACATACGGAAGGGAGTTAAGGGAGGGCCGTATGGAAGTTGGCACCGTTATTGTTTTTACTATTGTTCTGATTATCGGGTGTCCACACAATAGTAGGTTGAGATAAGTCAGAGGTTGTGGCCTGGACTTATTGAAGAAACCTACTAGGTAGAGGCTATATAAAGAATTGAGCAGTGAACAACCTTGTTTTCTTAACTTTTTAGCGGGAGTTAAGGAATCTTGTGGGTAAAGCAGGGCAGCTTTGCAAAGTCATGACTAATGGTATTCGAATACGCCGTACTTCCGGTCAACGGAGTTATGTTTAATGGGTGAATCCAGTAACAAGGCATAAGTAGATTTGGAAAGGATTTGGTAATGTTGGTGGTCTGGTAATTGAACATTGAAAAACCCCCTAAAGCTTATAGAAAGCTAAAATTTTGTGTTTAAAATCTGTTTACAACTAAAACTGCATCCACATAAAATAATAGACTTGTTTCCCCTTTTCTTGATATGACATGCATGATATTATTATTAAGCTCCGTGTGACTTGTTGAGTACAAGTGGTAGTACTCATGCTTGCTAAAAACATAAACAGAAACAATTAACTTTGAGGAGGCGGATGAAGACGAAGAGGTGGTGCTTTACGAGATCAACGAAGCTTGGAATTAGGGTCGTTCTCCGCTCAGGCGTGCCTATGGCAGTTTTTGTTGTAATGTAACTAAGGGCAGATGACCCTACTGTGATACTTGGCTTTTAGCCTTATATTGTAATAAAAGTTCTCTTTTGCGCTTAAGCTTGTGTTGGCAATGTTATACACTCATTGAATGTACTCGCAGTTGAACAGTCTTGGGCAGCTGCGAGGGTTTCATAATACTCCCAGAAAGGGGGGTGTTACAAATGCTTAGCATGTGGATTGGTATATGGGCTTGTTCGTAGGAATGTTATTATTTTGTTACGCTGTGGATTGGTACATGAGCTTGTTCGTAGGTATGTTACTATTTTCTTATGCTGCTAAATATTCCATGTTACTCTTTCAGGCACTAAAATGTTTTTGTCCAAAGATCTTACAATTGCAGTTTTTTACCAGCACAAGTCATAATTTCTTTGCTGTGAACAAGAAGCTCAGGGGTCTGTTTCCAGAGATGATCATGACCGTTTAATTTCTGCCCTTGCACACAGTATGCAGATGTCAACAGTGCTTTGGCAGCTCAAGGCATGGTATCACAAACAAAAGGCTCTTCGGGATAGCAGGAAGGTTCTTATTTCATGACCTGCATATGATATATATTATTAGTACAACGAAAAGATACATGGAGATAACCAACAAGTTTAGATGAGTTTTCACTAATACGCGTTACATCTAAAGGAAAAGAAAAATATCAGAATCTATGTTAATTGCCAGCCACGGTTCACGGATCAGTTGTAAAGATCATCTTGGTCGGCTGCAGCGGACGGGTCGAAGGCGTTGGCCGTGGCAGGAGCTTCTGCTGCTTGGGGCTGCGCCGGGAAGCGGAACTCGCTGCCGAACCCCCTGGACTGCTGCAGCGTCTGCGCGAACGCCTGGTACTTCCCGACGTCGGTGTCGCTCACGCTCCTCCTCGCATACTTCATTGATTCCTCAAAATGAGCTGCCTTTATCTCTGCCGCTCCCTGGTCGCAGTCCACCTCCATGCCTTCGGGGTTCTGCTTGGCCTGTCGTTGCCTTTCGATGTCCTTCTCGATATCCTCCCGGATGGCGTACTTGCACGCCCTCTGACAGATCTCTGTGATGTCGGCGCCACTGAAGCCCGCCGTGAACTTAGCGAGTGCACCGAGGTTGACGTTCTTGGCCACCGGAGACTTCCTAAGGCAGGCCTTGAAGATCTTGTGCCGGGAGGCCTCGTCAGGCAAGGGGATGTATATGAGCTGGTCCAGACGGCCGGGACGGAGCAGCGCTGGGTCGATGATGTCGGGTCTGTTGGTGGCGCCGATGATGAAGACCGTCTTCTTGGCGTTCATGCCATCCATCTCGGTCAGCAACTGGTTGAGGACCCTGTCCGCCGCACCCCCGGCGTCTCCCACGCTGCTGCCCCTCTGCGTCGCGATTGAGTCGAGCTCGTCGAAGAATAGGACGCACGGCGCGGACTGACGCGCCTTCTCGAAGATTTCACGGACGTTGGCTTCGCTCTCACCGAACCACATGGTGAGCAGCTCAGGTCCCTTGATGCTGATGAAGTTTGCTTGGCATTCGTTCGCGATCGCCTTGGCCAACACGGTCTTGCCGCAGCCCGGTGGCCCATAGAACAGCACGCCCTTGGAAGGCGACATGCCAAACATCTCAAACTTCTCGGGGTGCTCGACCGGGTACTGGACGGTCTCTTGCAGCTCCCTCTTGACGCCGTCCAGGCCGCCAATGTCGTTCCAGCTGACATTGGGAACCTCGACAACCGTCTCACGAAGCGCAGAAGGATTCGTGCCAGCGAGAGCCGTCTTGAGGTGCTCATTGGTGACGGCCATGGAGTTTAGGATCTCCGCATCGATGGTGTCGTCCTCCAAGTCGATCACGTCCATCTTCTCCCTGATGCACTGCAGCGCAGCCTCGGTGCAGAGCGCGGCCAGGTCGGCGCCAACGTACCCGTGCGTGTCCTTTGCAACCAGTTCCAGGTTGACGTCCTCAGCCAGCTTCAGATTTTTGGTGTGAACGCGCAGCACTTCGAGGCGCCCAACCTCGTCAGGGACGCCAATGTCGATCTCGCGGTCAAACCTCCCGTATCGCCGGAGAGCAGGGTCGATGCTGTTCGGGCGGTTCGTGGCTCCCATGACGATGACGTGCGCGCGAGCCTTCATGCCGTCCATCAGAGTCAGCAGCTGGGAGACGATACGCCTTTCGACCTCACCGTGGGTCTTCTCCCTGTTCGGAGCTATCGAGTCGATCTCATCTATGAATATGATGGACGGCGCGTTCTTCTCGGCCTCCTCGAAAGCCTTCCTCAAGTTGCTCTCGCTCTCTCCGGCCATCTTAGACATTATTTCGGGGCCATTGATGCAGAAGAAGAACGCGCCGGTCTCGTTGGCCACCGCACGGGCGATCAGCGTCTTACCCGAGCCTGGAGGGCCGTACAGAAGAATACCTTTGGGAGGCTTAACACCGATGGACTTGAACAACTGCGGATGCCTGAGTGGCAGCTCGACGAGCTCCCTGATCTGCGACATCTGCTTGCGCATGCCACCCACGTCGTCGTACCCGACATCGTCGAGCCTCTCCTCGTCCTCCCTCTTCACCGGCTCGCCGTCGCAGAAGATGTCAGTGTCATTCGCCACCACGCAGTACTCCTCCGCGGGATCGATATCCATAATCTTAAACTCGACGCTCCGCATGCCACCACGAACAAGGAAGAGGTCGCCCTTACGGACAGGGCGATACGCATCCACGAAGTAGGGCTTGAGATACGCCTCGAAGAGGCCACCCGTGAGGCCCTCGACGGTGTCGTCGACGGGGAGAACGTGCACACGCTTGCCGTACTTGGCGTTATGGCATTGGTGCACGGACACGACGTCGGCCAGGCGCACCCTGAGGTTGGAACGAACCACCTTATTGATCTTCATCTTGTGCTCATCGCAGGTGTCGTCCGCGACGGCGACGCAGACCGTGTCCCGCCGGCGCTTGCCCTTGAGCAGGACGACGTCGCCGTTGAATATGGAGAGCCTGTCCATGGTGGCGGGGTGGAGATTGCATACGGAGTTGTCGTCGTTCGTCGCCTCGGCCACCACCAGCCGGTTCGCGGCCTTCTTCGGGCGGGAAGAGGAGGAGACGGCCGCTTCGTTGGCCATCATGGTGAGCTCTTCTCTTCGCTTGATCTTGTGCTCGCCTGTCGGTTTGTTGCTGCTGGGCAAGCAAAGCAGTTGGTGGTTTGGTGTGGAGAGACGTGGGGGCTAGCACCTCCCCTTTTAATGGCCCGAGCGGAATCGAGTCCGAGAGGAAGGCCCGTTTGTTCGCGGCTCGAGTCCGAGTCCGACGCGAAGAGAGGCTCACGTCGTGGTCGAGTCCGATTCCGCGCCGTGCTTCACAGCCTAATTAGCCGTCCTGCAATGAAAAATTAGTGGCCCAATATCTCAGAGACTTCACCAATTGTTCCCAAGGCCAGCCCACCATGGCCCAACAGAAACGACCGTAATAGACTCAGAAAAGCCTAGCCCAATATCTCAGAGGGTTCCATTCGCATGTAGTCGACCACGGCCCGAGAGCTAGATATAAATCGATGGCACCTCCAAACCCTCCAACCCTAGCGCCGCACGCACCCGCCGCCGCCGCCGCGCAGCCGCAGGTAGAGGGAGGAAGGAAGGAAGGGGAAGATGCCGGCGGGGCACGGGCTGCGGTCGCGGACGCGTGACCTGTTTGCGCGTCCGTTCCGCAAGAAGGGCTACATCCCGCTCACCACGTACCTGCGGACGTACAAGATCGGCGACTACGTCGACGTCAAGGTGAACGGCGCCGTGCACAAGGGCATGCCGCACAAGTTCTACCACGGCCGCACCGGACGCGTCTGGAACGTCACCAAGCGCGCCATCGGCGTCGAGATCAACAAGCAGGTATAATCCACCGAGCCAACCACAGTACAATCTCTTCTCTTCTCTGTTTGATTCAGATTTGGTGGATCTGTGCTGTTATTGCCGTGCTGTCATTTTCGGTATGGTAGTGCATCTAAATCAATTTCGATGGATGCGAATGGAGCCTTTTCTCTGTGTTATTAGGATTTCATGCTGTTATAAGTACTTGCTGAGAATTCCTTCGTGGTTCGTGCTCGTGCTAGTTGTTAAGAATGGCGAAGTCGCTGGAGCGTCAAATGTTTTAGGTAGTTCTTCCTTTGTGAAATAATCCCGTGTTGGTGGAATATTGAACTGCACTTAGATATATTTAGCTAGCCTCGTATGTGTGCGCAATGACCTCTTCAGTACCCAGTTCTGCCCGGCTGCCCCTTTTGCTGCACAATTATTCTTGATGCATTATTATCTTATTGGTGCTTAATATATCACATACCACTGTTAATAGCTTTTCTTATTTGCCATTTTGCTTTAGAGCTATGAAATCTTGTAGTTTTTCATAGTGTATGTAGTGTCTGGTGTGGAGCCATAATTCCTCTTGATGTATATATGCTGAACTTAAATTGATTTGTTGTCCTGACATTGAATCATTGGTGCATTAGAACTGTTTGATTCTACTTGCTCTGTTTGCCCTAGGCCGAGCGCTTCCCCCTTGAGCCATGGGGTGGCGTGGTATTCCACGGGAGAGGTTTTTGTGGCGCACGTTACACGTGTGATGGGCATACATTAATATTTGTCATTCTGGCTGCCCTTCTGCACCAGCAGCAGTTGAGGAAGCCTGTTTGGATGATACACATACACCATTCCACCATTTTTCAGCTTTTCCTCTTACCTAGTACTAGTTTGTCTTGCTCTTGCATATATATCTTGTTTTGATGAGTATATCTGCAACTTGAATGCATTTTGTTTTATTGTGTATAACACAGTTAAGGATAGCACTCTGTAACTAGGGAGACCTCAGGAGTTGTTGGATATGTAGTTTTATTCTATTGACATAGATTGCTAGACCAGAACCAGACTTTATTTGGTTAACTGCGTCCGAAATTCAATAGCTCTTGGTCATAATTGCTTCGCAAGAAGTCATGTTATACATTTCTCTGTTTACCAACTACTTAACTGTGATGTTTGTCTTAAGTTTTCTTTCTTGTTTCATTTATTGACATACATGCTTCTGGTTCCTGTGTGTGTGTAAAATGATTATGTGTAGGTAAATTTGCTTATTTGCTAGACATGAGTGATTACATTGGTTTGTTTATGGTGAGTATGAAGCATCTAATGAGCCACTTGACACAGTTATATCTTATTCTAGCATGTGTTTTCTGTCATCAGGTTGGTAACCGGATCATCAGGAAGAGGATTCATGTCCGCGTGGAGCATGTGCAGCCATCCAGGTGCACCGAGGAGTTCCGCCTGAGGAAAGCCAAGAACGACCAGCTCAAGGCGGATGCCAAGGCCCGTGGCGAGGTCATCAGCACCAAGAGGCAGCCTGAGGGCCCCAAACCTGGTTTCATGGTTGAAGGTGCTACACTGGAGACAGTAACCCCCATTCCGTACGATGTGGTCAATGATCTCAAGGGTGGTTACTAGAATGCTTGTTCGTTGAGAACCTTAAGCCAAATAGCATTTATGCTTATCGGAATGTTTTGGTACTGAGTAGTTCTTTTTGTTGTCCGGAGTCTGGGGTCTGGACCTATCTGTGGTTAACATTAAAGATTTGCTATGGTTGATTTCATCCGTGTCACACTTGTTCTGTTCTGATGGTCACACTACATCTTGAGTTTGTTTTGTGGTTGCATTTAGTTTTAGAAACGAATTGAACATCTTTGAAGGCATGGTGTCATTTTGCATTTCCTGGCTCCTGCAGCTAGTATTAAGGGATTTTAGTGGAGAAGTGGCCATACCCCCTTGATGTGAGAAACGAATTGTTTGGTTAAGGATTATGCGGTCCCAACTTTGTATGGATTGAGGAAGGTAAGGGCTTCTTAACGTGACTTTTTTCTTTACATTATCTATAGAGATATAATAGTGTCTTTTATCCTTTCTATTATTTGTTTATTTATTTTAATTAAATATATTAGAAGAAGCTAATTGTTTCTACAATATTATTTTAGCAAAAAGTTCAAAGTGATGGACAAAAGTCACAGAACTTTTAAAATACTTTTAAACACGACCTTTGTCTTTCGATGGGCCGGCGGCTTCCCTTTTGAGATCGCTGTCATTGGGTATTCATCTGTGAGCAACTTCTAGTTGCATAGCGACACATAGTGGCTGTGATATTCTTTACTATGGTTGATATCTTTTAACTATGATTTTTGTTTATGCTTTTTAAGATGATAACAGACGACCAGGGGCGGAGCTCTCAGTATGGCAAGGTATGGCGCTCGCCATACCTTGAATTCTCAGTGATTTTTACCCCTAAATCACTCTGTACCATGGACACATCATGAAAGATGAAGTTTCGCTGTAATAAACTCTCAGCCAGCGGCGAGAGGAAGAACAATAGCAAATGTTACCTGGACATTCTCCTGGTCTGTCGACTGCTTTTGGGCTGCTACTTTATTTAATTATGTGGACGTATTTCGCCATACCTTATTTTTTTTCCGTCCTCCGCCACTGCAGACGACGGTAATGTTAATGTAGACGTCACGTAGTTTTAAGTTTGAAAAATTGTTTAAAGAATCTACTTCAATGAATTTTTCGTTTATTTTGACTTTCAAAAGTAACAAAAGCCTAAAAGAACCAAGCCATATTCAGCTGCTTCAGGAAAGAAACAAGAATTTTCGGTCCATATGGCAATTCATGTCACCGTAATGGCAAAAATAGCTCCCTCCTGCTGGAATGCCACATTTGGCCCCTTTGCGCGTACGAGGCTGTTGGCGCGCTCGAGGGCTGCACGAACGAACCTCGGTGATGCGCTCGGCGGCCTGGCGCGCGAGGTGGCCTAGCCAATTGTGTTCCCTGATCTTGTATCATGTAATGATACAAAGCTCTCTATTTAAGCTTAGTTTCTGATGGGCAGGCATGTCCTTGTAGTAGTAGAATAATTGGTTGTGAGGTTGATCAAGGAGGATGTGCGCATTTCTTTTTCTTGGCCACATCAAGTGATTGGCCATCTCAATAGAAAAGGAAGGAGCTTAATTGGTTGTTGCCTTGTTCCCATCTCCCTGGCTGGTTCTACTTCTAGGACATTAACCTTTGGTTTCTCTGTCAGAACACTGGACATGGCATAGGCAAAACATGATAAATAAATTCAAAAAGAATAATCAAGGACAAGACCCCTTCTCTGATGCTCTGATGATACATACACAGAAGCTCCTCCTATCTTCGTGTGCAAGCGCTCATGCGTGCATGCAACATGCATGCGAGCTCAGCCACAGCAAAGACGGCAGCAGTTTGGCAAGTAAGGCCATTTGCCTTTTCTCGAGGAAAGAATTGGATGCAGAGGAGGGAGCATGCAGCTACTCTGATGTCAACCAGCCAAGTAGGGCTGTAAATAAACCGAGCTTGGGCTTCTAGGCTCGAGCGGAGTTTGAGTTGAGGTCTGAGCCTGGATTTAGACTCGAGCTCGGTTTGACCTAAGCTCGAGTAGGCTCAAGCTCGGCTCGTTGAAGCTCGACAGCAATCAAAATAATTTATTAGCACTATTTTTCAATAATAAGAAAATTTTGAGAGCTCTAGTAAACTCGATAACAATCAAAATAATTCAAACATACACTAATTTTTAACAATAAAAAAAATCAAGCTCGAGTAAACTCGGTAAGAGTTAATATGTATCACTATTTAAACTTGAATTGAGGCTTGCGAACTATTCAAACTCGGCTCGATAAAGCTCGCGAGCTCGAGATCAAGTTCGAGTTCGGCTCGTTTAAAGTTCGAGCTGAGCTTAAATCAAACCTAAAATGAATCGAATTTGAATAGTTCGTGAGTTTCAAGCTATTTTACAGCCTTAGAGCAACTCCAAGAGATTAGCCAAAAGAAGTATCTAAATTTAGTGATTTAGCTATTCTCTAAAATGAATCTCACCCAAAAAAAACAAGACTACTCCAACAGGCTATCTAAACTAGAGGCGCGCGGTGGGTCGCGTACGCGCAGGAATGGGGCGTAGCGTGCGGGAAGGAAACGCCGACCGCGTCAAGAGGCTGGATGGTGAGCGAGGTAGGCTATCCAAAAATAGAGAGCGAAGGAGGAGGGATGGAGAGCTACTAAATTTAGAGAGTCATTTACAGAGTCTATTGGAGACGTTTTTTCTCCAATAATAGCCAAATTTACCTTTAGAAAATGATTTAGCTCTTCTCTTGGAGTTGCTCTTACAGCCAAGCAGCCTTGGATCAGAGCTGTAAAGGCCACCTCGCGTGGAGAGGGGGCGCACCAGGCTGGCTTACGCGACCGCCGAGCGTGTCATCTTGGTTCGCGCCGCCCCCGAGCGCGCCAGTGCTCCCCTTGGGCGCAAGGAGGGTCAAGTGCAGCAAGGCCACGGCCTTACATGAAGAACAAGGATTGGACGCTGCTGATGAACCAAAAGGCTTGGATTCGGAAAACGAGAGGAGCCCAGACGGTGGGGATGCAAGTACACACAGCTCAGCCAGGCATATAGCTAGGGTTATGCTCCATACTGTTGGGTTGATCTCGGCTAACGATTTCCGAGATTTCAGGACTCTACTCGCGCCCTGATCGGGGGCGTAACCAACTCCATATGGTTTTGGTCCCGGTCACCAGCGCCAAAATAAAAAGGTGGGTTTTCGGCAGGGCTTTGAGATACAAGTTGTTCTATCCCCAAAAGAAACCCACACAGACCCGATCTATTACGGGCGCTCAGGTGAACAAAGGCCGAAGCTCTTCTCCGTCCACGACTGCCTCTGCACCGTCGGCCACTCTCCTCTACTGCAACTCCGGCGATCTCCTTCGCTGCATCAACCGACCACCCCAATGGCTTCTTCGAGTTTGGGTATGTCAACTAAGCTTCCGCTCTAAGGATCTAGGTGTTCATGTTCTTTATCTAGGCTTAAGTATAAAGCTCATGTTTAAATCTTAGATTAGAACTTATATTTGGTATCAGAGCTTTCCTAGATTAGTCATGAACCCTAATTAGCACCACCCGAATTTTTGGATCTGGGATTAGAGGCTCGGATTTAAGTTTTTAATGGTTCGGCTTAGCATTTAGAAGGAGAGGAATCACGTTTTCAAGACTCTAATGAAAATCCCCAATGTCAAGCCCACCCGAAACCTAAAAATCCCCAAATCAAAAGTACAATTTTCGGATCGGGGGTGGGAAGAACAAAAGAACAAAAAAAAAGGAGAGGATCAGGTCTTATGGCTTGCCGACGGCCGCCGCCCGCTGCCGTCGCCGGCCCGCCGTCGCTCCGCTCTGCGGGCCGCCGTTGACTGAGGAGGCGCCGTGCGCCGCCGTCTCGCGCCCGACCGCCGCCCCGTCGCTTTCGGGCGACGCATGCTGCCGCCGCGTGCCGCCACTGCCACCGCCGTTGCGCGCCCGGCGCCGCCCACGTGCCCGCAATTTTCAGTTGAATTGGCTCATATTGCCTAGGGTTAGGGTTTTCTTCATTTTTATTCCCAGCTGGCGCACGCTCGGCCGTTAGTTTTGATCCGACGGCGCGCATGAGCCGCAGGCATGGAGCTGGGCCGCGTGCACTTTTGGGCCGCGGGTGCGTTTTCGGCGTGTGCGGGAATTATGGGCTACGCCATGTTTTGGGATGCCGCGCGCCCGCGCGCAAACTTGGGCCCTTGTGCGGGATTTTTGGGCTGTTCGGTTTTATTGGCGCGTGCGCAAATTTCGGCCCCGCATGCTTTGGTGGGCGGTCGTGCGCATTTTTGGGCCCATGTGCGCATGAGGTTTTGGGCCGTTTCGGTCGACTGCCCCATACCTTTTTTCTTTTTCTTTGTGGGCCGTGCGCATATATTGTTTTTGGGCCATTTCTTTTAGGGCCAGCTGAAAATAGTATTATTATTGTTATTATTATTTTTTTAGTGCATTTTCTTATGCTTGATGTATCTCTTTTATGCACTAATTTCAATTACTTTCGTTGGCCCAAATTTCATGTATCTCTACCATATTATTATGTATAATCTCGGATTAAAATTGAACCAACTGGATATTTTAATCTTGAGATTTTTTTACGATTAATTTTGGCATTATGTATGCATATGGTTATATTCTGACTAACGTTGTTTATAATCATATGTCGCCATATAAAATTAAGTTCTTTTTCATTTTCTGCCCAACGGTGATATGAATTAGAACTGCAATTTGCATGTTATTAATCAGACCAACGTAGGGTTAATTCAATGCAACATATATCTTGTTGATATTTATAATTTTTGCCATTTTATTTTGAAATTCAGCACTTAATGCTTCAAACGTTGCCGCCACTATTGATAACATTGAGCAGCTCACGGGGAGCAATTTTCTCACGTGGAAAGAACGAATCCATGTTGTCCTTGGGGTTTTGGACCTTGACTATGCCTTAAGGGTAGCCGTTCCCATTCCTCCCACCGAAGGTGAGGAGAATTTTGATGAGAAAAAGAAAGTTTATGAGGCTAATGCTGAAAAATGGGAGCGGTCTAACCGCTTATCGCTAATGATCATGAAGACCTCTATTTCAGTCGGGAATAGGGGAGCAATCCCCGATTCCAAAAATGCTAAGGAGTACTTGGCTTCAATCGAGGAGAAATTTAAAGGCTCCACTAAAGTTTATGCCAGTACTTTAATTCAGAGGCTCTTGATCAGCAAATATGATGGGTCCGGCAGTATAAGAGAGCATATCATGATGATGACTGATATGGCAGAAAAACTCAAGGGCATGGACATGGCAATCTCTGATGGTTTCCTTGTCTATTTCATTATGACCTCTCTTCCTTCTGAGTATACAGCTTTTAAAATTAATTACAATACTCAGAAAGAGAAATGGAGCATAAGCGATTTGATGGCCATGTGTGTCCAGGAGGAAGAGAGAATAAGAACAGAAAAGAAGGATTTTGCTTTTCATGTGGGCGGCTCTAACAAAAGGAAGTTTCAAGGGGACTTCAAATCAAAGAAGAAGTTGCATTTCTCCCCTAACTTAGACAAGTCGGGGCCAAAAGTGCACAATGCACCTAAGTCTCCTGTTGCTCCCGCCGGAGCATCTAAAGGGGGAGAATGCCACTTCTACAAGCAGCCAGGGCATTTCTAGAAGGATTGTGCTAGTTTTCTAAAGTGGCTGATACAATAACGTTTATTGATGAAACTCTTTATGCTGATTTTTCGCTTAGTTCTTGGTGGATTGACTCAGGTGCAACTGTGCACGTTACCAACTCTTTACAGGGATTCCTTTCCGCGAAAACACTAAGAAAGGGGGAGCAAAGTCTTAGAGTCGCGGATGGAAAGGAAGCCGAAGTTGAATCAGTTGGATCTGTTTCATTAGCTTTAGATAGCGGCTTCATTCTTCGTCTTAATAATGTAGTTTATGTTCCTTCCATCAGGAGGAATTTGATTTCAATTTCTTTATTGGATGATGAAGGTTTTAAATGTATTTTTGGAGACAATAAATGTATTATTAAGTTTAATTCAAATAATGTTGGTCTTGCCTTTCGACAAGACAAGCTCTATATGCTTTCCCTTAATGAATCTCTTGTATCCTTGAATGTTTGTGATGCTAAGCGTAAAAATAATGATGAGACTTCTTCGAAACTGTAGCACTGTCGTTTATGCCACATTTCGAGGGGGAGAATGGAGCGTCTCATTAAAGAAGAAATTCTCCACCCATTAGATTTCTCTGACTCAGACCATTACATTGATTGCATTAAAGGAAAATATGTTAAACAAATATGTTAAGCAAATAAAGACGGGAGCTACACGCAGCACAGGACTCTTAGAATTAATTCATACTGATATTTGTGGTCCTTTTTCTGTGACATCAGTGGATGGTTTTGATACGTTCATCACATTCACTGATGACTTCTCCCGTTATGGTTATATCTTTCCCATTAAAGACCGATCTGAATCACTTGATAAATTTAAGATATTTAAGGCTGAAGTTGAAAATCAGCACAACCTAAGAATTAAAGTGGTAAGATTGGATTGTGGGGGAGAATATTATGGAAGACATGCCTCTTATGGGCAAATTCCTGGCCCTTTTGCTAAGTTCCTTCAGGAAAATGGCATCGTTGCCCAGTATTCTATGCCGGGCGAACCTCAGCAGAATGGTGTAACTGAAAGACGCAACCGTACACTTATGGATATGGTACGGAGCATGCTTAGCCATTCTAGTTTACCAATTGGCTTGTGGATGGAAGCACTAAAGACAGCCGCACATATTCTTAATCAGGTTCCTAGTAAATCAGTACCTAAAACACCTTATGAATTATGGACTGGGAGGAAACCGAGTATGAAATATTTACAAGTGTGGGGTTGTCGTGTTGAAGCTAAGTTATTTAATCCACACATTGGGAAATTAGATTCTAAGACAGTAAGTTGTCATTTTATTGGGCACCCTGACAGATATAAAGGGTATCGGTTTTATTGTCCTGATAGGACAACTAAATTTGTAGAAACAAGGCACGCTGTGTTCTTAGAAAATAACGAGGACCTGGAGCCTAGGAAAATAGATCTTGAGGAGAAGCGGGTGTATGTTCCTACACCGCTCATCCCAGAGTTTTTTATTTCTGTGCCTCAGGTGGTTGCACCTCCAATAGAGAATACTGTTGTTGCACCCACTGTTGAGGTCTCTTAGAAGATCTACCATCCCAAATGATTATGTTGTCTATATGAATGAGGATGTTAATGATATAGGGAAGGTAGATGATCCCACCTCTTATAAAGAGGCCATAATGAGTGAATATTCTTCTAAATGGCTTGAAGCCATGGAGGATGAACTAAAGTCTATGAGCACTAATGATGTATGGGACTTAGTAGAAATTCCTGATGGATTCAAAACAGTAGACTGTAAATGGGTCTACAAAACTAAGCATGACTCTGAGGGAAATGTCGAAAGGTTCAAAGCAAGGCTCGTAGCAAAAGGCTTCTCACAAATAGAGGGGATTGATTATAATGACACATTTTCTCCTGTCTCAACTAAAGATTCATTCAGAATTGTTATAGCACTTGTAGCTCATTATGATTTAGAGCTGCATCAGATGGATGTTAAGACGGCATTTCTTAATGGCGAGTTGCAAGAGAATGTTTACATGGCTCAACCGGAAGGTTTTGTCGTGGAAGGCAACGAGCATATGGGATGTCGACTTAAGAAATCCATTTATGGCTTAAAACAAGCGTCGAGGCAGTGGTACCTCAAATTCGATAAGATTATTAGAAGTTTTGGCTTCAAAGAAAATGAAGTTGATAACTGCATATATGTTAAGTTCAAGGGGAGTAAATTCACCATCTTAGTACTTTATGTGGATGATATCTTATTGGCCAGCAGCGATAAGGATATGTTGTTTGAGATCAAGAGATTTTTTCATCTAATTTTGATATGAAGGATCTCGGAGATGCCTCTTATGTTCTTGGCATTGAAATTCACCGAGATAGGTCCAAAGGAATATTAGGTTTATCTCAGAAGGCATACATTGACAGAGTACTGAAGAGATATAATATGCATAAGTGCTCTGGCTCGCCTGCTCCTATTGTTAAGGGCGATAAGTTTGGGGCATTTCAATGTCCAAGGAACCAATATGAAACTGATCAGATGAAGTTGGTTCCTTATGCTACTAGGAACCGCTACGAGCCAGTGATAGTGATTGAGAAGATGTTTCTGAGTTAGAAATAAGTATACATGAACCTACAGGTCACTCACTTAATGAATCGGAATAGTAAATATTCGGATGATAGATTTCAAGTCGAATACGATCTATTCTTGTCGGAAGTTTTCTGAGTGAAATATGTCTCTACCTATGTTGGAAAAGAATCATATCGGAGGTTGTATATAAAGGGGTGCATAGGATCACGGAATTAAGAGAGACATCGCAGCATCCATCGAAACCTTAGCTACCTCCTTTCGAAGATCCTGCTATGCATGCTAGTGCTAGCACATCGGCATACGACGTTTCATCCCTGAATGTGTGGACTTTAGTACAGACGTTGCTATGATTGCGGCACTAATCGGAACGATATGAGAAGAAGACAATTGGCTCGTGGAAATCGACTACCCCTAGATGACAATTGGCTTCCGAGGATCGGTTTTTAGATATGTTAGACGATCGACTACTTTCACTACATCAATACGTACTACATTAAACTGGACTTCTTCAACTCTTTTTTGCTACATTGCATGTCTAATGGCAACGGTCTGTGATCTTTTACTTATATGACTTCCTGGTTTATACGGTAGAAATTTTAATTCCCATTAGTGTTTTCTACCCATATCCCTATTCTTCTTTGTATAACCCATACTAGCCTCATAGGCGCGGCGACACGCCGCGCCAGCCACCGTGTGTACCGAAGTAAAAGAGGCGATAATTCGTGAGGAGTTTTTTTAAAAAAATCAAGGGCACGTACGCAATTTCGAGAAAGGTAAAGGGTTTTTTCGAAAAAAATCGAGGACTTGTAAGGACCTGTTCGTAAGTAAATAAGGGCCTATACGTAATTTCGGGAACCTGCGGGGCGCAATCCAAAAAATTTTTTGGGGAAAAAACTTGCAGGGACCTTTTCGCGAGAAAAAAGGACCTATACGTAATTTCCGCAAAACCGGAGGAAACTACCTCCTCCGGCCGTACGGGAAATGCCCCGCCACGCGCCGGCCGGGGCGCGCGCGCGGGCGGGGAAGCGGTGACGTGGGGCGCTCGCTGGGCGGGGAACCCGCAGGGCATAATGGCGGAGCTATGTACCATTTCGGGGATACCTGATTCCGCAACCCGTGTAATGTTATGTATGATGTTATGCGGCAGGATAATAGCAGATATTTGCTTTTGCTTATGCTCCGATTTTACGCTTTTTATGCAAAATCCATAGCAACTAGACAGGTAACTGCAGCACTATAATGTATGAATCAAAACAGGAATTCCGATAGAACGAGAAGGGTATTGGCCAATGAGTTCGATATCCCAGACAGCACACAGCTCAATCAGTAAATACAAGAAAGAGTTTAGGCATAAATGCATACAGTGCTCTGCTCGCACATGACCTAACATTGAAGATAACATTCTTTTTCCATACATAAACTTAGCATTCTACAATCTGCTCAGAGATGCATGAATTACTGAATCTCCGAGCTTGGCATTACGCCATTATAGTTCTACTGCTGAGATGCGAGAAGGCAACTAACTAGCAACGTCAATAGCCAGAATGACTGTGTGTTGGCTAGTAACCGAATTCCTCAGACCCAAGTAGTGGTGAGGGAGCAAAAATCGTGCGTATTAGCACTGTCTTGTGAGTTAAATCCGCCACCTCACTCCCCATAGATACTTCAGTAATACCTTGTTAACAAGATCCATCAATCTCCGAAACCAACAGATTACTATGGCGGTAAGTCGCAATTGCCAAGCACTGCTGCAAGTGATCTCCTGCGAAAGAGGAAGGAAGGTTGATCCAGCCAAGTCCCTCTTCCTGGATTTTTACAAAAGATGTTAAAATCTTGCCCTCTTGTAAGAAGGTCCCAATATGAATTAATTATACAGTCTGTGCAAAACTACCAAGGGTAACAGACAAATTTAAAGGTATCAAAATGCATCGCCTAAGATGACCCAGCTAATGAATTTTCCACCACATGCTAACTGTACCAAATTTTTTGAACACAACTACACTGAAAATTATCCAAGCAAATCAACATTGCTTACTGAGAGAGAGGTTATGACATGTTACCAGAAGCATATGCTTGTGATTTTTGAAAGTTCCATATGCTTGTAATTATTCATATAGTAACAGAGCTTCAATGGGGTTAATGCTAAAAAAAATGTGCAGATTTAAAGGTAAATTCAGTTTGCCTGACATCCAGCAATCCTCAAAACAAGAGTTGAACTTAGAAAACAAATGTTATACAGCAATTTTACCACTAGAACTTGCGTAAGTTTTTTTACCTCATTCGTCGGTACCCTTCAGATAGGGAAAATTGATTATATAGGACTGAGTTGAGAGGGTTTTAGCAAAATAGGACTAAGTTATTTGTACTCGTAAATATAGGACTGAGTTGAGCTACTTCTTGCAAATATAGGACTTTTCCAATTTTAATTTCATTTTCATTTTCTAGCCCTTTTTCTCTAAGCGAAATGACTCTTTTGCCCCTTCCTCCCTCGCCTCCGGCCGCTCCAGCGCCGCGCCGCCGCCGCCCAGCGCCGCCCCGCGCCGCGCCGCTGCTCCCCCGCGCCGCGCCGCGCCGCCGCCACCCAGCGCCGCCCCGCGCCGCGCCGCTCCGCTGCTCCCCCGCCCCGCCCCGCCTCGCTCCGGCGCGGGGCGGGGGAGCGGCGGCGCGGCGCGGGGGAGCAGCGGCGCGGCACGGGGCGGCGCTGGGCGGCGGCGGCGCGGCGCGGGGGAGCAGCGGCGCGGCGCGGGGCGGCGCTGGGCGGCGGCGGCGCGGCGCGGGGCGGCGCTGGAGCGGCCGGAGGCGAGGGAGGAAGGGGCAAAAGAGTCATTTCGCGTAGAGAAAAAGGGCTAGAAAATGAAAATGAAATTAAAATGGGAAAAGTCCTATATTTGCAAAAAGGAGCTCAACTCAGTCCTATATTTACGAGTACAAATAACTTGATCCTATTTTGCTAAAACTCTCTCAACTCAGTCCTATATAATCAATTTTCCCCTTCAGATATTGGCGCATCGCTATCAGATCCATCCATGTTCACGGGCTGCTGCGCCGGCGCGAAGAAATCATCGCATTCCGAATCAGTATCAGGACGATTAAGGTCTGGTTCAACCTCGCAGCAGTCCTCCACGGAACTACGTACTAGGGAAGCATGATTCGATATCAGCAAAATGTGAAAGACGAGGATTCGTCATGCTCGCCATGAGAGCCGTGAAGGATTGAACACCCATAGCTCCAACGCCTCTCAATTTCAGATCTAGGTGAGCGCCTCGTCGACTAACCAGAGCCTCTACCTGGTTGGGGAATACATTCCAAGGCTCTCCCCTCCCAGCTGTGATTCGAGTAGCTTCTGAATGTGAAAGACGAGGTTTGCTTTCCTTTCAAATGAAAGCTACAGCTGCAAAAGGATGAAAAATGGCTAAATAACTGGATCAAGTTAGAGCAACTCCAAGAGATTAGCCAAAAGAAGTATCTAAATTTAGTGATTTAGCTATTCTCTAAAATGAATCTCACCCAAAAAAATAAGACTACTCCAACAGGCTATCTAAACTAGAGGGCGCGCGGTGGGTAGCGTACGCGCGGGAATGGGGCGCAGCGTGCTGGAAGGAAACGCCAACCGCGCCAAGAGGCTGGATGGTGAGCGAGGTAGACTATCCAAAAATAGAGAGCGAAGGAGGAGGGATGGAGAGCTACTAAATTTGGAGAGTCATTTACAGAGTCTATTGGAGACGTTTTTTTCTCCAATAATAGCCAAATTTACCTTTAGAAAATGATTTAGCTCTTTTCTTGGAGTTGCTCTTACACGGCTAAATAAGTGGATCAAGGTACACCTGGAACCAGCGATTTTTGCCTCATTCTTTTTAGCATATAGCATATAATTTCTTCTAAACAAATAAATAAGACGGCTTCTTCATTGATTTTTCGAAACAGTTTATTAGAACAATCTTTTCAAAATAATTTATCGACTTATCGATATTTAATTCATTCGCACAAAAACTCGTACTAAAGCTAAAAGACATCAACTACACCCAAAAGAACACATCTTTCACTCCGCGAATTCTAGGGTTAACCATTTGTACGTGTAGGCCCAAACTCTCGAGCACAAAATAAAATGGGTAGGATATCCAGTTTGGGGTGGAGAATGAGACAAGCACCAGGAGACCATAGGAGCGAGTTTGCTAATCTGCGTGGTTATTTTCTCATTTTCCTCGTGTGTTCGAGTTTAGATGTTTGCGCCAAATTTAGGTGTCCTTAACGCAAATTTAGCACCCCCATCCTATCTGCACTCCCGTTCTTTTCGTTTTCTATATTTTTGGCTCCGTTTGCATGCGTTTGCTATCTTGAGAGAAGCGTACGCCATATTTGCATCATGCGTTTTTTAGACTCCAAAGAACATGGCGCATAACTGGCATGAGGTTAGGGGCCATGGAAAAATACATTCTAGTTTTAGCTTTCCCCAAAAGCAAGATTAACGTCCGTCGCAAATTGCTTTCTCTTGGGAAAAAAATCAAGGGGGGATTAGAATTCCCGAAGTGTCTAGAAAAGCTACTTGAGCTCCATGCCTACTGGAGAGGCGTAGACACAACGAATCTCAGCAGTTGCTGGCAGTGACGAACTCCGAGGGATCTTCTTTTTAGAATACTAGCGAAGTAACATGCCATGTTATAATTGAACTTTAATCCTGGAGTAGTAAGTAAAACTCCATCGCGATCATCATCCGATATTCCCATGAACCTATCTTCGTGGAACAAGCCATGTAGTGCATCAGGCACCAGTTGGCAATTAAAAGATCACTGTGATCACTTCACGGGGGGTATGTGTTCAAAGTTGCGAAGCATGTGACACCATGAGAGCTGGGGAACAAAGTGCCTAGCTGACCATGTCCATAGCTAGCAAGATCCGTGAACAAGAGAAATAACGTCTGTGTCACAAAAAAAAAACAGCTAAAATTGTGTCATTTCTGTAAGCATTTCTGTAGTCTGTACACGGAAGTTACAGTACATCGCTGGGACAGGTATGGCTAGAAACCGCCGAAACATCAGCTCCTGTAGGGACGGGGCGGGACACGTGTCGCGCATCGAGTCACCGGGTCTCCACGCCGAGCGCAGCGTGGCCCAATGCGCCGCCCGCGCCAAACACGTCGCCGTCCTCCACGACGCTTCGAGGCCGGCCGGTTCACGGGATCACGGCGTCCATTGCCCCCCGCCACCACCTCACGTTCCACTCATCGGCGCAGAGCGCGCCACGTCGCCCGCGCGCGTCGCTCGTGACCAACCGCCCTTATTTAACCCCGGCCTCCCTCCTATTCTCTCCCTCGTAATCCCATTCGATCGAGATCGTCGCAGCGGCGCAATAATCCAAGTCCAAACCAAATCCATTTCCGAATCCATTTCTTAGCGCTTTCTTTCTCTTGGTGATCTGATCCGGACGGTGACTCTTGGAAAGCTTAGCTCGTGTTCGACCGCTCACGTACAATGGCGCTCAACCTGGCCCACCAGACCGGCGCGGCGGCCGTGGCAGCCACACCGGCTGCGGCGCGCAGCCCCGTGGTCGCGGCGGCTGCCACCGCCACGGCGCCGAGCCTGCACCTGCAGACGCATAGGGTGGACACGGCGACGCCGCAGGCGCCGGACGCGCTCTTGGTAGGCAAGCCGGACCTCGCCATGGCGTGCCAGGCGCTGGTCGAGAGCCTGCCGGAGGCGGAGTACCCGGACGTGGCCGGCGAGGAGAGGCGCAAGGTCGGGGTGCCGGTGTTCGTGATGATGCCGCTGGACACGGTACGCAAGGACGGGAACAGGCTGAACCGGAGGAAGGCGGTGCAGGCGTCCCTGGCGGCGCTAAAGAGCACTGGAGTGGAAGGGATCATGGTGGACGTGTGGTGGGGCATCGCCGAGAGCGAGGGCCCCGGCCGCTACAATTTCACCGGGTACATGGAGCTCATGGAGATGGCCAGGAAGGTCGGGCTCAAGGTGCAGGCCGTCATGTCCTTCCACCAGTGCGGCGGCAACGTCGGCGACTCAGTCACGTACGTTAGCGATCCATCCCTTCGATAACTCCTCTGTTATTTTCTCCTGCTTCTCCGTCCTTCCGCTTTTGTCTTCGCTTGGTTGGTTGGGATGGTAGATGATGACGCTGGAAGTGTTTAGCCCACCAAATTAGGCTAGAGAAAACTAAAAAATATAATACAAATTACGACTTAATTTTAACCATCACTAATTAACTAAAACTATATACCCTTAACTTTCATTAATATCATTTAATTATACACTAATTAACACTCATTAACACTAATTATGAATAACTATCACTTATCAATAGTAACCACTAATAATCACTAAATGTGCTAATCACTAAGGGCATCTGTAGTGTATGAAAAGAGGAGGTCTTAAGCCACCTTAAGGTCAACCTTATACATTACAGGGGTGACCTTAAGTAGACTCTAAGCAAAAAAAGCTTAAGACTGGTCCTCAAGCTAAAGACCTGGCCATAAGCATTAAAATACAATTTTTCTTTATCTGCCATGTGGGACCGTCTTAAGGCCCCTTGGGTTATATACACTATGGAGTTGGTCTTAAGGTTTAGATGGGACCCACCTTAAGACCCTTTGAGTTATATACACTACAGATGCCCTAATTGTCATGCTTAATTGAGGAGCTAATCCGGCATTTTTTTTCTTGTACCAAGCCATTCAACATATTGAGCCATCCCTCGTATTGATGGAAATCTGAGATTCGACCGACTCATGCCAGATGATCTCGTCTCATTCACCCAACCGAACACAGAGATGACCTCTAAATTCTGGATGGAAACATACCATCCGCTATCCCGGATGATTTCGTCCTATTCGCCCAATCGAACAGACAGCCTCCAAATTCTATTTCTAGATGGGATCATACCATGTACGCTGGTTCATGAATCAAACACTACCTAGCTAGCTGCTGGGCTTATTTTTATGAAAAAAAATCGATAACAAGATCGGTGTTCTGAAGTAGTAGTAGTAGTAGTAGATAACATTACTGTGGTCATGTTATCGTGTTTTGTCGGCACCAGCAAATAGGGTAATTTAAACGCCCGGCCGACTCTGCATGTGACTTGCCAGGAGATTTGTGATCAGAAGTTCAGAACCTCACCATCTTGCTAGCTTTTTTTTTTGGTTATTTCCGGTCATGTGAACTGACGTTGAATCGTGATCAAATTTCGTTACGTTGAAGTTAAAAAAAAAGTTCTTGTTGATGCTACCTGAAGTATACGTTGGAGTGTGCTTTGACTGTTGCGAATGGAGTGACTTGCAAGAGTTCTACGGCGCTGACGAAGTTGCGATTCGTTTGGTGCAGCATACCACTTCCGAAATGGGTATTGGAGGAGATGGACAAGGACCAGGACCTGGCGTACACCGACCAGTGCGGCCGCCGCAACTACGAGTACGTCTCTCTCGGCTGCGACACCCTGCCCGTGCTCAAGGGCCGCACGCCCATCCAGTGCTACGCCGACTTCATGCGCGCCTTCCGCGACCACTTCGCGCAATTCATTGGCAACACCATCGTCGTACGCCCCGTTCTTCTTATTTGCTCTTCTTGGTTTGCCGTGCGCGGGTCCTCGCGCTAACGTGTGATCGTACGTACGTGCGTGCGTGCAGGAGATTCAAGTTGGCATGGGTCCGGCCGGCGAGCTGCGCTACCCGTCGTACCCGGAGAGCAACGGCACCTGGTCGTTCCCCGGCATCGGCGAGTTCCAATGTTATGACAGGGTATGCTCGTCTTCCGCTTTGGCCTTTTAATTCTTCCTGGAGAACGCATCTGGTACTGTTAATTGACGTGCGCTGTTTGATGTGCAGTACATGCTGGGCAGCCTGAAGGCCGCGGCGGAGGCGGTGGGCAAACCGGAGTGGGGCAACGCGGGGCCGGGCGACTCCGGCAGCTACAAGGACTGGCCCGAGGACACCCCCTTCTTCCGCCGCGAGGGCGGCTGGAACACGCCCTACGGCGAGTTCTTCATGAGCTGGTACTCGCAGATGCTCCTGGAGCACGGCGAGCGCATACTGTCTGCGGCGTCGGCCGTCTTCACCGGCACGCCCGGCGTGAAGATCTCCGTCAAGGTGGCCGGGATCCACTGGCACTACGGCACCCGCTCCCACGCCGCCGAGCTGACGGCGGGGTACTACAACACGCGGCACCGCGACGGGTACCTGCCGATCGCGCGCATGCTGGGCCGCCACGGCGCGGTGCTCAACTTCACGTGCGTGGAGATGCGCGACCACGAGCAGCCGCAGGACGCGCAGTGCCGCCCCGAGGCCCTGGTGCAGCAGGTGGCGGCCGCAGCGCAGGAGGCCGGCGTGGGGCTGGCCGGGGAGAACGCCCTGCCGAGGTACGACGACACGGCCCACGACCAGATCGTGGCCACTGCCGCGGAGAAGGCCGAGGAGGAGCGCATGGTGGCGTTCACGTACCTCCGCATGGGGCCCGACCTGTTCCAGCCCGACAACTGGCGCCGCTTCGCCGCGTTCGTGAAGCGCATGTCGGAGTCCGGCGTGCGGGACGTGTGCCGCGAGCAGGTGGAGCGGGAGGCGCTCGGCATCGCGCACGCCACCGAGCCGCTCGTGCAGGAGGCCGCCGTCGCGCTGAGCAACTGATCATCAGCCACGGCAGGGCGTGACATATACTAAGATGCCGTCGTAATCAGCGTCGATCCTGCGTGTTATACCGTTGTTCCAAGTGTAATCTTAGATGCGAAAATAGGGGGCCGGGTGGTTTACAGGGTAAGTACCTGCCACGTTTCAAGCTTAGGTGCCGGTTTTGGCGTCGCTCAAAGCTTGCAGGGCATTGATGTACGTACTATGCTACAAAAGAAAAATGTGAAGATCAAAATCCAAATGTAATATTTGTTCTGCTACAGTCCAATGAACAAACGAAATTTAATACCTATATGTATGCTCTGCCCGAGTATCTTCTGTGTTTTTTTGAGCTTGTTCGGTCGATCATGGGAAATGGACCATCCATCGGCCAGGCTCGTCGGTGCTGAGGAAAATTCACCACATGCTTTCGTCTGCTTCGAACGTGAATTGGGTGGGTTATTCTTATTCAGCATCACCGCATGTTTGTGTGCAATGGGCTGGGCTTTAGCACAACTAGTGGTTTGATATTGTAATGGGCCTCTGTTATCTACGCTTTTTTTTTTTGAAAAGGTTATCTACGTTCAGGGCAGCCCATTATCGTTCAGTTGTTCGTATCATCTGGGGTCTTTGCATTCACGACTTTTTTAGCTTGACTGCCTCCTTAGTGCTTACTGCTGGTATCTAGTATCCTAGTGCCATTTGAGTTCATACAGATTGATGATAGGGATTTCATCACAGCGTCTTTTCTCAAGAGCATGATGGAAGGCATAAATGGACTTCTCTGTTTTTAGGATTCACTAAGGCCCATTTGTAACGCAATATATATATATATATATATATATATATATGAAAAATAAACTGATTGATGTGAAATTTGTGCATTTCAAATATGATCTAAGCTCCATAGAACTATAGAAGAATGACTTATGTCTTCCCTCAAACAAATAAATGGAACAGTCTCCATCGCTGTTTCAGAGTGGTTTATCAAAACAATATTTTTGAAGCAGTTTATTGGTATTCGATTTGTTCACGCAAATATTCATGCTAGCGCCAAAAATCATAAACTGTAGCTAAAAAGAACCCATCCATTAGCTTGACTAGTTGATTTCCACGATTTTTGTTGTTGTTCTTACCGCATATACTCTTGATTTTACGATCGCCGTGGTACTCTTTAAAAACCAGCTCTACAAACAGAGCGTGTTAGACCATGTTGCTAGGTCTAGGATATTTTGGTGATGAATAATTGACAATGGTTAATTTGTTATGATGAATATTTGATGATATTGCTTATCGATGTTATGCGAGACGTGGGGTGTGTGTGGACTGATGATTGGTCAAGTTGAGACGAACTTGTGCCGGAAGAATGTTCTTTGGTCTTTGCATATGCAGGTTAGCATGGAGACGATCATGGTCGGTGACGAGGTGGACCGGGACTAGGATGGGGAGATCCGACGTTCAGACGGTCAAGGATGTTACGAGATGATTGGGCTCATGCTTGGGGCGCATGGAGATCAGAGATAGATGATACGTGTTGGAGCTACGGAGGTGCGGTCCGGAGACTACGACACGTGGTGGATGATGCGTGAAGAAGATACAAGAGGTGCGGTCGTGGAGGTTTCGACGTGTGATGAGTAGGAGAAGTTATAGTTGAAATTTTAGAAAACCCGTGTTAGAAAGGGTTTCGGGTCCCTTATTTGTTGAATTGGATTAAAACTCGTGGGCTTAAAATAAGTCCAGGTTTTGGGCTTTAAACTATAAATAGAGACGGAGTTAGACTAACCTGTGGCTTTTGTGAAAAGACTAATTTCATACTAGAGTTTAAGAATACCAAGATGACACTTTATAACCACCGTGATTTAGAAATAAAGTTTAGCTCTATTTCCAAATAAAAGAGCGACGGTGCGTTTCACTGCGCGACGTCCTCGTCTCAGCTCGGCAAAAACAAATCGCGCACGAGGCGACGATTTTTGAAAACATAAAGACTGCAGCAGTGTCACTTCCGTTCTCGATCGCCGTGCGTGTGATTCCCCCAAAAGCATAGTCTGCGTCAACGTTGTTTGGTATTGGTCCATGCGCGACATGAGTGAATGCACCAGAGTTTTGATTAAAGCGTAAAGGCTGCGACTTGTGTGCAGGAGGAGAGAAGAAAAGGAGATTAGTGAGGTGATTAGGGGAGCAAATTTGATATCAAGCGGCTGCATGTATGGTGGTTGCATGCATGTCTTTTTGTTTCATGAATTTGAGAATTGTTCTCTGATTTGCATCCTGCTATTATTATTTTCCTTGTCGTTTGTTGGTTTTGCTTTTGTGTGTTTCTGTGATTTATAGGTTTTAAAAATAATAATAAATTTTAAAAGTTTCTGCTATACGCTGCAATCATTCACCTCTCTCTAATTGCCATCGACGATCCTACAGAGCGATTGACTAGCAGCAATTATACAATAATCATGAGTAAGCTTATAGATGATAATGCTGAGTCCAACCCCACTCAAATCCTAAACAAAATGTGAAAATGTGACTGCGAACTCGAGGAAAGACCCGAGCCCAACAAACCTCGGTACACTATCTTTAATATTGACTAGCAGCATGTACAGTCGACATGTTCACCGTGCTGCTCATGACAGGTTGTATATCGAATACGGCAATTAAAAGGAGTGAATGATAGTAATTAAAAAAAATTTCAAGTGTTAAAGATTTTATTCTTATACAACTACAAAATTGTAGAAAATAAAATTTTCATCCAAAAACTCAAACCAAATAGCTCAAGAACACAAAACCTTGAAGCCAACACTTCCCGGCGGTCTGACCGGCCTATAAATGGTGGTCTGACCGCTCCTTCAATGGCGGTTTGACCGTCTGCTACAGTAAAATCAGGCAAATAAATAGTGTTTTCAACACGGTTTCAAAAACAAAAATTAAGAGAACTTTTGATCCGTAGATCCAAATGATATAAAACTTTGCATGGATCTACTCTAGGATATCCAAAACCTATTCCAATAAACGATCATGAAAATCATGGTCAAAGTTATGGCCATTGTTAGTTTGCTGGAAAGTTGCACCAAAACCAAGTCAAAACCAAAATAGGTGAATACAACTTGCTTGTGGATGGACAATGACCAAGATAAGTCTAAATGTATTTCCAAATATCACAGCAAGCTAGAACACCCAAGAACATGACCCAAAAATCAACCAAAATCGGGTTTTCTTGTGAATCTTGCTATCAAAGTGCCTAGATAGATGGAGATGAATTCTCAAGAATTATCTCCATCTCTTACACGTCCTTGGCACAGGAAGATCACAAGAAGGGAAGAGGAGAAATCAAAAGCAACGAAAATGACAAGCACATCAAACAAAACAAGAGAGACTCAAGAGTTGCACAACGTTGATGTATTGCTTACTTGAGAAGGTATGTTTTACAGCCACTCTATCCTGGAGGATAAAAAGCACTTAAGATACTCACTCTCAAACCCTAACTCTAAACCTAGAGAAGAGAGTACAAGAGATGGGTTGAATGGTTAACCTCACATGTCTCCATCACAACCCCTTTTATATGTGGGCAACCAGCCACCTACATTCCTTAATGGATCTTATTCACTATTACAATAAGGAAACCTGTTAATCTCATACGCACAGGTTTTACTCTCACTGTTCACTTATGCACGCTTTTCAATGTGCATAAGTGTGCATCCATTAAATCCTTAGCATTAATCTAACTGGCCCCATCTTGACCTAAATCGCTCTCCAACGCATTGCCCATACACCGCGGTTTTGATCAAAGATGGCTTTCGATATTTTGATCAAACTACCAAAATATTCTTCCTTGACCTGGTTATTACCAACTATTGCAAGCAATCACTAAGCTTACCACGTGTAAGTGTACTACTAGCATGTCATGCATCTCCAAGTCTCTCCCTTCCCGCTTCCACCGAACCATGGCTCACTTGGCCTGTGCAAGCTACATCCTAACATCCATCTCGTCGTTCGTACTCGCATTCAACATTTCCGCCTTTTTCGTACCATGCTTGAGCTCACCATCTCACCCCCACATCCTCGACTGGGCCTTAGCTCCTCCCTGAGCCTAGCCCCGGTTCTCGCCGTTGACCACAGTTGACTCCAAGCATCCCTGCACATCCAAAAATAAAGAAATCATTTTCAGATACAAGTTTTTCACAACTAAACTCGCCTTCAACATTCTCGCCTTTCTTGTGCCATGCCACGCTAATTAATGCGAAGATGCTAAAGTTCAAGCCCAATAGGGCTTGTGATCATTTTTTTAAAAGAACTCCGACAGATGATATTACGTAGCAAACATTTTGTACTTTTTCTTGCTACAATTATGTGAGAAGACTGAAACAAAAAAAGTAAGAAGACCTAGCAAGTCTTTCATAAGTTGCCAAAGAGATGAAGCCTGTCGTATTCACACGGCTCAAGCGACGACTGACGTAGGAGCAGTACAAACTGCACGCACACAAAAGGCACTAGCATACTAGCTCTGCCTCTGGGACACACCCATCACACTCATTTAATTTGATTTCTCACTTCGGAGTTTGCAGGGAGACATACGCACATCTGAGCTAAAGCCCTCCATATTTCTCCTTAACCGGTTGATCACCACAATGGCATCAACTCCGGCGACCATGGCTCCGCCTCCGCTGAAGTACCGGCCCTGCACTAAGACCGACGGGTTGGTCTCGGTGGAGGCGCTGCGCATCATCGTGGAGGCCAAGGCGTGCTTCGTGGCGCTGGCGCTGGCGCTGGCCTACTTCCTGACGGCGTCGCAGCACCGGCTGTGGAGCTCCAGCCACCTCATCAAGGGCTTCCTCTTCGCCGTGACGCAGCCCGTCACCCGCTTCCTAGTCGGCATGTTCACCATGCTGCTCTCCATGCCCTTCCGCAGCGATCTGTACCTCCTCTGGGGAATCCTCCTCCTCGCCGGCTACGAGGGCGTCTACACCATCTCCGGCTACGGCGTCTCCGCCCGCCGCTCCGACCTCGCCATCCACGAGTTCGCGCGCGGCTACAACATTGTGCTGCTTGGGCTGTACGTCCGCTACTACTCGCACGCCTCGCAGTTCAGGTACCCGCTCTGGGCGCTCTGGGTGCTCATGGTCGCCAAGTTCCTGGAGCGGATCGTCCGGTTCAAGATCGCCAACGGCAAGTACGGCGACGCCAACACCAACCTCGTCGCCGACTACATGAAGCACGAGCACGAGCACGAGCTGAGCACAAACACCACAACCGAAGAACAGGGTTTCTCCATGAAGGACTGCAAATATATCATCGTCGGCGACTCCAAGGCGAAGACCGAAAGGATCGCGGGTACCTACGACGCAAAGTTGATGCTGACGGAAGACACGGTCACCGTCGCCATGGTCTGGAACTGCGACGTGCAGCTCCTAGCATCGACGACGAAAACCGGCGACGAGCTGAAGGATGTGTGCCTCTCCTTCGCGCTGTGCAAGCTGCTGAGGCGGAGGTTCGCCGGCGTTGCAGCTGCCGAAAGCGAGAAGGAGAAGGCGCGGAAGCTCGTCTTCGACGGCCTACTCGAGTCCGGCTGGGAACGGACGTTTCGGGTGGTGAGGGCGGAGCTTGGCTTCGCGCGGGACTTGATGTACACCAAATACCCCATCTTGTTCAGCTGCGGCTTCCCGGTCGTCAGCGGCGTGCTGTTCGCCGTGACGCTCGGCGTGTCGGTCTGGATCTTGGCCTCGGCGATCCGGCACTACCGGGTCCCCCACGGGAGCACGCCCAACTTGGTCCACGGCAAGAATGTGGATTTGCTCATCACTTTTGTTATCGTGGGCATGGTTACGGCCATGGAGATCTGCGAGTTCTTCATGCATCTCTTCTCCGACTGGACTAAGGTAATTCCTTTCTCTGTAGTTAATTAGTAGTATCTTGTGTTCTGAAGAACTTGGCTATCTTGGGTCTATAACGTGATCCTTTCGTCAGTGATTATATATTACAGTATAGCTAACATAATATACTTGTCTTGGTGATAAGTTTGAGCAATCTGATCGTTTTGTTAGTAGTAAGACAAGTGGGCATAATGTTAGAGTTGACTGACCAACATGATCCGTTTTCCAAGAAAGGACCAAGCGCGGTGCGAAACATTTCTCATCCTAGGATCATGGCTCCACTCGATTAGGCCTGAGATTCTGACTTTTAATTTATTTTTCACTATTTTTAAATTTCGTTTTTCCTAACTGTTCGTCTTTTTTAAAAAGATTTTTTGTCTGTTCTTTTTTCCTATATTCGTTTGCATTATACGTGATGAGCTAACCCGTTTTTCTATTTTTAATTTTTTTTAAATTTAATTATGCCAAATAAGTCACCATCAACTACAATGTAATTTCAGCCAGCTACAGTAAAAATTCAGTCATAAACCATCAAAATTCAGCCTACGTGAACACCACCCAAGTTCTACACCCTGGCACTGTCAGTTTGGCACTCTGCAATGAAAGGGTGGTTTTCTACATTGATGAACTATAGTATGCTGTATGCATGCCTGCTGTATACGCAATTCATGTTGATTTTTTTTAAAAAAGAAGCATTCATATTGATATTTTTATATGGAAAGCCAAATTGATTTCACGCAATGGAAGGCTTGTTCCTTGTTTCCCTCAACTACAAAGTTTACTAAAAACCTGTGCACTTTCACATTTTCCTAAAAAAACTCCTGGCCTCCATCTCCCTGCTGTAAAAAATTGATCAATATTATACCACAATTCAAGTGCTGTGACTGAATACTAACAATGGCGATTGAAGCAAGCTCATTGATCATTGACTCGTAGTCGTAGTACTTCATTGGGCCTCACATGTGACAACGGTCCACACCATGCAGAAGTATTATTCATCTGAGAAGTCCTTAGTATGAAGATTCCAACATGTTGTTTAGCTGCTGGAGTCACGCATTTTCACCTTTGGAATTTCTGCGTTGCAGGTTATGGTCATCTCTGAATATGTCCGTAAACGGTATCTGCATTGCTGTTTCCTTGACCGCATTCTGCGGTTCGTGTGTTGCGGCAAGATCGCGGAGCCCATTGGCAGCTCCCTGGGACAGTTCAACCTTCTCAAGGGGCCAAAGAAAGGCGGCATCCCAGAGTGCATCATCAAGCTGTTTCACATAGTAAGATCATTCGTCCTATTGACCAATGATGAGGAATACCGTATCAACAAAGACAAGACTCTCCGGCCGGTTCCTGATGAAGTGAAGAAGATGATATGCGACACACTCCAGAAGAATAGGGAAGGGTTAACTCAGGGTCAGTGCTTACGGAGAAGAAGCGAGCTGCAGAAGGATAGGAAACTTTCAAGATATAGCAACCTTGCAACGGCGATCGAGACCATCATGGTGTGGCACGTAGCGACATGCATACTGGAGGCGGAGTGCTCGCAGCAAAAACCAAACGAAAACCGCAAGGTCGCCACCGCGCTGTCGAAGTACTGCGCCTACCTGGTGTTCTACAAGCCGAAGCTGCTCCCGATCGGCAACAACTCGGTGCGGTACATCTGCAAGACGTTGGTCGAGGAAGCAACTCGGACCGTCGGAGGTGGCGCCGGTGGTGTCGACGAAGCGAGCAGCATGATCAAGAAAGGAGAGAAGCTCGCGGGGTTGCTCAAGAAGAGGGATGCACCGTGGAAGGAGCTCGCGGAGTTCTGGTCGGAGTTGGTGATATCGCTCGCGCCGTCCGGGAGCGTAAGCGCCCACGAGAAAGGGCTCGGCAAGGGGGGCGAGTTCATCACGCACCTCTGGGCGCTGCTGTACCACGCAGGGATCGATGACAAGTTCTCGTGGTCGTGCGCTGGTGTCAATGCCGATGGTCGAAATGGTGGAGTCGACGATCACTTGAGCCAGAATGGCATGGACACCTCAATTCCGCACCCGGCTAGTATGGTCTGACCGAGTTTGTGATACGGTGGAAGTTGTCAGAGCTAATCTTGTCTTGTTCAGTGTCAGGTCAGAGTCTGAGTTTGGTTTGAATAAGCAAAATGAGTGCAGTTCGGTTTTCTCCCGATACTGTCTGGTGTCTTTCGTTTTTCAGTACTGAACTTCGGCTGCAAGTGCAGAAGTCTGTTTTCAGTTTGATTGTGTTACGTTAGTAGTGTCAGATTATGGTCCATTCAATTGGGATCGTGATCCAGGTTAGAGGGAGTCAGTTGCTGTTTTATCGGGGTTTCTGTTGGAACCTGAAATGAGTCAAGTTGTATTGTTTTCCCTGTGTTTTCGGATAGCACTGTAGCATGTCTAGCATTCAGAAAACAGAACAGAGTTCTGAAAAATTCTGTGTCTGTCTTTTGTTTATCCTCTGCATTTTCTTCCTTGTGCGTCCAGTTTTTGGTTGTATCTGCAGATTGGGCGTCCTGATCCGCAGAAGTTCTAGCAGCTAAAGTTCGCTTTGGCTAAGTTGTAGCCAGCCGCTTAATGCTGCGAACTGTTTACGTATTTGGTATTGCAGCTATTTTTCAAGTTTAGCCTTCGAACACCTGTTTTTATAAAAATAGCATTGTTCCTAAGTTCGAAAGGCACGACAAGTGATAAGTTGTCATCTGCCACGCCTAGGGAGCTTGGTTGGAGTGAGCAGGCAGAGCAAGTGCAGGAGGCCAGGGTGCAGGCGGGCCCGGAGGTGCTACCAAGCAACAGTTGCTCGGTAGCACCATACTGAGCCACCCGAGCTCGCCATCAACGTCATTGTAGAACCGTGTCTCTAATTGATACGGGCGCACCTGCATCCGAAAGTACGGTCAACCAACAGAGAAGTGATCCTATGACCACAGCTGCAATAAGATATAGCAGACGACAAGGTTTGGCTCGCTAGTGTCACGCTGTGAGCCATCGCACAAACCCCTGTAGGTCACACAAAGAATAGATGAGCCCCAGCTGTACAGAGTATAGCAGGACCTCATTAGGCTTGGCGTCGACAAAGGACTAGCGATGTGTATGTAGTTGGGGTACACCTAGTCTCCCTGAGTTATAGGAAACATGATCCACCTATACATGAAGAGTAAGTAAGCAATTAGGTGGGACCTCACAATCTATAAAGGCGCGTCTGTTGGACATTCCTTGTACCACCGCAACCATGAATGTGATACTCCATAGTTCTTATCTGGAATGGGATGACCAAATCAGTGCAACAGCTGTGTCTTCTAGTCAGGTGATCGGGTGGTTTGAATCACGGGACGACCCCATTGTGGCAGATAGGTGAAGTACGTAACATCCTGCAGGGTGATGGTCATCTCTCCTCACCAAAAGTGAAACGTGTGGGTCTTCGGCTTCCACTGGTCAACGAGTGTTGATAGAACGGCGAGTCCAGCACGAACGATTGCCTAATGTGCATCATCCTCGGTATGGGCAGCAATCCGACCTACCGCAGAACTGAAATGTACTAATCGTTGAGAGGCCAACCCTCCCAAGCTCTCTAGAGAACAAAGGGGGGTTGGTTCGTCACCGCTCGACTACGCCTGACAACGATGCTGCCCATCTCAAGTTGGGTCCAGCAACGTACCACGCTTATGACCACCACCAACAGTTATTCCCTAAAATACAAAAAGTAATGTGTCGGTGTCCAACAATGCTAAATATAACTGACCATAACCAAGAATAATCACACACATGTACGTAGCAGAGCTACCAATTACGCCTATTGCCATGCGTTTACATGTATGCATGCAGCTACACACGTATATGCAAATATATGTACACACAGATACTACAACTTACCATGCACACTTCTGCGATCCTACCATCATTTCCTATAATTTTTCTTGTCACACACGAGCAATTAGTATATACACGCATATTTACATACATATTTTCTAAATTGTGCACGCACTGAGAATACTAAAAATAATGACCGCATTTCTTTAGCTATTTAGAGAAAAAGGGTTAATATGCCTAAGTACATGTATATAGGTACACACGTATATACATATGCACACACAGACACTAGTACTAGCAGTACATACCAAACCATCATTTTCTACAACTTTCTATCGAGCAATGGCGGCTCAGCAGACAGCTGCAGAGCAGTTGGAGCTCGACAACACCCCTGGGCCTGTCTGCTGCAGCACTACACCAAGACCTCCCACGCCAGCCCACCCTGCCATGCCCGCCCGCTCCTATCGAGCTCTCCAGGCGCCGCAGATAACAGGTGTCGCCTGCCGCTTCTTCTGAGCTCGGGAACGGATGTATTTTTTAAAAAAACAGGTATCCAGTGATCAAATTTTTTAAAATAGTTATAGCACCGAATACATAAACAGTATCTCAACGCTATTCCGCCACAGTAATACGGTGGAGTACAATGTGTCATCCCCCTCAACGGAAAGGACAATTCCGTACATGCATGCAAGTCGTGCAATTATGAGCTTATGAGCAGATGGCATTTACTTCACAGTTCCAGTAGCGTACAGGTGAATTAACTACGTAGTTACGGGGCCCAGGCAGCGACTTGGACCTCAGCCTACCCTGCTGCCCTGGACCGGCGACTTCAGAGTGCAGTCGAATTTGAGCCGTCCGATCGAAAAAGAACAGTCCAGATAGATTTTGCTACAGTAAATTTTACTGTAGCGCCCGATCTGGGCCGTTCATTTTCCGATCGGACGGCTCAGATTTCCGACTGCTCTCTCAAGTCACCGTACGCGACTTCAGAGAATCCAAAATCGCTGCCCTCGAGTAGGGTCAGAACGAACAGAAGGCGTACACGGTGAGTAAAAGGCGCTGCACGAGCACTTCTCCGCTGTTGCTGGCTGCATCTCGGTCGATCAGCGGCTCAACGGTCGCTCCCCCTCGGCTGATTGGATCGCCGCCGGCACCGCGCGGCGCGGCGGCCGGACCTCGTGCTGCGCGCCTGCATGCCACCCACACGACGAGCAGGGAGGGTGTCAGGGTGGCCTCTCCGCTCTCGCAGAAGGCCAGCGGGCACTGGCGGCAGTGATGGGCCGTACGGCTGGGTCTCAGCCCAAAACAGGCGATGGTGGCAGGCCGGCGGCCGGTAGATGGTGGTGGGCTGGTTTCTTGCTGAGTACGCACGGATGGTGGGAACGGCTTCGGCTCGTCTGCTGCCGCGACACTACACATCACACCTAGAGTGAAGAAAGTAGATACGAATTCGCATAATCTGGTTACCATATTTAATAAGATATTTAAATAAGATACAAATATTGTATAATTTTTTTCATCTGATTAATAACTTTTATTCTATTCGTAATCAAATTCAAATTCGTATGAAAAATATAGATGCGAATATGATATTTTGCATGCTATTTTGAGTGATTCATGTGATGAATTTATCGCATACAATGATCATGTAGTTTTGATTAGATATAAAAAATTTTGACTAGAATTTCTCCTGCTAATTCGTTATGTTACATCATATTAGATCTATTTATGAAATTGTCACATGCTATGGATAAAGTTTTTGAACTCGCATGTTCTAAATTCTTGTTTAGTGCCTACACCCCTGGGTATAAGTTTAATTTGATTGGAGATTATGGCGTCGAAAATCAATTTATTGTATATCAAATATGCATAACTTGCGATCACATGGTTGAATTGAAGCTTGCTGTTTTGGACAATAATTCTTGTGTGCTGAATCTTGTTCAATATGAGAGAGAAGTAAAATTTAGTATTCATCTAACACCTATGTGTTCATCTCTTTTTGCACCATCTAGTATGGATAATCTGAATAAATTTGATGAATTATAAAAAGAACTTACAAATCTCTTCACTCTTACTAGATGAATTTGCAATTGCTCGATTGAAATATGTGCCATCATTGCAAGTTTACAACTTCATATTTGAATTGCATAAATGTTTTACTTATATTTGCAAAGCTAGTTACAATAATCGCTATGTGAGAAATTTTGATTTGTTCATTAACATATATGATTACTCTTGGGTTAATAATACAACGAGCTTTTATGATTGTTGATGTTTTATAACTTAGTTGCGCAACAACAAAGAACTGTTAAAACGGATGACATATATATACCATGCATATACTTTGGCTTCTTTGTTATCATATTTTCAACTTATCAAAAGCCGAGGGCGGCTTTGTTTTCAAGAAAAGAAGGATGATGAGGACATGACCCCTACGGATACAATCATATTTACTATGTTTGCTATTCTAATTACAAGATCTCGTACACTTCACTTAAATTATCAGGTAAGCTCATTTTTAGGAGTGCCTTTATATTATATGAACTATATGATGCTACTTAATGATAAAATATATATTTTTGTAGTACCACATCACTTTTGGACCAATTGAACTAAGAGTTCAAGTTGGACATGTTTTGAAATTCAATTCGACCTCCAAATCAATTCGGATTCAGATTGACAAGTCCAACTTGAAATATATATAACTTTCACATACGGAGTTTGTTTGAGGTCTATAAGTACTTGATGGAAAACTTATCTTGTCCTCCTTCTATTGGATCTGGCCTTACCTTCAAACTCCTCCTGTGCACACTGCAATCATGAATGTGTTGCATCACCTATTTGGGCCAAAATTAGACTTTGCAATGTTTGGGCCCAAGGGGAAGGCACCCTTGGGCCCAAACATTGCAAAGTCTAATTTTTGTGAACAATAACATGAATAGTACCACCCTTTATTTCTTAGTTTTGTGTGGCTTTCCCTCCCCTATTTAAGGAGGCCGCACCTTCTAATTTTCTTGGATTTCGTTTGCTTAGTTTCTCCATTGTGAAAACTCTTGTTCTTCGCTTATGTCGACTAGACCAACCGTAAAGAACCTCTATAGAATCTCACCTTTTTAAACTCAATTCATATATTTGCAATTCTAATTGCTTGTTATTTTGTTCTTACTTGTTCTTCGATTACTTATAGGAATTGATCCTCGTGATCAGGTCAATTAGGTCTTTGGCACGGTTGATAACGATTTGGTGATTAGTTCAGTGATTGCTTGGTTCATGCTGTTGCGTTCTTAGCCTAGATCGTAAGAGTTGATCATCATCCAATTGAAATTATCCTTCTTATCGAATGATTGAGACAACATTAGCTCATCACATTGCAAATATGATATACCCAGAATGGATCCTATCCTTCCATCTTGGTGCATAAGCTACCATAAATTGGCCACGCATCTTGTGATCGGCTGAGAATATGCAACCGTATGAGTCACTGCGCAACAACCGGTCGAACTGAACCGTAGGTCACGTTGGAACTAATCTTGTTGTTGATGGTGGTCGAGTACATGTGTGCCCCAGTTCGTGTAGGAGTCGGAGACCCTCCAAACTATAGCAAACCGGTCATAAGACATAGTGAAATATTCGGTAAACCAAGTCTTAAGTACCCGATCGGTGCTTCGAAGACCTACTTGATCGAAGAGCCATGGTTGAGGTATCCAAGCAATGGTTGAAGACGACAATGTGGTCAGACCAACATGGTCAAAATAGCGTGTGGTCAAAGATCGAAAGTACCGACTCTGTATGAGCGGTACAACCGGAGTTGTAGTAAAATCAACGTGGTCGACACAACATAGTCGACGAGCCATGGTCGACACAACGTGTTCGTAGAACGTAGTTGACACATCATGGTCGTCATAGCATGGTCGACACAGTGTGGTCGTAACAGTATAGTCGACATAGCGTGATCAAAGAACCACAAAATCAAGAGATGATCTTGGCGCATATGCTTCGTGATCAGCCAATGGCATGCAGCCATACGAGGTGCAACATATCGACCATGCACCGATCAGATTGAGGACCAAGTCGCGTGTCGTTTTATGACCTGGACTTATAGAATTTGAATCTTGAATAGCATGTGTACGTATCGAAGTTTCCTTCCCAAATACACACATCTGTATTAACATTGTCTTTACATATTTATACAAAAACTAATCAAACAATATCCATTCGTCCTACCCTACGACTGAGGAAGCTTGGATCACAAAAACGAGATTCCCGGTTGCTGTCCACTCTTAACCATCGAGTAATTATAAACATAATCGAAAATGTTCGGCCATGTTTTAATTTTGTTTAGCGAATTAATCAACGGAAAAGGTGCATAAAATATTGTTAGGTAGGGTTCTTCACTCGATATTTCCCCATTGAAAATCAAAACATGAAGTGAAGAAAATCCAACAGATAAAACTCAGTGGTAAATGTGTCAAAACTAAAATTACATGATGCTGCTGCAAACTTTGTGACAGGATAACCAGAGGGTTCGATCGTACAATGGCACTTGCTCCTGGCTCATGGGTAAAAGGGGGAAAACATGAAAAATGACGAACTATTCACATTGGAAAAACTACGCCAAGCATGATTCTATCACTAGTAAGTACAGCCACTAATATCCTTGCAACAACTGCTCAACCTGCAAGGCTGCATGCAATACCTCCGCTTCCACCCTCTCTTTACACTGGCAGTACACATACACGTAGAGATCGACGCCACTCACACATTAGTACTCGCCTCCGCTCGAGCCGTCGCCGCAGCCGTCCCCGTCGACGAGCCTCCAGAGGCTATCCCACAACGCGTCGTCGTCGGCCGGGAGCGCGCAGTGGTCGGGCATCGACACTGGGCAGTAGCGCTCCTTGTTCTGCAGGTTGTTCATCACCACTTGTGCCATCATGTCATGGTGATCAGGCACCTCCTGTGGGCTCTGCTGCTGCTGCTGAAGCAGCAGCTGCTGCTGGTTCTGCAGCTGTTGTTGTTGCAGCAGTTGCAGGCTCTGAAGGTACTGACGCTGCTGCTGAAGCTGGTACTGGTGGAGCAGCTGCGCCCGTGCCCGCCTCGACGGCCGGGCCTTCTTGAAGTGCGTCCTCCAGTAGTTCTTGATCTCGTTGTCCGTCCTCCCCGGCAGGCACCGCGCAATCGCCGACCATCTGCACGTGTCGCGCCACGGTTGCTCGCACGATTAATTAGGCGCCGCGCACCAACCGAAAGAGAGACAAAGAGTACGGGCATCTACTACAGTGATACGTACTCTACAATTTCAATCTACATTTACATTTGATTGATGATGCATGTGTATGTATATATACGCGTAGTATATCTTATCGATCGTATGGTTCGTACGTATATGATCGATGTACCTGTTGCCAAGCATGGCGTGGAGCTGGAGGATGACGGTCTCCTCGTCGGGGGTGATCTTCTCCCGCTTGAGGTCCGGCCGGAGGTAGTTCACCCACCGCAGCCGGCAGCTCTTCCCGCTCCGCCGCAGCCCTGACATACATACATGATGAATCTTAGCACAGAGTTCGCATGCAAACCTTGACGCTTGCCATCAAAACTATGCAAATTAAGGACCTTAATTGCAGCTTCGATCGATGCTCAATATGTTTGTGTATGTGTACGCACCTGTGAGCTTTGCCACGGAGTTCCAGCTGCCTTCGCCATGCTGCTGCACATACTCGGTGAGGAGCCTGTCTTCCAGTGCAGTCCACGGGCCCTTCCTCCAGCCTTCCTGCAACAGCAGGCTGCTGATTGCGTCCATGCAAGTATTATATGCTTACTTAACTAGTATAAGCTCTGGCTAATTAGTTAATTAGCTATAAATGAATTGATGGCTTTGGCTAGCTATGTAGTTACGGGCTTTGCAGCTCCGGTTCCCGGATTGTATGACAACTAGAATCTGCGGCCATGTCCGCCATTTATACGAGCTCGCAAGTTGCAGAGCTGGGGCGATCGACGTCACGTCGTTTTCGCTAGTAGCGAGTAACAATTCCACTCCCACTTGGGGTAAGCTCCTCGCAAATATTATATCAGTTTTGCTATTGCACAGTCGACTGAAATTTTTTTGTGTTTCAGTCACCTGAAATTGCACTCTCAATGAACTAAAATTGCAGCTCCCTCCAAAAAATCAGTTGCAACTTTAGGTGATTCAGAGTGCAACTTCAGGTGACATGAAATTGCACTCTCAATCAACTAAAATTGCAGTCCCCCTCAAAAAAATATGTGCAATTTCAGGTGATTTAAAGTGCAACTTTAGGTGACTGAAAGATAAAAAAATTTCAATCACCTGTGCAATAGTCTATCCTATATTATATTGTTATTGTTTGGTCCCTGCAAAAAAGCTCATTCTACTAGAATGTTGTGGTGATGCAGATATGCAATGCAAGCTAGTCTTGTAAGCATCTCTACTTCTTTAGTTTATTGTATGGAATAAATTCCTAATCAATCATCCCACGATGGTTATCAATTGAACAGGGATGACTTTTACGCGTGTACGTGGTACAAACTAAGCGTTGACCGTATTTAGGGCATCTCCAATGATTATAGCTAGCAACTAACTATAAGACTTCCACATCATTTATATAGTACACACTAAAGCTAGCATTCTAAAGAACTATTTATAAGGGCATCTCCAATGGTCTGAGTCAGCTAGCTATATGCATGTACACATCAGCATATATCCTACATGGAGGAAAGAGAATATGAAAAAAAAATCGAGCCAGCTCTTCCTTAAGCACTAGTCTATAACGCCAAACGAGGCAGCATCTATAAATTCTGTGTGTGCATGTAAGCATCAAATAGCTATCCTTATAGATAGTTCTTTAGAATGCTAGCTTTAGTGTGTACTATATAAATGATGTGTAAATCTTATAGTTAGTTGCTAGCTATAACCATTGGAGATGCCCTAAGAGCAAGTATTATAAAAGGCTATAAGCTGGCTGTATGCTGAGGTGGAGGAGAGAGAGGAGGAGAGAGAAGAGAGGTGGGCTGTAAGCTTACAGCCAGCTGAAGCACAAGAACCAAGAAACTTTGTGAGATGAAGGGGTAGGTCATACAACCTTCAGCTGGCTGTAACTACTATATGAGTAGACTGATAAGTGAGCTGTAAATATTCATACAGCCAGCTGAAGGCTGTATTATAAGACTTGCTCTAAGGATAGCTATTTGATGCTTACATGCACACACAGAATTTATAGAGGCTACCTCGTTTGGCGTTATAGATTAGTGCTTAAGGAAGAACTAGCTCGATTTTTTTTGCATACTCTCTTTCCTCCACATAGGATATATGCTGATGTGTACATGCATATAGCTAGCTGACTTGCTTTGTTTATACAAGTCACTGGCTAGTGGGCCCCACAAAGAAGGAATGTTTTTTGTCACAGAATCGAGTTTTGCGTATTCAATCTCTGTTCCTGTGTGCACTATCTTTGTGATTTACCTGTAAACTATGCAGGGTCAAAACGCCCTAGCCAGCTAGTTCAAAAAAGAAAAAAAAAACGTGATGATAGACTACCGGTCGTGGGCTATCAACGTTGAGTTGCATGCTTACCTATCTAAAGAAGTAAAGATCACAAGTATGCTTACTACTTTGCAAGTAAACTTTCAAACACATTGTGACTGAAGGCACACAGTAAAAGCAAAAGGTAGCTAAGTATTGCAATTTGCAAGTGGAGTGGACAATCTTTTCCACCACCGTGGGAAGCGGTTAAAGTCGTGAGTTCTAGTGATAACCACGAGTAAATATCCATTTGCAGTGTTAGATAATGTAGATAATTGTAAATAAAGTGATGACGAATAATTAATGTTTGAATTATTTTACATTTTGTATTTGTGAAAGTTTTGGTCACCCCTGCTTGAGTTCGAGTGGTTTTGGTTTCGTCCGAGTGGTTTTGCTTTGCTCCGAATGGTTTTGGTCTGCTCCAAGTGCTTTCGAATGGGTTCGAGTGACATCAGGAGATTGGACGACGTTGTAGTTCCATTGGAGTATTAGATGATGTCCGAGAAACATTGGAGGTTCAGACAAGTCCGAGTAACTTCAGAGCATCGGACGGCATTCGAGTGGAACCGGAGCATTGGACGGCTTTCGAGTAGTGATGGAGGATTGGACGGTGTTCGAGTGCCACTAGATGATCAGACGGCCTACGAGTGGCACAGATGCATCGGACGGCGTTCTAGTACCACCGAAAGATCGGACAACATTCGAGCGGCGTGATCAAAGATTCAAAGCACGGACCGGTCAAAGTTAAAGTTTTTTTATACGGCCGAAGCTACAGTGATCTTGTCAAAACTGTACAATCAAAAGAATAGTACTTGAAGGTGATCAGTGATTCAGCTGGTACTCGGAAGAGTACCATAGCAGAGCTCGGGTTTACGACCACGTCCAACTTCGACAACAATGGACTTTGACCACTGCGGCTTTCGACCACGGCAATACGAGCACCGCAACACGACTACGGAAGAATGACTATATTTGTTTTCGACTGCGCCTGGCTTTGACCACAGCAACTCGACTACGGCATTCCGACCACGACTGACTTCGATAACGTCCGGCTTCAACCACATTCGACTTCGACCACGTTTGACTTCGACCATGACAGAACGACCACTGAATGTAATCGTAACTACAATACTTTTTCATAGTTGTAGCTACAATACTTCTCATGGTTGAACTACAGTACTTATTCATAGTCGTAGCTACAACACTTTGCATGGTTGAAGCTACAATACTTTTTCATGGTCGTAGGTACGGTACTTTTTCATGGTCGTAGACTTTACTGGTCGTACTCGATAATAGTAGACTTTACGGTCGATAGTCATAGACTTGTGATCGATAGTCGTAGACTTTGTGTTCGATGGTCGTAAACTCTGTGATCGATAGTCGTAGACTTTGTAATCAATAGTTGTAGACTTTGCGTTCGATGGTCATAGACTTTGTGATCGATAGTCGTAGACTTTGCGGTCGATGGTCGTAGACTTCGCAGACTGCTGTCATACTCATAGACTTTATGGTCTGCGGTCGTTGTCTTCAGTTTTTTGGTCAGTTGTCGTAGACCATGCGATCAGTAGTCGAAGGCTTTGCGATCGGTTGTCGTAGGCTTCACGGTTAGTACTCATAGACTTCATTGTCAGTACAAGTACTTCACTTCTTGTGATCTTCGAGTACTTCGAGTATTCATGTTAGACCAATGGGATGCCTGGCTGGTGCTTGGTGGTCAGGTGGTCGTGGTACTTGGTAGTCGGAAGGACTCAGTACTCGTAGGTGTTGCGATCGGTTGTCGGAGACTTGTGGTATGTGATCGGTACTCGGTAGTCCGTTCTCGATGACTCTATTCGATAGCGACCGTACTCGATGACTCTATTCGATAGCGATACTTATTATTCCTGAGTGTTTTGTGCAGAGCGATGGTATTTCTTGGGTACTTATGGTTTTCGAGTACTGCATGAGCTAGTGGTCATAATAAGTTATCTGGGCCATATTTCTGGAAAGCGATGGAATGTGTGGTTATGGACGACTTGGTTGATGGTTGTGAATGGTTTTGTTCTTGTCTATGGATGAATAATGGTGGTGTGAGTGTGTGTACTAATGACGGTCAAGTTGTGGAGAACTTATATTAGGAGAAAGTTGCTATGGTCTTGCATGTGCAGATGAGCGTGGAGATAATCATAGTCGGTAATGAGCAGGACCGGGACTAGGAGGGGGAAAATATAAGGTCCAGACGGTCGGGATGTCACACAAGGTGGTCGGGCTCATGTTGGAGCACATGGAGATCGGAGATGGATGATGCATGGAGGAGTGGAGACGGTTATGGTCAGTGACGAGGAGCACCGCGACTAGGAGGGGGTAATTTGAGGTACAGGCGGTCGAGATGTCACGCGAGGTGATCAGACTCACGCTAGAGCACGTGATGATGCGTGGAGAAGCTATAGGAGGTGCGGTCCTAGAGGCTTCGATACAGGACTTGGTGATGCGTGATGGAGATATAGGAGTCTTCATCACGTGGTGAGATTAGTGACGTTGTGGAAGAAGTCCAAAACAGGAAGGTTTAGAGATATGGTAAAACCCATATTAGGAAGGGTTTGGGTCTCTTGATTTGAGAAAGAGATAGAGTTGTGTGTTCGTGTTTGAGACGGACATGGCTTGACATTAGCCTATAAAGCAGGAAGAGGCTAAGAACTAACGTGTGGGTTTTTAAAGGGCTTTCGTTAAGAGAGCTTTTAGTGGTGCCATGAGGGCACTTTGTAACCATATCCACGATACAGAAATAATATATCAGATCTATTCCAAGAAAAGTTTGCTGGCATCGGCGATGTGTTTTCTAAGCATCGTTTTTTTCTATCTCCGGCGTGTACTCCTTCAAGCGATCGAACCGTTCAAGCGGCTGAAGTCTTCGAGCGGAGGGAGATTACGACTACGTGCATCAGCGGTTGTAGCGAGCGATTGTAGCGAGCGATTGAAGGGAACGGTCGGACAATTGAAGCGTTCATCGAATACGTGCGAGCAAACCAACATCTTGCTGTCGTAATCTACATCCAATAATTTAAATTGTTTTTCTTATGTTTGTAGTTTTGGTTTCAGGTGTCAAAAATCAGAGGCAATCATTCACCTCTCTGATTATGCCATATGATGCTACATATATAGTCGATGGGTAACTATGAGTAAACGCAAGTCGACCTAATCTCGTTTTCCAGAGTTCATGTCACAGCAAATCAGACGGTAAAAATATGAGCAATGATATTGATGATGGACGAAAAAGGCCGATTACTTGGCAGTGTACTTAGCAGGGCTCGAGCTTCATTTTAAAGCCACGCCCTTTCGGGGGGAAAAAGGTGTAGGATTCTTGGAGAAGTTTTAGCCTTTTTTTTACAGAGTTTAAGCCTCGTTTTGATGAGAAGCTGAACCCTGTCTCGATCCACCAGTTTACCCGAGAAGGTTGATTAATTTCCGGAAGAAGTTAAGCCCTCCAAGATGGAGTCATATATGATTGCTGGGCATAGTTTATCTGACAAGGTTGATTAATGTACTTAAGGAATACATAAAAGCCAGTGATCAATGGTAAATGGCTTCTTGCTTGCATGTTCAGGTTACAACTAGGTTCTCTGAAATATCATCTGCAGAGGATGTCAGCATATCCACCGATCCACCCGAATCAAATCTATCGACCATGTTCGGCGGCGGCGGCTGCTGCATGCGCAAGATCACTATCTGCAGCAGGGCAGCTAGATAAACATACAACGGAAAAGGGTGCCAGAGGACAACATGGCCTCAAGTTCTCCCGCGTAGGCTTCTAGTACGTTCGTATTGACTTCCATTTAAAAAACCAGAAATCAATATAAATATTTAGTTTTTCTATTTCTCTCGTTTTCATCTTGCTCTGGGGATACGATAAGAGTCATAGATACATCACGTACTCCTCATCTCGCTTCCGTATTACGTATGTATCTCTCTCACTTTCTCCACCGTCCGATCTCTTCTTCTAAAAGCTATTTATTTCAATCACTATTACTTATTTTTAATCAAAAATCATCACTCACAATGGAAAATCGTCAGCCACTGTCAATATAAACGGACCCTCGCACTGACGAAGAGGCAGTGGTTGTTACTTGCGTTGCTTAATTGTTAGGCCGCTGGTGTCCAGCAAAACACGGCATTGCTCGCTTTAATATGCTACGCTCGTACATATGCGTGTATGTGCATGTCTCCATCCTCCAAAAGCATGCAGACGCAAAGAGAAGAAAAGCATTCGATGCTACTGTTGTTTGACCACGCACCTGGCCATGGCGCAGAGGGCTGGCTAATGCGCAGGCCTAACTCTCGAGATCAATCGATCTGAATTCTGAACTCAACTCCATTGTGCGCGAGTCACAGTCAGTCTCTAGAGTCGGCATCAACCCTAGTATCATCTAATCCTTTTGAGCCTACTTTAGTTCGAGGCATACGTACATAGCTAGATTTGTTAATTAAGGGTACACCACGTATGTGGTATGATGCTATGTGCATGCCTTAGAATGTTCCAGTCTAAAAAGATTCCATCTCCACAAGAAGGAAAAGGTGACATCACTCACATACATCTGAACCTCTTCTTTGTTTCTCCAGCATACCGAGTAGATGGCCAGCAAATTATCGGGCCTATCTTTATGACTGTAGTTTATGTTTTTTTGGCTAAAATTTTTGAATTTTAGCTGTTTACAATAGAGATTATGGAGAGAAATATTCGCTTGTGATTTTGGATGGTACATATGTTGAGCTTTTAACGTGTACTACAATTAACTTGTAGACCTCATCTTAAAAACATACTCTGTTAAAAGTTAGGTACTGTAGCGAAAGCCAAAAGCCGATTTCAAAAGCTGAAAAGAACATGCCCATTGTTACTTTTAGTAAGAAGTCCATTTTACCTTTTAACTTATGGTCCAAACCTAAAAAAACACTTTTGACTACAAAACCATTCACTTTACACTTCTCAACTATCAAAGTTGGAGTAAATCATCTCTCACCCTAAACTACCCTATTTTTGGTTGACGTACCATCCATAGTACATGTTTTGCTAATGTGTCATCCATGTGCTTCCATCTTCTCCCCCCGTCTCTCCCTTCCTCCACCACTCCATGGCCAATGATGAGCACCTCCATGGCTAGAGATGGTGAAGCAGATGGAGGCCACATCAGAGTCTTCCCTTTTTTCCCTCTCTACTACATCCCCATAGCCTCACCACACTGCTGCCTTTCCCCATCGTTTTCTCAAAGACCGGTGTAAGACCATATGGAGATCATCCCATGGTGTATTAGTGTATGATGAGTATTTATCTTTAATTTGCAAGTTTTGTCGTGGTTTGAGTTTGATTTTGAATCCTTTCAGTTTTCAAGAGTCGCTGTCAGGTTTTAACTAGTCTAGCAACGGTGGTCAGATCAACCCTAGTCATTTCTTCAGACTGTAAAGAGTGGTCTGACCAGCTACTATGGAGCGATCAAATCTACCATATGGGCTTTTGGAAATTGGACACGAAACACTTGTGTAGGCGTGTTTGGGAATGTATTTGCGTTAGGTGTCACCAAAAATAGAGTTCTGAGCTGAAACTAGATAAAGTTTAATCAAAATTCCAGAGAAGGTGCTTTTTGATACTCTTAAGCCGGCTGACCAGCTTGTGATCGGCAGTCAAACCACCAATGGTCTGATCGACATTGGGCTAGCGGTCAGACCAGTCCCTTGTTACTGGGGTGACGTTGAGATGTGTTGGACGGTATGACCAGCCTGTGGTTGGCGGTCAGACTGACCATATAGGTTCAGAGCGAGATTTGGGTTGAGTTGAGTTGATTTGAGTGTGTGCACATCTTGGGAGGTGTTGGATGGTTGTGTTGTGTTGCATGATTTAGCTAACATCAGTCAAGTATATTTGTGTATGGAACTTGTGCATGAAATCGGATTGCTTGTTCTTTGGATGTACAGGTGGCTTAGAGCGCAATGGCTGTCAACAGCAATGGACCTAGACTAGGTGGGAGAGCTGAGATCCGTGAGGTCAGGTAAGTCCAAATGAGGTTACATGGCTCAAGCGAGAAGCACAGAAGAGACGAGGATCACAATGAGGCGAATTAGTTCATGTGGTGCACCCTGATGCACATAGAAACGGTTCAAGGGAGTTGTGTGAAGATGTGATGATTAATCATTAGGCATTACGGGCTACGTGTCAAAGTATACGGAGATACTTTGATAGATTGAATTGGCGTTTTGGGCTGTCGGGACCCTTTTGATGAGTCACTTTGAAAAGCTTGTGCATGTGTAAAATCCGGTATGGTGCTATGTTAACGGGTTAACCTATATAAGTAGATGAAACCTAATTAGAGATGCTGGTTATGGTTTCTTGTAAGCCACCACTATAAAAAAGAGGTAGAGGTGGCTTAGGGTTTAAAGCTTTGGAGAAGCTTTGGAGAGATAGGATTAGGGTTTTTAATGGGAAAACTTTGCATGTGTGCTCCGTGGAGAGGGAGCTCGGTTCTTCGAGAGTAAAGTGGCTTTATACATTCACCTTCAAGTGAAATAAAGATCCAAATTTCATTCAAGTGAGTTTTACCATGGATTTCTCCTTGAGCTTTCGATTTGCTTAGTTTTCTTATTTGGATTTCCTCCCTCCTTGATTTTGCTGGTTCCCAAGGATGTATGGATGATTGAATAACCTCATAGAGGCTAGATCCCATCCATCTAGGCAACCCGATAGCAAGTTCTTGGTGTTTGCCTCTGTTTACCCAATTTTGATGTAATCTACCATGTTTTGGGCAAATGTCAAAATTTTGTTGAGTAGATTTGTTGATCCATTGATGAACATAGGAGCCTGGGGAAGCTATGTTTCAACTCATTTGGTTGAGTAGATTAGAAGTTAGGCCTTTTTGAGTTCTTGGCGATGGTCTGTTTTATATTCTAGAACGGCAAGTTGTTATACTGCTCTAGTGTGATGCTTGCAGTCAGACTGACTAGTTGATGCTTTGACCCATTTGTTTCTTCTTTTGTTTCTTTGGGTTGTTGGATTCTATTTTGTGTTTGTTTTTGTTATGTATCTAATCTTATTAGCTTCTCATAGCTAGTTGAGAAAAGAAACTAAAGGAGATTGATTATGTTGATGTTGAAAAGAGTAAAAGATCATTCAACCCCCTCTAATGTCTGTCATCGGTCCTACAACCGGTGAGCCGTCGCCCTTCTCGAGCAACCATCAAAATCCTCATAAATTCGCCGTTCTCATCATTCCTCTCCCAAAAATGGCCTCTTCCTCACCTTCTCCACTCCCATGTGACTTCCTCATGCATATCTTCATCAATGTCATTGTTGTGAGGCTGCCATTGCTGCACCGTGCCATGGTCGTCTTGGCGCCGCATCACCATCGCAGGCGCCTCGTCACTATAGACCATCTCTGCCCTTGCTAACTGCATCAAAAGCTCTACCTCGCCCTTCTGGTGCTCACCATGCGCAAACCCAAGCCGAACCACCATCGAGGACGGCCACCACCGAGCTCCACCGGGCCTCATGACCGCCGTCGTCGGCATCCTCAGAACTACCCTTGCTTAGCGTGTTGCCATAGATTGGTTCTCCATGTCCAAAAACATGCTATGTGCATACTTCCACCTACATTTCTTGTCGGAATCCGTTGAGGCTCTATTTGTCTTTTCCACACCCGATGACCCCATCGCCACCACATTTTGGCTGCCTCTGTCCACTTCCGCACTACAGAACTCCTTCATATGCCTCGCCATCTCCGGGAACAAGCCAAGACATCGCTGTTTTTACCATTCCGCCACCGAGTCTCGCCGTCGCCACCTCCGATGCTCACCCACCTCCTCTTACCGAAGAAGTGCCTGAGTATGCCACATCAGTGAAACCAGTATACGCGAATGCCACATAATCCAAAACCGGAGTGGTTTATAGCGAGGGGGTGATTTGCTCCGGTTTCATTTGCTAGGAGGTGTGAAGTAAACAGTTTGATAGTTGAAGGTGTTCTCCAAATTTAGACCATAAATTCAGGGGATAAAATGGACATTTTCCTTACTTTTAACTAGGTATATGAAATAACATGTCAAGAACTAATAGTCCAAAATGGCCTCAAGAAGAGAATTAATAGCCCCAATGTGATAGCTAAAGTTGGGCCTTAGTAAACTAATATCGAGATTTCCTTCCCGTTCTTGTTGATCTATCTGCTGCAAATTAAAGTGTTTCTTTTGATGCCACCCTTTATTCCCGAAGAGGAAGAGAGCAAGAACACTAAGCATAAAACGAACTAGATCGGATCAAATCCGACATCAGTGTTCAAAAATCTCACGAGGAGCTTGAGAGGACCACGTCGTTTCGTCGCCGGGCTCCAAATGTCTCCGTTGTACCAAGGCGTGAGTTAAAAATATGTAGCTGAAGCATCGCCAGGAGATATCTGTCCAAGTTGATTGCAAAATCGTGGCGTAGTGTGGTTTGACAAGAGCCACATGGCCTATGATCTCTCACCACATACAACTGGACTTGTCCCTATCTGTGCTTTGGCACTTGATTAGTTTAAACCCCTACAGTGATGCCATTGTTAATGGCATTATATTGGTGCTTGATTTTCTCAATAGACTTGATTGGCATACAAAGGAATTAGTTTATTTTGGGAATACTCCATGCACATCACATACAAAAAATGTCGTTCGCAGACGTAATGTTGACAAGTGGCAATTAAGCACCCGTGCGAGGAATTGGCGATATATGCTAAATAGTTCACGAATATTATTAGTGGCATGATGTTTTGTTTAGGTAGCATGAAGTTAAATATTTGACAAATAAAATGATGAACAGTAATATGTACAATTCAACAAACTTTTAGTGATTAATATTAATTTTAACACATATACGTAATAGGAATAGTAAATAATTAAAGAACTAAACACGATATACTGTTTTATGAAATATGATAGAAGTAGTACCACTTGATTAACAACAATGAAAGCATATATATACACATTTGAACACTTCATACCCTTTTATGGATATTCACTTTTTTATAAAATATAGTAGTAGTGTATTCTCACGTAAACATAACATATCTAGGGCTTTCATATATGTACAAATTAAGAATACTGGTTTAAAATGGCTACATGCAAATTTTAGGTAGAATTTTGAACTTTCGGGAACACCATGCATGTTAACTCTGCAAAGAAAATCTTTTTTTAGGGTAAATCGAGAGCTTTGTTACTCGATAACAGACAAGCAAACTTAGCACAGGCATGAGCTGCGCCGCTAGGACCCCGTCCTTCTAAATTGGAGCTTAAAATTAAACAAACACTGCTCCTAGGTAGCTCTCGAATTTCCGACAAGATACAAGTAATAGATGACAAAGAAAATCTTGATATTTTTAAAAGTTCATAAAATCCAATGTTATAGAATTATAGCAACTAAACCTGAATAAAATAACACAGATTAATCAACAATCTCGATTCTAACAACTCATGTCTACCAGCATTTGCACAAAAAGCATGATTAGAACTATGGATTCTCCAAAATATTTGCCCATGGCTTGGTAAAGTATGTGTGTTTGCATGAATTAGCAAAATGCTTGACGAAGCGGATTTGCATTTGGTAATAAAAGCTTAACTTTGGTACCTTTCTTACGAACCTAGTTACATAATTATCAACTTTAATATTTTTCAAAATTTATCAAATTACATATTAATTGTAGCTAGAAGGCACTTTTTGTTTTATGGAGCTTGTAGGAAAAGCTAGCCCATAAAAAACCGCTTGAAAAAGTTCTCTTTGTATCACATTATTATTTTAAAGTGTATTACCTAGCTAGTTCCATACGCATGGAAAAATATTAATTTCTTCTAAGACCTATATATGAGTATTGACTGGGAAGGCACCTCGCATATATCTTTTGAAAACACATCTTCATATGCTAAAAAAACATAATTCTTTTGATGGCATTAAACTTAAAGCTGAATTACAACTTGCAGCATATGAAAGAACAACTTTCCTCCTAACCAAAATTAGTGACAGCAATGGCAGATGAACACAGAACCAGTCGTGTTGCATATTACCTACCTACTCCTATACTTAGGCTTCGTTCCTACTAAGTATCCGAACCTTTGAACACCACAAGCTAAGCTTAGCATGCTCTAAGAAAGAGATCGATCTCTTACACTTTAATTGTACTAGAGGAACAACTTTCCTCCTAACCAAAATTAGTGACAGCCAATGGCAGATGAACACAGAACTTTTGAATTCTGGCTGTTCTTGAAAGAAAGATTTTACTTGATATAACTAAAATCGGTATCATATCTACTACAATAAATTTGTAGATTCGTTTTTAAAAAACACACCGTTTAGTTGGTTAGTTATTATAATAAAAAACATAAATAGTAAACCTAAAAGGATCTAGCCAGGCCGGCCCAAAAGATGAAAGTATTCCTGTACTTAGTCTTTGTTCCTACTAGCGTCCGAATCTTTGAACACCAAAAGCTAAGCTTAACATGCGCTCTAAAAACGACTCCTGTACTTAGTCTTTGATCCTACTACCGTCCGAATCTTTGAAGACCACAAACTAAGCTTAGCATGCGCTCTAAAAAGAGAGTGATCTCTTACACTTTAATTGTACTAGAGGAACCTAGAATTGAATCAGAGAGGTGTGACCCCACCACAATGCTCATGTATGCAAATATATAATTCTTGCACTGCATCGTTGGACAGTTGCAGCACCAGAACTTTCCCGGTCTATCGACGTACGCAGCCAAAAAAAACCCTAGATCCACCACTGAAGCGATCGTCTACGTAGAGCTTAAGCACAGCAAAAAAAATTTTATAGATGTCGAATGCCTGTAGTGGTAATGGTGATCCTAATTGTGTTGTTAGGGTACGATTGCCTGAATAAAGAAATGCCCGAGATGGAAACATGTATCTGCAGGCATAGCAAGCTAGGACAGTGTTACGAAAGTGGAGTGGCCACGTAAAAAGGTCCATGATAGCATATCATAAACTATTACTAAGTTTATAGAGTTAGAATTTAAATTTTATATTGTTTGCTTTTTTTCAATGGTTGTTTGTCAAAAAAAACCGCTCAAACCACTGGCTGTTGCTGGTCAGACTATCGTGTAGTTACTAGTTAGACTGTCTAGTGGTATGACAGCGGCAATCAGGTCGTCGAGCGATATGATCGGAGGTTTAACAACGGTTGCATTTTTTCAGAAGATGTGTTTTGCGCTAGACTTGACCGGCCTGATCTACCCCTGGTTGGTGGTCATATTGGTCCTAAAGATTGTTTCTTGGATTTTGAGAATTAGGTCTTAGGTTGAATTATGTTTGGTTGGTACTTTTTATTACATGAAGCATGTGTTTGGCTAATATGGGTCAAGTTGTAAAAAACTTGTGCTCGAAAATGATTTCTTTATTTTTGGATGTGCAGAAAGGTTTTAGAGTCAAACATGGTTGATGGTGAAGACCGGGGCTATACTTATGGAAGAGCCGAGACCTAGGACAATCAAGAATGTCAAGTGAGATGGTTGAGCTCAAGCATGGTACGAGGAAGACGGAAAATATTGAAGGGAAGATTCGAGCGACAAATTGCACAAAGTGGCTTGATTGATCCAAGTGAGGCGTGGTCCGGTGGAATTAAAATAGGATAGACTTGTTGATATGTGGTAAACCATTGATGCACCTACATATGGCGAGTATGGTGATTGCCTGCAAGGGAAGATGAAGAACCAGATCAAGACGAGGGTATTTTGGTAGTTTGCCTAATACCATAAACTTTGTTGGTCCAAAACCGTAGTACTTTTTATGTGAGGATTATGAAATCAAGTTTGCTATGTGAGGATCCTGGAAAAAATATTTTGTAATTTTTGGAGCTCATTTTCGATATTAAAAAAATTCCTACAATTAGTAGGCCACCTGTCGTACGGTGGTGGGGCGGCAGGTCCACATGTCAGTTGCACGGGCACTACCGTCTGATGATCGAACGGCAGAAGTGCTTGCATGCATATAACTATTTTTGTAAATACGGGTTTAAAATATGCTATATGTGCCAAAAATTCCATGATACTTGTGAATTGTGATGAATTGATGATGCGTGGACCTAGCTAGTATTTCAACCGCTTTGGTAGGTTCAGGTGTCTCCGTTTCGACTTTTGAGCAGCTCCATCCATAAGACAGGGCTACACATTTTCAGTAATTCGGTTCGTGGCAATGCTGATGAGCTGAAGCAACATCCTTTTTTCTTTCTTTTTTCTTTCTTTCTTTCTTTCTTTCTTTCTTTTCTTTTTCTTTTCTTTTACTCCTCCTTTTGAGAGGAGCAGATGCAGCATCCTAACGGTTATCACTTAGCAGTAGTGTCCGTACAATTGAGCAGATGTAAGGCCCATAATACAGTATGCCAGAAAGACATGGGCCTCATCCGGCGCGTCAAAACCACTACGTTCGGCGCGACCGATGGCGCCACTTTGAGCCCATTTGGTTGGCACCGCTCGGCCCGGCACAGCCACGCTCCTCGCTTCTTGGTATGACAACTCTAATCGCGGCTCTTCTGCTGAATATTATTCCCCATCTGTGCACTAGCCATGAGTCACGAGACATATGATGCATGTTTGGCAATAGCTGCGGTTTATGGTTTTTAGCTGAAATTTTTGAATTTGGCTGTTTACGATACAGATTACGAGAGAGATACTCACTTGTGATTTTAGTTGGTACAGATGTTGGGTTTTTAACGTGTACATTGTTTAACTTATAGACCCCGTTTTGATAAAATACTCCGTTTGAAAGTTAGGTATTGTAGCAAAAGACAAAAACCGCTTCGAAGGAACATACCCACAACATATTCCCCGTCTATTGAATTATTGTCCTGCTTGGGTTCACAGCATCTCGCGGTCAGTCCCTTGAACAGATCGATGGGCAACAGAGAAAGACAGTTAAAACGTCTGGCAGATCGAGACGAACGGCCCTTGGCACTTTTGCAGCCAGAAATTCAGAAGCTGCCAAGCCATACATGCACAGAATGTCACGCTTTCCCGGAGCACACTTTCATGTTCACGGCCCATTATGTCTCCCACTGCCCGGGGGATGCTCAGACACGAATGCCTGTGTTACTTTTCCACGTCTGAAGAACCCATCAAAAGTTCTGGAAGAAGGAATCTGATGATGCTTCAAAGGAGAAAAAAGGAGGGGGGGGGGGGAGGGGGAGGTGATTCCACCAACATCAGTCGCGCATATGCCGGAAAATGTGTGATCTGCCATATATTGTCGGAATCTTTTTCTGAACAAGACGAACATTGAATTATGAAACGGAAAGGAGAGTTGGGGAATCGCTACACAATGAGGGCGCATGCATTCCTCGTACATAAAATCAAGTACATGCACACAATGAGGGCGCATGCATTCCTCCAAATGGTTTCAGGTTTCTTAATTTCGGCTTTTTTTAGCCTTTTCAGTTTTTTTCTTCTTATTTTTTTGTATTATCCTAAAAGATATAGCAGCATTTTTCAATTTTCCTATTTTTTTATTGTTTTTTATTTTTTACTTGAAAAAACTAATAACCGCTATAGTATATTTGCAGCCAAAAAACCACGTCTTTAAGTCGTTTGTAGCAAGCCCTCAATCAATGGAAGGTGATCAAATCTTGATATCCAGCTGATGGGTGGGTTTTTTTAAGTTGTGGTTTATGACTTTTGAATTTTGTTTGTTCGTGAGAGATAGTACAAAGAAAGACAGTCGTATATGATTTTGGTCGGTATAACTGAAGTTGGTACAGTGTCTACTATAATTGACTTATAGATCCTATTTTAAAGAGACGTATCGTTTAAAAACTAGTTACTGTAAAAAAAGCCATAGGTATAAAACCCAAAAGAAGCAAACCGATATGTACACTATCAGGAATAAACGTACCCAGCCTGAAACTGAAGAATCCGTACACCTCGATGCTGAAAACTGTTGGAAACACCCCGAGCATTCCACATGGATACCCTTTTAATACATACATACGTAGTAGTAATTCACAAATGAAAACACAGGACTGCTCGTATAAATAACACTGAAGCATTTTTTTTTAAATTTAGCTCTCAGACATCTATTTTTACATCTAGTCTTCTTCATGAAAATAAAGAGCTCGGCAAGTACCTCAGACATCTATTTTTTACATCTAGTCTTCTTCATGAAAATAAAGAGCCCGTCAAGTACTTGCCGAGCTAGGGGGGCCTACCGACCCCGTGCAGCTAGGGGTGAAAACAAATCAAATACTGCCTTTACCATATCCATATTCATATTTTGTAAAGAAATATGAATACAAATTTGAATATTCTCGAATACAAATGTGAATCAAATATTGTAATAAATACGAATTCGAATCGAATATCTACTCAATTAGATCGAATCCGGATATCCTCATAACTTATAGTATGATCATATTAATGATATTTTATCCTCGCACAATCATACTTAATCATTATAATTCATGTACTTCATTTAAAGAAACACGAATTAACATTAATTAAAAAACTTATCCAACTAATTAGTCGTATTACAATTATATATATATATATATATACACACACACACTTAATCATTATAATTCACGTACTTCATTTAAAGAAACACGAATTAACATTAATTAAAAAAACTTATCCAACTAATTAGTCGTATTGCAATTATATATATATATATTTGTATCCATATTTTTTGTACGAATTCGAATATGAATAGAAGATAAATTGTTATTCAGATGAAAAAATATATAACGTTTTCATATCCTATCGAATATGGACCATATGGTAACCAGATAATATGAATAATTCGTAACCATTTTCCACCCCTACTGTGGCAGAAATCAATGCTGTTGATTAGCGCTTTAATTAAGCTAATACTTAGTGCTAATTAATTATGATTAGTATTAATTAATTAAACATGATTAGCAATAATTAAAACACTAATTAAACATTCATAGTACCGGTTCACGTGCCCTACACACTGGGGAGGCTCGATAGGCCACCTGCCAAGCTCCCCTATCTCAGTATGTACTTGTCAAATTTGATAGGTCTATGAAGAAGGCTAGATTTATAAAAATAGGTGTCTGAGGGCTAAATTTGAAAAAAAAAATATAGCTACAGTGTCATTGTGTCATTGTGTGGGCAGTTCTGAAAAGTGAAAACCCATCTTCTTGGCTATTGCTAGCTAGAGAATCTAGTATGGACCATGGTACATCTCCTATGCCGAAATCATCAATGTCGCAACTTACCCCTGCTAGGGGCATGGACAATGTGAGAGAGGCTACGTTTGCCACCTCATTGCCACACCGTAGAGGGGCTAAGGGCTCGCTCATTTCGGTTTGAGTTTTTGTCTTCTGAATTATTTTTCGCTATTCATAAAATTTGTCTTTTTCTAAACTTTTGTCGTTTTTGAGTTTTTTTGTCGGTTCTTTTTTCCGTATTCGTTCGCGTTGTCCGTGATGAGCTAACATTTTTTATTTTTAAATTTTTTAAAATTTAATTACACCAAATAAGCCACCTTCAGTTACAATGTAATTTCAACCATAAGCCACAGCTTTTCAGCTCAACCGAGCGGGGCCTAAATTTGCTTTTTTTTCCTTCCAATGTTTTAGCAGCCCCACTTCTCACTCTAGATGAGACCCCATCTCCCTCATGTTTCTCTCTCCAACTTGCCGCCACTGCTAATTTCATCGGATTCAGCAACTCTTCTTGCCGTCAGCCATGCGTACACGCTCCTCTCAACCCCCTCCACCGAATCCTCTGTCTAGGCGGCGAGGCGGTTCCAAATCTCAAGCAGAGGCTCTCAGCGACACAGCTGCGCAAACGAAGGCGCAAACGGCGGCACAGGCCAACGTCGAGGTCATCGCGGTGCTCGGATCCCCACGACGAGGTTGTTGGCGACGCTGGCATCTCAGCGACGGTATGGGTTGAGGCACCTTCCGATGGCGACAATGGCAACCGATGCAATGACAGGTGGAGCTGTGTTGCATTTCTCATCTACTGGACTCAAACCCTCGACATTCTCTAACTCTAGGGATTTTTTTTGGCTTAGCCCCTCACTCTCCAATGGATAGATCTGAGCCTAAGAGGTCAAAAACTTCTTAGCTCCTCTTTTTGGCATCATATTGCATATGCCCTAACACAGCAGCCAACCTACTCGGTCCAAAGTTTATCATAAGATTATTATTCCATTATGACAAAGAATGTGAAGGAACACCGGTCCGGCAACATGATGCGCATGTCTCTCTTTCAACCGGCCGCCGCACCAAATCAAACATCTGAAAGAAAACCAGAGGCCGTAATGATCTGCAAGCTCGTGTATAAAATGCTCATAATTCATAATGCGTAATCTGAAGCCGATCGCAACTTGGCCCGTAGGTACGTCATAATGAGCGCGTACGTGGGCGCTGAAGCCGAAGCCACTAGAAAGCGCACAACAAAAGCCCCAATCGCCGTCAAAGACAAAGCCAAACTTGCACTTCACCTCCTCCCAACGCTGTCCTGAACCAAATCAATCGCTCCGTGCAGAGAAACGACGAGAGTTGCTTGCCAATTTCTCCTTGTAAACACGGGCCCGCATGCAATTAGCCTTAATAATTTGCCCCTCTTTTTTTCTATCTTGTTTTGCGAGGAGTATTATTCTTTTTGCTCGTATTTAGCTCTTGTATCTACGCATGGCTGCACACGCCACTGAGAAATGCGGAGTATACATAGAATTTTTCCTGTTTTTGACAGCACTGACGAATGACTGCGACAACACTAGTACTAGTACAAAACTAGGAACGATTGATTGCTTTGCTTTATTAATTGCTCCCAGAAGTCTCACCGTTAGCATCATCCATCGAACATGTCCCGGTCATTTGTGGGGCCGGGCTACTGCTCTCTCTCTCTCCTTCGCCGAAAGAATCCACGTCACATACACGTCGGAGGTCGGCGCCAGCTGCGGGCCACTGTCCCCGCCCGTGGGCCCCGACAGCTTTGCTGGCTTGACCCTTTTTTTCTTCGCGCGGGGGCGCCTCCTCCTCCATCGTGACGCTGTTGGCGGGGCCCACGCGCGGAGGCGGAGCTGATGCCCACGTCTAGCTAGGCCTAGGCGTTGTGGGGAGGCGGGAGAGCGCTACACGCTACACGGTTGCCGCCGTGCAGCCGCACACGTGTGGTGTGGTCTCCTGCTTCGCTCGGCTTCACACCTTGCGCAACAAACGGTTGGGTTTTTGTTCTTGGCTGTAGCTCACTGGCTCTCGTACGTCTTTCCTTCTTGGTCTAGTACAGGTGTGCAAAACTAGAACATCCGTCTGTTTGTTGTAGGGAAAAACTAGAATATCACAGAATTAAGTTGTTTTATGTGAAGTTCTTACGTTCCAAACGTCTAACGGTTGTAATTAGTGGAGTACATGACAAGATCAATTAAACTTGGAATTTCGTATGAACTCTAGCATTGGTTTGATTTTTAACTTTAAACTATGAAATCATTAACTTTACAACCTCAAACTATTAAAATCGGTGTAAAACACCCCCCTTGACATGAAAACCACTCCAGTTTTATCTGATATGGTGGTGGTTTTATATTATGTGACTTTCTAATACACAATAGCTGATGACATAGTCACACCAGTCAGTATAAATCAGTAAATAAAATTAGAGAAGAGTTGGGGTCACATGTCTTTTTTCAACTAGTTTTCTTCTTCCTCCTCCATTTTCTCCCCCTCTTCCTCTATCCGACACTCATCCGAGTCACCGTCGTCTGATGTCATCCTCTCTCTATTCCCTCATCTCCCTCATCCTCTCTGCTCAAGGGCGCACGCGTCAGCATCATTGACGATGATGCCAAGCACTTTGTTGAGATGGCCTCTATCGACAACAACTTGCCCTTGCTACCCATCGGCAACGTTGGGTAACTAATCAACACTTTAACACACTAGCTAGTGATTCTTGCAATTAACATGAGTAGATTAGATTTGGGTAAAATCAAGTGAAATGTATATGCATTAGCTGATTCATGTGTTTCTATGGTGCAAGGAAGGTAGGAAGGATGCTTGCGTTGTCCTCTCTCTCTCTCCACACCCAGGAATGAGCTCATGCTCGGTCACCGCCGCGGAGCTCAGCGAATCCACCAAGTCGTTGTATTTCTATCAAATCCAACCATACCACGATGTGTTCTTAAGTACTAGCAAACGAAGCCCCAAGTTTTTGTCGCCAATTCACCACTATAGCTACAGTAGCGGTTGTCGGAGGTGATGTGGTGCCGCCAAGCTATGTTGATGTAATTTTCCCACGCCGGTAAGCCACTACCTTTGCCACCATATCCATATTTTTAGTCTTCATGTTATACCCCGTGCTTCCGTTGCCATCATGGAAGTGCCATGGGAGCACCGTTGCCGCCAAGAACCAATTTTATCTACTGCACCGCCATCATTGTTGGCCTTTGGGCCATGTGCTCTAACCCCTTTGCATTTTTTGTTGCCTCCTATCACCTCCGCACATCCGTATACTGGCAGCCACGTTGCCGCTCGCCGTTGTTGGTGTTCGTCGGATGTGTGCAGGAGCATGCAAGAGACCACGTCATACAACGCCACCTGTGGGAGAATGGGAGAGGGGAGAGAAATGGGAGAGGTGGACCAAGGAGGTGCTTGTGGTGAAGTCCGGGGCGAGCTTGAGCGACGTCGGCATCTAGCAATGGTATAGCCAGGTGCAGGAGAGGGAGAGAGAAGAAGATGGGGGCGGGACTAGGGAGAGAGGAAGAAGATAGTGAGGAAATAACATGCGGGCCCCCGTTATCATTTTTTCTTTGTCGATTTGTTATATGATGTTTTAGGTGATGTGGCCTCCATGTCAGTTAAACATATACACGTAGATATCATGTCATCAAAGACTACTGTGGTTTAGAGTGAGGGTCGTGTTTTAGACGGTTTTGAGAGTTTAAGGTTGTGAAATGAACGGTTTTATAGTTTATGATTGAAAATTGAAACAAGGCTAGGACTCCAGATTAAAAGGTTAACTTTTCCTATGAATTTTGTGAAAAATTTAAAAAACTACTACAAATCATTTGTTCCAAACAAACCTAGCAGAGATATACTCCAGACAATGTTGATTGAGCATATGCTATCGAAGATATTAAATTGGGCCATTTCATTAAAGCAAAAATGAGAAAGCTGTTGATGGCCGAAGCTGAAACTAATCAACGGAGTACGAGTACTTGAGAGAAACTTGAGAGAGATTGTCGAATTAATTAACTAACGATTTCAACTTTGAAAGCTCCATTTGTCAAATTAATTAACTAACGACTTCAATTTTGGAAAGCTCCATTATTATCTTAATACACGGAGTATATGTATGTAGCTACACCTCGATCGGTCTTTTTCTAAGAAGTGGTAGTTGTCAAGGTGTTTTCCAAGTTGGTGGTCAAATGTGACCACTAATCCTAACCAGAAGAAAAATAAAAGAAAGGTACATCTCGGACCTGCAATATCAGGTACAGTTCTGCAGGATTTTCCACGCATGGTTCATATCACTTGTGACCCCACAGCTCAATCTCCTTGTGAAGTAGGCCTGTTCTCTTTACTCTCTGGCACGTGTGTGCACATATACGTTCGTGTGTTGTGTACGTCTGAAATGTACTTCGGTAGGTTCGACGCCGCTGGTGAACAGTTATATCTACACACGTGTATATATAATATATACCTCAGAATTTCCATAACCTCTACTCGTACCAAAACCCATTACATTAATCTACCTTTGAAAAGCAGCACATCTCAATCTAATGGGCCCTCTAATTGTGCGTCTCCATCTGCTCAGAGATTTCCTTGTTTCTTTGTCGCTCGCTGAAAGACCAAATATGATAACAGAGCAAAAATAAATGATGTCTTCTAATTTTTTTTCTAAATATTTAATATTCCTTCATCCCAATATCTATAAAAGTATAAAAATTAGGATAAAAAATCACCATAAAATAAGTAAGAGAAACTAGTAAAATTTTTAAAGAATAACCAGCAAAATCAAAAATATCTTTATTTGTACTGCGGTGCTAGCGATTTTTGGAAGTATCTTTATTTTCACTATAGTACTTTTGATTTTTGGAAATATCTTTGTTTGCATTGCGGTACATCCTTTCCTCGGTGAACAGTAATTTCACCCCAAGTTCAAAAACTAAAATTGATGGAACTTTTGATTCGTAGATCCAATGACATGAAATTTTGTAGGGATCTTTTCTAAGTTATCAAGAACCTATTCCAACAAATGATCATGAAAATCATGGGCAAAGTTGAGGCCTTTTTTCAGTTTGAAAGGAAGGTGCACCAAAACCGAGCCAAAACCAAAATCGGTGAATACAACTTGCTCATGGGATGATGATGACTAAGAAGTGTCTAGATGTATTCCATATATCACAGCAAGTTAGATCACCACAGAAACCAAACAAAAAACCCTCAGATCAAGAGATGGACCAAAGAGGCCAAAGTCAAGCAAAACCGGATTTTCTCGTAAATCTTGCTATTAAAGTGCTTAGATGGGTAGAGATGTATTTCTAAGGATTATCATTATCTCTTACACGTCCTTAGCACAGTAAGATCACAACAAGAAAAGAGAAGAGATCAAAACTAACCAAAAGTTAAGCATATCAATCAAAATAAGAGAGACTCAAGAGTTGCACAAAGATTGATATATTGCTTACTTGATAAGATAATTTTTATAGTCACTCCACCTTAGAGAACAAAAAATATCCAAGACACTCACTCTCAGACTCTAACTCTAAACCTAGAGAAGAGAGCACAAGACATAAATTAAATGGTTAACCATATGTCTCCATCACAACCCCTTTTGTAGGTGGGCAACTACCCACACGACTTAATGGATTCTATCCACTATTACAATGGGAAAATCTGGTAACCCCATACACACAGATTTTACTCTCACAAGTTCACTTATGCACGCTTTTTAAATCACATAAGTGTGCATCCACTAAATCTTTAGCCTTGATCCAACTGGCTCCATTTTGACATAAACCTTTCTCCAACGCATCGCCTATGCGCCGCGGTTTTGATCCAAGATAGCTTCCGATATTTTGGTCAAACTACTAAAACACTCTTCTTTGACCTGGTCGTCACCAATCACTGCAAGCAATTGCCATGGTTGCCACGTGTAGGTGCACCATTAGCTTTCCACGCGTCGCCAAGTCTCTCCCGTCCAGGTTCCACTGAACCACGGCTCATTTGCCCCGTGCAAACCACTTGACACTATCCCGCTATTCGAACTCATCTTCAACATTTTTCGCCTTTCTCATGCCATGCTTGAACTCACCGTTTCACCCCGCATCCTCGATCCTTTTGGGTCTCAACTCCTCCAAGAGCCTAACCCTAATCATCGTTGTTGATCATAGTTGATTCCAAACGACCTGCACATCCAAAGCCAAAGAAATCGTTTTTAGCCACAAGTTCTTCATAACTTGACCTATATTAGTCAAGACATGCATATTGCAAATTTAATCCAATGACTCAGGTCATCCTAACTCAATCAATGACTCAAATCCCAAAATTCTATTTTTCTAGGAAGATCGGTAGTACCGCACTTACAAGGCCGGTACTACCGCTCCCCAAAGTGGTACTTCCACATCTTGCAAACTCGAATTGGACCTCTCTAGAAAAACGTTTCGTAGCTCTAACCGGAACTATCGTTATGTGGTATTACAGTGATCACAACGCCGGTACTACTGCATAAACACCTGCGGTAGTTCCGATTTTCCTGACTTTTCTAGAAAACAGTCCAAATAAAATACAATCTTTGCAAAACTAATTAACCACTACATAAACATTAAAATAGTTCATCACAACATTAAACGAGACCTTCTCACATGGTCCTTCACTCGTAATTATCATCAAGTTGATCTGGCGAAATGAAGCCACTTGTACTAGTTTGCCAAAATGAAGCGGCTTTTAGTTTTTGGTACACGCTAGCATTTAAATGGGTCTATAAGTCGATTATAGTATATATTATATTAACTTCAATTATACCGGCTAAAATCGCATATAACTATCTCTCTTTATACTCTCTTTCATAAATAGCTAAATTTTAAAGATATAAACTGTAACACAAAAGAACCTATCCATACATGCATGTAGTTGCATGCTCCTTCACGCATGTGCTGCGTTGGCATGCACAAGCTGCATTCTGCTTTCGGTTGCATCCTGTCAAGTACAGATACCTTGGACCGACACTTTTTTCAGCCATTAGCCAGATAGAAAGCGCGCCACAACGAGTACCGGCGGATCGACCGATCTCTTCTTATTCGTGCGTTTGCGATAGCTCCGGGGGCGGACCAACCATTTGGGTCATATGACCAATGTACTTCTTGCTAAGTCTAGTATAAATCTAACAAATGATACCTTAATAAACATGTAATTACATCGCTATATATACTTAGAAGAGTGACCCGGCGATATTTTTTTTTCCTGAATTCGCCCTGGATAGCTCATCCGTCGTCAATGCACCCAGAAAGATCGCCCAATATATATAATGCCGCTTCGGTTCGCTAGCTTGTCGTCCTGGTCTGCTCGATCTGTTGCACGTACCACCACCGCTGGAAAGACACTGTTGGTTGGTCTAATTAACAAGGTTTAGATCGATCTCTACACACTTCACTACTGTCTGTCTTCTTTTGCAAAATAAACAGCTTCTGACACTGCCCTGAGCCAAGTACTCGTGTGCTTTCGGCGGTCTTTTTTGACGTCTTCATCAGGTTGCTTAAGAATGGCGAAAGGTATCGAGATGTCAAATATGTACGCACGTTACGTACATATATAGGTGCAAATGTACGTATATGATCGGTTGGTATATATAGTTACATGGGAGTTGCTTTTATACTTTTCTCAACACTGATTTACATAATTCTTGTAGTATGATAAATGATTGATAGATGTTATTTATCTCTTTATTTACTTTAAAATTAGTACTATTCTGCTTATTAGAGAAAAAAGAATTAATTAAAGCACCGCTATACGCCAGATATGATAGATATATGGAACGCCGGCTTCTTCGAGCTTTCCCTGCTGGCGCTCCATGCATGGATGCACGCACATGTAGCTGCACATGTGGCCTGTACATCTAGCAGTTGTGGGCAAACAAGGGCCTGGTGATCGATCACATGCCATCGTATCATGCATGCATGATGCTGCGGTGCGTGTATATATACTAAACCTAGCAGCCACATGCATTTCTTTTGCTGTGTTTAACTAGTTCCCTGCAGGCGTGTTTTGGTCTGCCACTGGAGTCTGGACTCGATCTGGAGCAGTAGGATGTTAATGGTCCCAACTGATGGAGAGTGGTGGCGATCGGAGGGGACAGAGCCAGGTTGGTAAGCTGTTGGAGGAGACTGATCTGATGATCAGTACCGTTGCATGCATGGTTGCAATTTAAACCCTCTTCTGGTTTTTAATTTTTAGAAGTTAGTTTTTGAATGAAGTGACTTCTTAATTAAGATAGTTGCCCAGTCAGTCTATCGTGGAGTAATACAAATTATTTTGAAGGTACTTGTCACTACGTCTAATGCGTTGTGTGCATCTTTCTGGAAGAATAGCTAGCTAAATGTCAAGATGATGTTCACGATCGAAGTGCCCTGGCGTTGTCTCTTCACTCCTTGATCGTTCAACCGATGGCTAATTGAGATCTTTGGTCATCATAATTATGTTTCCCAGTGAAGGGAGACACGCATCGATTGGCATTAGCCAGTTTTGGTGCTGCATGCGTCGTCTCATCACGTATGTATCCTGCAACACCTCAACCGAAACTCAAAGTCTTCAAGGGAAAAAAAGAAGTCCAAAAGTGCTCGATTTTCCTTTCTTTTTTTTACCGGACAAAGTGCTTTGCGCAACTTAGTCGTGTCAAGTGGCCTTTGGTTGTGTCACCATTCAAAATTAAGTCGAAACTACTGGCCAGAATCCAGAATTAACGAAGTAAAAATACACCGCGCGCCCAATTGCGATTTAATTAATCATAATCACGCGTGTGAAGCAGCTGGGGAGTGCACACGGAAGTAATTAAAAGCGATCTCATCATCTCATCAGATGGAGTGCACATACTAATTAAACATTAGTATGTAATCTTATCTCATCAGATGGATCAAGTTATCACGGAAGTAATTAAAAGCGATCCATGCTGTAATAATGCACCGATCGATCGACATGCATTCTCCGTCGTACTCCAACTATGTGCTCATCTCATCTCATCTCACCACTCCGTTGACATTTTCGTGCTATCCTCATCACCACCAGCAATCTACGCTCATACCTGCGTGCAGACTAGTCTCATACTATATGTGGTTTCACTTTATCCAACACAGTGGAGAGAAAAGCGATCTTCTTTCATCTCTGTGCTCCTTGATCTCAATTAGGCATCGGTTGTACGATCAATCAGGCCGTGGATACGTGCGATGCTCATGCCACTACGATAATGGCAACTGTAGCGGATCCACGTCAGAAAGTACCGGGAGCAGTATGTCCATACCGAGAAGAGGAGGTTGGCCACTGGTTGCCATCAAAGTGCACCAAAGTTTTGGAAGGAAATTCTTGGGGAGAGCCTGTAACCCTTTCTCTTGAGGCCTCTTTTTTACACTTAACTTATTTCGACTTAAGTTTTTAACTTCTGACTTATTTTTTTATTATTTATAAATTTTATCTTTTACTGAACTTTTGGTTTTTTGAGCTTTTTTGCCGGTTCTTTTTTCCGTATTCGTTTGCGTTGTCCGTAATGAGTTAACATATTTTTTCTATTTTTAAATTTTTAAAATTTAATTACGTCAAATGTCACCTTCAGTTATAGTGTAATTTCAGCCAGCTACTGTGTAATTTTAGCTATAAGCCACTATTTTTCAACCCAACCGAGCACACCCTTAATTTTTTGCCACGTGTTAGTCACGGATTTCAAAGCAACATTATCCAATCTCTCTTCTCTGCCCAAAACGAAACAAAAGCTACAGGCCAAAACAAATGAGAAAAAGAAAAAAGAGGTAAAACTTGCCTCGACTTTAACCTCAACCACCGTCTCATTAACTGCGACTGCCGTACCCTGGCCAGTGTCCTCCGGCGTGCGCTTCGACGGCGAGCTGCACTTGCTGCACCTCCAGAAGCAACAAATGACATCTTAATCTTGAGTCTTGACAAAATGACAAATCAAAGTCAATAACATATGTTACATATCAATATATTTTAAACATATATTTGTAACATATAACCAATAGAAATACAGAGTCCTAGGGTTACTCATTCTGATTATGTTAGTTATTTCAAGAAGGGTCAGATTCCACTAAAGGTATTGTTTTAATGGGTTCAAACTCTCGATATTGCATGAAGGTGAAAATGTTTGACCAATAATTCTTATGTGTAGCATATATCCCTTGTCTATTCAACTGTTATTTTGAATATAGAGGGGAGGAAATATACAGTAAGCGTGACATTCCTTAAAAAATAAAAAGAAAACTTTTTAGTTGTTATAATGAAATAGTAGCTATCAGTAAGCCTTATCTACACTGTGCCATAGATTGAGATTCTAAGGACCGAGCATGGTAGCTACAGATTGCAAATGAATGAATAAGTGATTGAAGCAAATGTACAAACATTTTTTTTTCTTTATCTCCCGAATGTAAACAGATATTTGTAACATACGACCAATAGAAACACAACATCTCTTGAAAGAATCACGGATGAAGAAAGAACACAACTTCTATTGAAGCTACACATAAATCACAATTGGAAGTACAGAACATACTCAAATAAAGATGGAATTTGTGCTAAGTTACCAAATGGATACCAGTGAAAGCGAAATGGCTGCACATTAAAATAAATAATTGTCAGAATAGGCAAATAGAAATAACTGCCTTTGTAAGTTAAAATAATGACATCAAATTAATATTCAACAGTAATGGTAATGGACTCAGCTGCATAAACATAAAGAAATGGAAATGCAATAATGAAGCATAGATGTGCAGGTAATTGAATAAGCTGGAACAATATAGATCTAGGATTGTTCAAGTGTGCAGTAGAATGCTATTGCTACATATAGGGAAAACAACAAATTCATTTAAAGTAACTTAGGATTAAAGAGCTAGAATTGGATCATCATATCCACATTGTCATAAAGGCTATCACAATATGCATCTAGCCTAGCTTAATGCCATCAGTGAGGAAAGAGTAAGACTCGGGAGAACTGACTACTGAGAAGAGAGGGGAAGGCTAGAGCAGAGAGGGGAGAAGAGCGCTGGAGCACAGGGGAGAGTGCGGGAGAACAGAGGAGAGAGGGGAAGGCGACGGCGCGGGACCGGAAAATAGTGGGGAGAGGGGAAGGTGGTGGCGAGGGACCGGAGGAGAGGGGAAGGCCGCGACGCGGGATGGGAGAAGAGAGGGGAGGGGAAGGCGGCTGTGCGGGATGGGAATGGGAGTACCTTGATTCGGAGGCAGCGAGGTCGACTCGACGGTGGAGGTAGCGACCTCGATTCAGCGGCAAGGGAGGCGCAACGTGGGAGCCCTAACCCTAGCGCGGGGCGGTCGACACTGTGTGTTCTTATATGCCCACCTCGGCAACGCCTCGCCTAGAGCCACCGTGGACCGACTTTGACCATCTAGCCGGTCCTATACGGCCCTCCTGTCTAGCCTGCCGTCTTGGAGGAAATCACGAAGGTGGCCTGCTGCCAAGCGCCTAGGCGGTGCCTAGTCGCCAACTTGCGCCGCTTTCTTGAACCTTACCGATAGTGATATTAGGCACTCTCAACAAATATAATTAGATTACATAGCTTATTTGTTCCCATGGTTCCTAGACACCGGCTGTATCGATCGGTAGGAACCTTTTGTAGTGCACGTCAGCTCGAGACATTCCCTCGGAATAAATTGTGGTCGAATCGGGCTTGCCTTATAATATTTCCTGCCCCTCGTGCCGCTGCTCTGTGCCACGGCGTTTTGCATGCATGCGCGTCCATCTGGGCATCTACACGCTGTAGCCGGGGCTCATGCATGTGCCACGTATATTACACGGCATTTGTTTTGGTTGGAGGAGAAAAAAAAATGGGAGTATTTAGCTGTCCAGTGTCCACCAGAAGAGAGCAGCATCTTCCCGCTCCAAGCACCTGTGAGTTCCTATAATTGTGCTTTTGTTTCGTACAGTGGCGGATCTAGGAAATTTTTTTTGGAGAGCCCCCCTACCGCTACCAGACCCTTGGAGCCCCCCTAAATTTTTAGCCATGGATATATAATGTAGAAGGGGTTGAGATCGAGCTGAAGGTACTTTAGCCCCTCCAAAAAAATTTTCTAGATCCGCCACTGTCGAGCCCCCCCCCCCCCGCCCCACCGCTAGATCCGCCCCTGGTTTCGTAAGAGGTGATGATCCAGCATTTTCCATGAATGATGTAGTACTAGTGTATTTTGTCATTTTTTTCAGTCACTGCTACTGCCACTACCCCATGTAACCGAAGAAACAGCCATGTCAGATGTCACAGTGGATTTCATCCTGTTGTCGGTCACCGACAAACCCTAAGCGGTGCCAAAATTAGGTGGCTAGCGCGCAGGCTCTTTGAACGGGGAGCAATCGAATTGGTAATATGTATCTCTAATGCCGTAACTCTCACAAATACAGCAAACATCGAGCAAGCGGTAGTGGCAATTCACACCTACAATTCCCGCGTAAACAGCCGTCCCTTCCTTCCCTCAACGCACGGTATTTTTAAGAGTGCTAGCGTACGATATACCGTTAGAAATAATTCTAACTGTATAAGCAAGTTTCACTAGGTTTTATGTTAGATTCATGAAGAAAGAAGAAAAAAGTACCTCACGTCGGCCATCGTTGCCGCGCCGCCCTGGGCAGTTCCGCATGCCTCCTTCGTCGCTCCCTGCCCCCTCCACCACCACTCGCGGCCGGCGGCGCCATCGTCGCCTCGCCACACCACCCTCTAACCCTTGCCTGCCGCCCCGCCTGTCTCGCTCTGTCCAACCTAACTGCCATAATTGCTATTGCCACCGCCCACCGTCGGGCCGCTGCCTCCTCCGACCTCCTTCTATACCCGGGAAAAAAAGATGAACCCGTAGTGGGGAGCCGGATTTCCCACCTCTGACGTCAGATCTAGTGGCGATGTCCAACTAGGCCGCCAGATACGGTGTGCGGCAGGGTCGACGGTAGAGGAAAGTGAGGAGATGCGGCGACAAGGAGGGAGGGAGAACGAGAGGGAGAGGGAGTGAGCGCTGCGGGAGCGAAGTAAAGCGATGAGTAATAATAGAGCTGCTTTAAGATTCATGCGTAACTTATCCTGTCAGTACAGTAGTTCATTCATTCGTATTTCTCTATACTTATTATATATCATCTCATGCGAATTACGAGTACATACATAATGATAACGATGACCAAAGAAGCTGGTACTACAAACATGAGTGGCCTCCATTGTACTCCAAGGCCCACGGTTGAGCCTGTAACGTTTTCCATGGCACGTACGCGCAACAAGAGGCAGCACCTTGAGGCTAAATAAATGCACCACGCAGTGCAGGAGCAGGACGATGCAGCACGGAGGAAAGGAAAGGAAAAACCCACTCGAAACTCTCCTCTTTATAAATGCCCAAATGCAGCTCATCGTCAATTCGTCGTCTCGTTGAAAGCCAGCCAAAACGGGGGGAGGGAAAAAGCACAAGCAACCAAGCAACGCCCCAACCCCACCGCCTCAGCTACGACTGTCGTCGTGCATCTGGCCTACCCACACTCAAATTTTAAGTTTGACGTATACGATATATATATATATATATATATTCCTATATATACATATATATATATATATAAGACTTTCTATCTTGATATTATATATCATTGCACTTGCACGCATCTAAAAGCAATATAAAGGTAGAGAGGCTTGGTGTCCGGGCACTTTGATGTCCCATTTCAACGTCATATATATATATAATGAAAAAAATATATGTCTAACTTTATAAGTCCTGAATAAATTCAGAATTTATGTAGTGATGTTTACTTTAGTTCTAAGACGTGTTTAAATAGGATATACATGTGTCTACGTGTGATGTGAATTAAATGTGCTTCTCTCTAATGATGATAATAATAATAAAAAAAACTCCACCGCCCCGCCAACCTCCTCCCCTCCCCGTCTCCCACCATCGCCCGGGCCAATTCACTAACACACACGCTCCATCCATCCGCAATCCTGCACGCACCACCTACCACCGCATCCCCATCCCCACGGGCACCGAGGAGAGAGCCCCAGAGAGACTCGGAAACAGAGAGTGGGCGAGAGATCGGAGAAGAAAACGACGACCACCACCACCACCACGTAACGAGAGCACTCGTTAGGAGGAGCTGCGCTGCATTAGCCGAAACCTAAATCCCTCTCTGACTCTGTCCCCTTCTCCGAGGAGCCGAGTTAGGGAGGAGAGGGAGCTAGCGACCAAAACCCTCCTTTGTTGCCATCTGCCGATGCCGTAATCCGCCGCCCAGTGCTCGCTCGCGGCCGCACCCGCACCTCCTGCGCTGCCCTGCCCACCGTGGCAAGGCCCAATGCCTTTTAAACCCCTCCCCGCTCCCCTCCTGACGCCTCCGATCCCCACCGCCTCCCAATGCCGCCCTTCCGATCCCTCCCGCTCCCGGAGGCCGCCGCCGCCGCCGCCCACGCCGCGCTGCTCGCGCTCGCCCTGCTCCTGCTCCTCCTCCGCGCCGCCCGCGCCCTCGCCTCGCGCTGCGCCTCATGCCTCAAGGCCCCGCGCCGCCGCGCCGCCGTGCCCGCCGCCGACGGGAGGCTCGCCGCGCCCGTGGCCGCCGGCACGTGGTACAAGGCCGCCCTGGCCTGCTGCGGCTACGCCCTCCTCGTGCAGGCCGCCGAGCTGAGCTACGAGGTCGCGGCGGCCCGGTCGCGTGTCGCTGCCGAGGCGCTGCTGCTGCCGGCCGTGCAGGCGCTGGCCTGGGCGGCGCTGCTGGCGCTCGCGCTGCAGGCCCGCTCCGGCGGCCGGGGCAGGTTCCCGGCGCTGGTGCGGGTCTGGTGGGTGGTCTCCTTCGCGCTCTGTGTTGCCATCGCGTGCGACGATTCCAGGCGGCTCATGGGTGATGACGCGTCCAAGGTGGATTACACGCACATGGTTGGCAACTTCGCGTCGGTGCCGGCCCTCGGGTTCCTGTGCTTAGTTGGTGTGATGGGTTCGACCGGTGTAGAATTGGAGTTTAGTGATGCCAGCGGTGTTCATGAGCCGCTCTTGCTCAATGGCCAGCGCAGAGATGCCGAGGAGGAGCCCGGGTGCCTGCGGGTAACTCCGTACGGCGATGCTGGGATTGTCAGCCTTGCAACACTGTCATGGCTTAGTCCGTTGCTGTCAGTCGGGGTGCAGCGGCCACTTGAGTTGGCTGACATACCCTTGCTGGCGCACAAGGACCGTGCGAAATCCTGCTATAAGGCCATGAGCAGTCACTTTGAACGCCAGCGGATGGAGTGCCCTGGCAGGGAGCCATCACTGGCATGGGCAATATTGAAGTCGTTCTGGCGTGAGGCGGCGATCAATGGCGCTTTCGCTGCCATGAACACCGTTGTATCGTATGTCGGCCCATACCTGATCAGCTACTTTGTGGACTACCTCAGTGGCAACATTGCCTTCCCCCATGAAGGTTACATCCTCGCCTCCGTATTCTTTGTAGCAAAGTTGCTTGAGACGCTCACTGCTCGCCAATGGTACTTGGGCGTGGACATCATGGGGATCCATGTCAAGTCTGGGCTGACGGCCATGGTGTATAGGAAGGGTCTCAGGCTGTCGAATGCCTCACGACAAAGCCACACGAGTGGTGAGATTGTGAATTACATGGCGGTTGATGTGCAGAGGGTGGGGGACTATGCATGGTACTTTCATGACATCTGGATGCTTCCACTGCAGATCATTCTTGCTCTCGCCATCTTGTACAAGAACATTGGGATTGCCATGGTTTCAACATTGATAGCTACTGTGCTATCAATTGTTGCCTCGGTTCCTGTAGCAAAGCTGCAGGAGCACTACCAAGATAAGCTGATGACAGCAAAGGATGAGCGCATGCGCAAGACAGCAGAGTGCTTGAAGAATATGAGGATTCTGAAGCTGCAGGCATGGGAGGATCGGTACAGGCTGAAGCTCGAAGAGATGAGAAACGTGGAATGCAAGTGGCTTCGGTGCGCTTTGTACTCACAGGCTGCAGTTACATTTGTTTTCTGGAGTTCGCCAATCTTTGTTGCAGTCATAACTTTCGGGACTTGTATACTGCTTGGTGGCCAGCTCACTGCTGGAGGTGTTCTTTCTGCTTTAGCAACGTTTAGGATCCTTCAAGAGCCTTTGAGGAATTTCCCGGATCTCATCTCCATGATTGCTCAGACGAGGGTGTCTTTGGACCGGTTGTCCCAATTTTTGCAGCAAGAAGAATTGCCAGATGACGCAACAATAAGTGTTCCACAGGGTAGTACAGACAAGGCAATCGATATTAAGGATGGTACATTCTCTTGGAACCCATCTTCTCCAACCCCTACACTTTCTGATATACACCTTAATGTGGTGAGAGGCATGCGAGTAGCAGTCTGTGGTGTCATTGGTTCCGGCAAATCAAGCTTATTGTCTTGTATACTTGGGGAGATACCCAAATTGTGTGGTCAAGTAAGTACATGTATAAAAAAAATTGATGTTAACTTGGATGACTGTTTCATTACATTTTCCTTTTGCTCCTTTTCCAGGTCAGGGTCAGTGGTACAGCAGCATATGTTCCTCAGGCTGCTTGGATACAGTCTGGAAACATTGAGGAGAACATTCTTTTTGGCAGTCCAAAGGACAAGCAGCGTTACAAGAGAGTTATTGAAGCTTGCTCCCTGAAGAAAGATCTTCAGTTGCTCCAATATGGAGATCAGACTATCATTGGTGATAGAGGCATTAATTTGAGTGGAGGTCAGAAACAAAGAGTGCAGCTTGCGAGGGCACTGTACCAAGATGCTGATATTTATTTGCTTGATGATCCCTTCAGTGCAGTTGATGCTCATACCGGGAGTGAATTATTTAAGGTTGATACGACCTGTTGCCTTCTGTTATTTGATTATTTCTAAAGCTGTTTCTGTTGCATAACATCTCAGCTTTTGTGTTGCAGGAATATATATTGAGTGCACTGGCTAGCAAAACAGTAATTTATGTAACCCATCAAGTTGAGTTTCTACCAGCTGCTGACTTGATACTGGTAACCATATTTTTCTCATAATATAAATATATTTTAATGATTAATGCACGTGGGTACACTATTTCAGTTTCCATTACCTTATTGAGTTGTCCAATGCAATATGTTATTTATCCATGTTTTCCTGTTGAGAGTTAACTACACAAGCAGGTTCTATATGGAAGCAAGCTATCTTAAATAATATTTTTTCATGGGACTATAAATGGGTTAATGGGCCTGGATTGATTTCTCTTTTATGCTGCTGTCATGGTACAGGTTCTTAAGGATGGCCATATCACCCAAGCTGGAAAATATGATGATCTTCTCCAAGCTGGAACTGATTTTAATGCTTTGGTTTCTGCTCATAAGGAAGCTATTGAAACCATGGAAATTTTCGAAGATTCTGATGGGGATATCATTTCTTCTGTTCCTGACAAGAGACTGACACCAAGTGTTAGCAATATCGATAATCTGAAAAACAAGGTGCCTGAAAATAAGAAATCATCAAGTACACGTGGAATAAAAGAAACAAATAAGACTGAAGAGCGTAAGAAGAAGCGTACTGTTCAAGAGGAGGAGAGGGAGCGAGGAAGAGTTAGCTTAAAGGTTTATTTGGCATACATGGGGGAAGCCTACAAAGGTACACTTATACCACTCATTATCTTGGCTCAAGCCATGTTCCAAGTGCTTCAGATTGCAAGTAACTGGTGGATGGCATGGGCAAACCCACAAACAGAAGGAGATGTACCAAAGACAGATAGCGTGGTCCTTCTGGTTGTTTATATGTGCCTTGCTTTTGGGAGTTCATTGTTTGTGTTTGTGAGAAGCCTTCTTGTGGCTACATTTGGTTTAGCAGCTGCTGAGAAGCTGTTTGTAAAAATGCTAAGGTGTGTTTTTCGAGCGCCAATGTCATTCTTTGATACTACACCATCTGGACGGATTTTGAATCGAGTAAGTTGATCTTGATCTTGCTCCTGCTAATATTAATTTATTTATTTTTTCTCTTCTGTGTGCCTTTTCTAATGTGCACTTCCTAAGTTTTCTGAATCATACTTCATATCAGGTTTCTGTAGATCAAAGTGTTGTGGACCTTGATATAGCATTCAGACTTGGTGGATTTTCATCAACAACAATTCAACTCCTTGGAATTGTTGCTGTCATGAGCAAAGTCACATGGCAAGTTCTGATTCTTATAGTTCCCATGGCTATTGCATGCATGTGGATGCAGGTAACTGCTAAACTTCCAGATTTTCTTTAATGTTGACCTTTGCCTCAGATTCTTAATTTTCTTTTATGGAGATCGCACTGCAAATAAAGTAAATAGCAATAGTAGGTGCCCTATAAATCAATAAAAGAACTTTAGGCACATATTGTTGGCTACCTCTGTCAGTTAACTAGCCAATTATCTGGAAAATCATTGAATATGTTCAGCGTGGATGTGTTGAAGCTTGTGAAGTAAGTCCATTGTTAAAGGCTTAAATCATGAAGGCCTATGTTCAAGATATGTTGGTGATTTGAGTACCAAAAGACTTCTAAAGATATCTGTAAGGCCATTAGCATACCCTCAGCATAATAGGTTGGGAATGAAACCCTTTTCCCATTTGTCTTCGTCACACAAGATATAATGGATGTCCTTGCTACCATGCTATTCCTATGAGCTTCGTCTTTTTTTTATCCCATTAAAGAGATTATGATAAGTGCACAGGAAATGTTTGAATTATAAATCATGTGGTATTAGCTGCCTTTGGCCCATGTTTCCATGTGTCAACTGAACATGTGGTCTACAAACTCTCTTTTGTAAACATTTCTTTAGTTCTGAACGTAGCAGCCTGTGTCAGTGGAAGATGTTTCTTAGCTATAACTGAATTTGCCGTTTATTTTCCTGCGTTTTTAAATAATGTGATGCTTACCGTATTTGGCATTATGGCAATGTTGACCTGTGCTTGTTTGCAATACGTTGTATAAGTCTTTTGGGCTTTGTAATGCAAATATTTTTTTTCATCTGCTTATAACACGTGCCTGGCAGTTCAGCAATACCTGCGGTCTTAAAATTTTTTTAAAAAAATCAGTAGTACCTACTTTCTACGAACACTGGATATTGCATTTTAAATTAAGTGTGAGGTTTAGTGTCATCAGTTGTGTTTTTCTTATATTGGAAGATGTTAGTCTTGGATAGCACAAACGACTAATAAATTTTGAGGGCTCCAATCACCTTTTACAAATTGGATACTATAGTTAAGTTTACTTTCTTAAAAAATGATCCTGTCCTAGGTTATTGATCACTGAATAATGACACAGTATGTGTTCAGAAGCTGTTTAGTATGTTCGTGATTCATTGTTGAGATCTTGAAAATTGGTTTGCCTGCTAATATTTATGAAATGAGGCTTTTAGCTTTCTATCTTTAAACTTTTATAAATACCATCACAAGTATCAGGAAATATCTGTTTTATGGTAAATAAGAGTGAGGTTTAACTAATAATTACCATCGACTTTGCAGAGATATTATATTGCTTCATCAAGGGAACTGACTAGGATCTTGAGTGTTCAGAAGTCTCCAGTGATCCATTTGTTTAGTGAGTCAATTGCTGGTGCTGCTACCATCAGAGGGTTTGGTCAAGAGAAACGATTCATGAAAAGAAATCTTTACCTTCTCGATTGTTTTGCTCGGCCTTTATTTTCTAGCCTTGCAGCTATTGAATGGCTCTGCCTGCGAATGGAATTGCTCTCAACGTTTGTGTTTGCTTTCTGCATGGCAATACTCGTGAGCTTCCCTCCTGGCACAATTGAACCAAGTATGTCTTATCTTGTGTCACATGCCGTTATGGTGCATTTTGTATCTTGCTTCACCTAATTGTTTACTTGTTAGGTGCAGTGGAATACTCGCATCTTTTTGTTAGTTAAATTGCTTCTGCATCTAAATGGGCTTTGCAATTGATAGGTATGGCTGGGCTCGCTGTCACATATGGACTTAATTTAAATGCTCGAATGTCAAGGTGGATATTGAGTTTCTGTAAATTAGAGAATAGAATCATCTCTGTTGAGCGTATTTATCAGTATTGCAAGATTCCTAGTGAAGCACCACTGGTTATTGAGAATTGCTGCCCCCCGTCCTCGTGGCCTGAGGACGGAAACATTGAACTGATTGATCTCAAGGTAAACTTTATTAGCCGGCTGCCATTAATGACAATACTTTCGTATAATGTTAGTGTTTTCTGTATGTATATTAGTTTGCTCTTCATTATATATAATTTAATGTTTGGCATATTATTGTTCTTTTCCTAAATATCACAGGTCCGCTACAAGGATGACCTACCCTTAGTTCTACATGGAATCAGTTGTATGTTTCCTGGTGGGAAAAAGATCGGGATTGTAGGGCGAACTGGAAGTGGTAAATCTACTCTTATTCAGGCCCTTTTCCGCCTAGTTGAACCTGTAGGAGGGAAAATTATCATCGACAACATTGACATTTCTGCAATTGGCCTTCATGATCTGAGGTCACAGTTGAGCATCATCCCTCAGGACCCTACATTGTTTGAGGGTACTATCAGAATGAATCTTGACCCTCTTGAAGAACGTGCTGATCAAGAAATTTGGGAGGTACGTCCTGGTCACCTTCATGCTAACCTAGTGTTAAATATCTCATGAAAATCTCTTTTCTTTCAGGCACTAGAAAAGTGTCAGTTAGGAGAGGTCATTCGTTCCAAGGAAGAAAAGCTGGACAGTCCAGGTTAGTTTTATTTCTGAATAGATGAACACTTCTTCAGAGAGTAAGCATGAGGTTTTTTAATGCAAAAAGTTATTTTCCCTGGATATTTGTGGTGTCATTTCAGTATTGGAGAATGGGGATAACTGGAGTGTAGGACAGCGCCAACTTATTGCACTGGGTAGGGCACTGCTTAAGCAGGCAAAAATTTTGGTGCTTGATGAGGCAACAGCATCAGTTGACACAGCTACAGATAATCTTATTCAAAAGATTATTCGCAGTGAATTCAAGGATTGCACGGTCTGCACCATTGCACATCGTATCCCAACGGTTATTGACAGTGACCTAGTCCTGGTCCTTAGTGATGGTACGGCACTTTCTCGTAATTGACCAAGTCACTTTTCAAGTCCTAGTTAGATTGTCATAAGTTTACTTATTTGCTCGTTTATTGTGTGTTCTTAGTTTTCTTCATAATACTCCTAGCTGAACAATTAGTACCTAACAAATTTTCTCATGCATAAAAACTTGGAAACGGGTGTCTTGCTTACCCGAGAAACTGTCTTTACAATGAATTTATGTCGTCGTTTTGGTTTCAGGTAAAATTGCAGAGTTTGACACACCCCAGAGGCTCTTGGAGGACAAGTCCTCCATGTTCATGCAGCTAGTATCTGAGTACTCCACTCGGTCGAGCTGTATATAGAGAGGCTTAGCTTAAAGCCTTAAACCCCCCACCACCAAGCAGAGGCTGGGAGGTAAGATGGCCATATCCCTCAGTCTACTTACACCATAGGGCGAGACAGAAAAGGAGATGTATATGAACGGGAAGGACACAGCGCGTTCCCTGACCTGAATAACCATGGAATGATTGAATCGGTGAGGGAATGCAGTAGGCATGACAATGGGAGGAGTTGGTGCCATTGCCCGTAGCTGGTGCTTCTGTATGTATAAAATGTATACTGCTTCTCCCTTGCATGATGGAAAAGGAAGGGGATAACATGAGTAATAAAGGGGGAAAGGTTTCTTTTTGGCATCAGATTGGTGTGCCCGTTCCTATGTTTCAGTTGCGTTAAATTCCATTTACCTCACCTGAGCATTGAAAGTGTGACATGGTGAATAGGTAGGTGCGCCTAAGTATACAGTATTCTGCTGTTGGCTTGAGTGGACGATGCGCGCTGACTTCTTAGGCTTCTAACTCAATAGAGCAATTTGCTGGTCTACCTTCTGGACGACAGTATGTTACTACGGTGTCGCAATTCCAGTTTTTATCGGCTGATAGCAAAATAAAGTGAAAAGCTGATAGCAAAATAAAGTGAAAACTGAACAGCTGGGTACTGTAAATATGTCGTGGAGAAACGTCGGCGATGGGTAATATATCACCCACACCCAGGTACAAGAATACGGGTTTGATCTTTAACGACTTCTAAAGCAACTTTCGATTTCTATTATAGTATCTATGTGACACCCTGGTCCATATTGGTCTATATGTGTGCACACATGAATTTCTAGGTTAGTCTCACCTTACTAGTTTACCTTGAGAATCACTTACATATAAGCCTAGGAGTTCCAAAGGTAGCACTCCGGTTAACCGTTTTGCGCGAAGTGAGGACGAAAGTGCAAGCGGGTTGCTACGTGTGCGTGGCCTATCCAGAATGTGGTTAGGTTTGAGCTGGTTTGGACCTTAGGGCGTTACAATCTAACTTTTAAACGAAGTATTTTCTCAAGACAAGATCTACAAGTTAATTATAGTACACGTTAAAAGACTAATATCTATATTAACTAAAATCACAAGCGAGCATTTCTCTCTCTGTAATCTCTGTCACAAACAACTAAAATATAAAAATTTTAGTAAAAAAACCTATAAACCGCAACCACATCGAATATCAAATATGTCATACAACGTTTGCAGTGCAGCGACCGGTAACCGGAACAGCAGCATCTAGAGCGGAAATCTGGGCCTGCAGTATGCGAGTCCGGGATCTGCACTGCGATAGCAGGACCATGGAGGCCTCGGCGGGACACCATCCCGGCCGGCCGGCCGGCCGGCAGGCAAACCTCCCTGTGGGGAAGGGTACAACAGCTCGCGAAGCTTTACTGTGTGATTTGGAGCGAGACGACCCAAGCCCCACCGCGAACTGAACGGGAGGCACGCGCGGCCCGGCCACGTCCCATCATTGGCCCACGAAGTTGCTACTGACTACTGAGTGCTCATCATCACCGTGTCGTCTAGGGAATGATTCGGTTGTTGTTACGAAATCTTTATAAGTGCGGTGCAAACTGTACGAGTAAGGCTTGATCCAAATGTATCGAGTACGAAAGGCGCTATTGCCATTTCCATTCTTCTCCCGCAATGTTTGCCTTTTGAGATAAGTGTTGAGTTTTCTTAAACTCTATATTGATTCTGTAGAGATTTTTTAGTCTGCTCTTTATTTCTCTGTCTTATTTATAGTGTCGCTCACAATGTACAATAAGACTAGAGAGTAAGAACTTATTTATAGACTCCACTTCCAAGTATTATAAAGTGATACTACCTGTTTCCGATATCCTGTGAGACTCCTGAACTATGTTACCAATCACGATCAGACATGTCAGTTTTATGAGTCTAAAATATATTAATCTTAAACACATATGTGTGAGTTATGCGCCATAACCAGATTGTTTATAAGATCAATTCCAATATGATTATGTGAGTCAACAGCTTGCAGAGCTGATCCTTCAAAACAAACCCAGCTATTTTGCCCTGTGTTGTGCCCGGGTTAAACAAATACATGTATATCAAATTCTAGTAGACTTGATCTTAATAAATATATCTACCATATTCCAGCACAACCGTCCTTGACACCTCGAATATTAATTTCTTAAGTTAAATTCAACATCAAAATATTTTCTATCACTTGCATCAATAATATAAATTATTTCATATTAAGTAAAATAGATAATACCCATAACAAATATTGAAAGTCGCATAAAAATCCCAACAATAAGAACCTTGAATGGATGTAATACCACGAAAATGAAAAGGGAGAGTAAATGATATAAAGAGGCGTTTTGCCGTCAGAACCTGTTCGGCTTTAGAAATGCCGATTGATTTAGCGCTCATAGAGGTTCCCAGACCGTCCGGGGCCGGTCGGCACCATCTGCGCTTTAGGTTTTCATCATCCGGCGAGAGGTTCTATTCTTACCTTTCTGTGACTTACCAACTACCGTAGAAAAGTCCCAGCCAGTAAAAGGCCACGTTTGGACCAAATTGCCCCTGAGGCTCATAACCAGCTAGGGCTAAATGGGAGGGGCAATTGTGACTTTGCGCACTAGCCATCCCACATTTATTGCCCAATTAGGCCAACCCCCAACCACCTGTCAGAGCAATAACTCCCAGCCTTATCACCAGCTTCCCCCACCGAAGGCAAGCACAAAAACCAGTGAGCTCAAAGCCCCCACCACCGTAGCCAAGCCCCAAGGACCTGTGCCCCAGAAAAGAAGCAGGTCGGAGAGGAGCCAGGGAGGGAGCAGAAGCCGGCAGAGGCGCAAGGAGATGGCGGCGAGCCCGTAGCACCACCATGCGCCCTTGGTTGGCCGTGCTTGCTCCCCGGCGCACGCACACCACCAAGTTCCGTCACGGCGGCCACGTTGAGCCTTCCCAACCGTGAGTCCCAAGAACCGTGCCAGGTAAAAATAGCAGCTAAATCCGAAGTACATTGCAGGTAATAGAGGGGGGAAGAGAGTTAGACCGTCCTGGGAAGTGTGCAGAGTCGAGGCCGACCCTCCACCGTGTCTCCGGCCGGCGGCCCGCCGAGCGAAGGGAGCTTGGGATGGCCAGCACTGGAGTGGCGTCGCGCCGACCAGAGCCCGGGCCAGGTGCGCGCGGACGTGGAGGGCGGCCGGCGGCCAGATCCACCTATGGCCGACCGGATCCGGAAGAGGCGAGGGGAGCAGGCGACGACCGGCGGCGGGAGCGGCCGGACCCATCCACGGCCGGCCGGATCTGAGAGGGAAGAGGGAGGGTAGGCGGCGGTCGGCGGCGGGTGCGGCCGGGCGTGGCGCCGGCCGACCGGATCCAAGGGAGGGGCAGGCGAGCGCGAGGAAGGAGGGAAGGGAGGCAGAGGCCGACGGGGGGCCGACCGAGCCGGGCCGCTCGCCGTCGCGGCGCCAGGAGGGGCGCCGGGGCGCCGTTACGCGCGAGGAAGGGTGGAGAGAGAGAGGAATGGGAGGAGGAGGTGAGACCGTTCGGCCAAAAGAGATAAGGAGGGAGAGAGAGAGAGAGGCCGGATAGGAAGGAAAAGGGAAAAAAAGAAAGGGCCGGCCGAGAGAGAAAAAAAGAGAAAGAAAAAAAGAGAAGGAAAGAAAAGAGGAGAAAAAGAAAGAAAAAAGGGGGTTTCGGTAGCATGCGCAATGGATCCCATAGTCTTGAGTGACCTGTCGTGAGTCTCGAGTCGCGTGCGTAGTGCCGATGTCGTCCGTACGCATGCACGTACTATTACAAAGATCTTAGTCGAGTTAATTGCCTGTTGAGGTGAAGGTCCAGGATCGACGCTGTTCGCACGACGCTCCACTTCGTTTGGTTAACAGGCAAGTACATGGTAGAGCAGTAGATCAAGGTTTATGAGTATATGTTGTTTACATGATATGATAATATTTATGTGGAAATGTGATTTTTACATGACATAAGGTTGCATGGTAAATGATGGCAATGATGATGGAGGGAGGTAGGCAATGATGCTTATCTGCTAATAATGTTAATGATGAGCGTGATTATGACCATGAGCATATGCATTTGCATGAGGAGCACTCAAGAGTGAGGGCGGTGAGAAAGTCCCTAGCTATGAGTAAAGCAAGCGGACTAATCCGGAGCGCTCTTGAGTAAGACCTACTTAGGTAGGCCTCCACGGGAGTGGAGGGGTCCCGTGCCTATGAGGGCGGGCCCACGATGGGTGAACATCGACGGGTGTTCACTCGGCAGTACCGGTACTTGCAAAGTGAAGAGCAAAGGAGCATGTAGAGTAATGATGCATTGCATTGATGGCATAGCAATGTTTGGCTATGAGAATGATGATACAAACATGATGATATATGTGGATTATGTTTAAATGCTTACTTATGTGGGGAGTGTCTATTGTTCTATTATGTACTTGTTGAGTCTCTGGACTCACCGTTGCTTTATTTGTCGTTTTTAGGTGACCGTTGAGGATGACATGCACTGGCGGAAGTAGCACATGAACAATATGCACGAACCAACAACACTCTTTGAACTATCCTTTTGTCAACTTATTTTAGTCTGTACTAGTATGCTAGAGTGAGAACCAAACGAAACTAAACCTATGTTGTATGTGTTCGCTGCTACCTGATTATATTAGTGTTGACTTAAATTCTTCTAGTGTTGATAAAATGGTATGAGTATGCGGTGGTGGTAGCATTCTGGCCCAGAGGGTGGGCGGGGTGCTACAGTTGGTATCAGAGCGGGCGATAGGTCCGTGGCATAGGAATGTGATAACTTAGTTTATTTATTCAACTAAAATGTGACTTAGGTCTAATAATTAAATTAAAATTTAACACACTGGTGAACCATAGGATGGGGAATGGGTCTTATATTGCATTTACGCTTTCGCAGCCTTGATGTTGATTTGTGCTGTTGAATGGATGTTGTGGGCTAGCTGTGTGATTGGCTATCTGTCTTGAACAGAGATGCTGAGAGCTAGAGGACGCGGACGTGTGCACAATAGGATGGGATTGGTCAAGCATTGCATTTTCGCTTCTATTAGTCATGTTGTTGATTTGCAATGCTTGATGTTGATGCTTGTGTGTTGATAGCAAGCATTTGAACTTGTTATTTGTGTGTCCTACGGGACTTTGCCGTGATTGTGTCGTGAACGGATGCAATAGAGACTGAGACCGTGGCCATTGGAGAGGCCTGGTCATGTGCCATTTGTGGCATTGAGGTAGTGATGTTCTGCTTCAGTTTCGGGAAGTTGATTCCTTTTGATTAGCAACTCGTTGAGTTGTTTGATACATACCCGATAGTGGGGAGTGTTCCATGCAAGTCTGGTATTCGAAAGAATTATGATTATATGAATGATTGAAGTAACTTGCATGATGAGACCAATATTTTTAGGGAAGGCAATATCCAATAGTAGTTGAAGTGATGGATTAGGCCGTTAGGCGTATGTGGGAGGTGGTGGTTAAAGTAACAAGTTGGTAGGATATGGTATCCTAAATTGTGAGAACCTAGGAGAGTAATTAATTTTAGTTATGGTTGTGGGATCAAGGTTGATTTGAATCCAATGGGGATTTAGTAGTTACATGAGAAGTAGCGGCATAAGGTAGATCCATTTCTGCTTAATAGTTGGATTTGAATTATTGGTGAACCAGTTGGGGATTACGGTTGCTTAGACTGTTGAGCCACATCGAATGACTGGTTTTACTTTGGTCCCAATCGATAAACCTAGCTAGACGATCTAGACTTGCCAAAAAAAGAGGGGTGTGTTAATCTATTGTCTTGGTGGAAATCTCTCATCTGGAGTTATCCTTTCAATTGGTAATAGGCGAATGATTATAAAACTAAGTCCGCCAACCCCGCACCATGATTGATTATTTTAATCATGATTGATGTTTTGGAAAGGTTTTAATAGTTATGATTTTATAACTCTATTGGAATTCGTTGGGAGGACCAGAATAGGAATCTTGATGTCGGATAGTTTCCCAGCTAAACTGAATGGAGAAGAATTGTTGTAAAGTCGTGTGAGACTTAAATTCTGATGGATGAAGTTAATGACGTTTTACTGAGATTTGGTAGCAATATCTAAGCCTGAGTTGGTGGAGTGGCCACTGCATTTTGTAGGAAATCATGTGCACACCTATGGAAGTAGAACAGATGGATTCTCTACTTAAAAGTAACTGTGGTTTACGGAAGTACATATGATGTGTGCTAAAATCCAGGTGATTGATCATCCTTGAAGTCGAGCTGGTGGAGATTAGTTAGCGCCTCGGAATTAGGTGCACATGGGATCATTTATTGATAGTGGATCTTTTGATGAAAGAGCCTTGATCACATCTTGTGTGTCGAGACCCGAATATGCAAATCCGGACTCTCTGTGTATACTGCACTAGTCCAGGATCACGCTAGTGCACACAGTCAAACATAGAGGTAATCATCACCACAATCACGATATTAAATAAGGGAAACTCGAATTATTAATCAATATCCAAAAGTGAGACCTTATGGTCAAGCTTACAATCTCAATAGCCTTAGGGGCTTAACAAAACTTAGCAGCGGAAAATCCAAAATAAACGTAGTGGCCAATCGACATGCCCACGGGCAATCGAGTGGGGAGCGAAGCCTAGAACGCGTAGTCGTCGAAGTACTCGCCTCCTGGAACCTCCTGCTGGTAGTGCTCCTCCTCCTCAACTGAGCAACATAGGCGTAAAGCCGTGAGTACATTGGTACTCAGTAAGCCGTTTGTAACAAATGATGCAATATAGTATGCAAGGCTTACCAATGGAAGGCTGAAAGGGTTAATGTGCATAAAACAGCATTTGAAAATACAATAAATAGATTGAAGGCGCATTTGAAGTAAAACAATAATAAACAATAATCAAAGGAATTGAAGTAGCCACTTATGGATCTCCCATCCATAAGCTAAACTAACCACTTATGGACCTCCCATCCACAAGTTACACCCACAGTGAATTAACCATCCACTGTCCAAAACTTTTTAGGAATAACTGTACCCCGTGTGAAATCACCGAGCATTGTCCATGACCGAGGACGCGGCTATTCGAATAGTTTTACACTCTGCAGAGGTTGCACAACTGTACCCACACGATGTGATTAGCCTCGCGCTAAGGAAATCACAACAAAGCCTTTACAATGTTCAATTCCAACCCAATCCCGCTCGCTAGGGTTTCGCATCACACCCCCCTTACGCCTCATGGAAATCAGCAACCATGTTCATCCCAGCGAGATTGAAATTGAAACATCCCAAATTAATCAGCCAGGTCTGTCCCATACCAGACATGTGGTTTGCACGGTAAGACTCAGATCAATGGCGCACAAAGTTAAGTCCTTAAGTGTTCTCGGGCGAAACTACCACATCCATCGAAGTGCTCCAACACTTCCCCCTTTACTGCACGATCACTCGCCCGAGTAGAAACCAATTTTGTATAACCACCGCCAATGACGCACCAACGTCACGGCACAAATTTTATAACAGTGGCACCAACCACGATTCAATATATCATTAAGTCAAATTAATTAATCACATGTGATGATGAATCCAAACGATACTAAAAGCATGGCTAAGCATACTAATCGTACCATCCCAAATGTGATCGTAACATAGCATCACTAGTAAGTTTCCCAACCTATGGTGACAATGGCAGCATGGCATTCAAGTTTAACAGGGAGGGAAATACTCAATTGAGGTGATAACTACCAATTACAAGGTTTGTATAAAAGTAGCGATGCAATGTAATTTAAAACAAAATATTTAAATAATAGATTGCAAACTGGGTTCAACATGATCAAAGGACACGACTTGCCTTGGCCTTGCTCAGCTGACGGCTCTTGATCTTCAAATCTGACGGCGGCTGCCTCGAACGCGTGATCTAACGAGAGAGAAAACGAAACAAAGAGACAAAATAAATTCAAATAAAAGTTCAAATGAACTCCAAAAATTCTAAAACCTGAACCAAAAGATAGAGCTCAATTTTATATGAATTTAGGAAAAAGAATCAGGTCAATCGGAGCTAGGACGAAGGAGAACGGGCTCTTGGAAAATTGGATCTAAAGAAAATCGGGGAAAATAAGAAATTGCACTGTGCTGTGGACCGGGTGCACGGGAGACTGGGTCCACGGTGAACCCGGTGCACGAAACAGTGCGGGGCGGCGGCTGCTTGCGCAAGCGGCTCTGGCTGACGTGGCGCTGACGGGGCTGACACGTCGGCCTAGGGCTGACGTGGCTGCTTGCGTGACTTGCTGGCGCGGCTGTGCGGTCTACGGTCTACGGCTGATGGGTGGGCCCGGCTGGCAGCGAGACGGCGCACGGTGGACGGCGTCCACGGGAAGGCGAAGGGTCGCGGGCGGCTGGCGTCAGCGCTGACGTGCGCGTGCACGGGGCGCGAGGCGGCGTAGACGGAGCGGCCGAGGCGGCGCGGCGCGGGCGCGTCCGCTGGCGGCGCGGCGGCGAGGGTTGGCCGGCGGCGACCGAGGCGGCGGCGGAACTCACCGGCGACGAGCTCCGATGGCGAAGGTAGCGAGCGGCGACGACGGCAGACGGCGAACGCACGGCGACTACTCCGGCGACGGCGAACGCACGGGCGTCGGCGGCGGTGAGCGGCGGCGAGGGCGGCGGCTCGGGACGAGGGAGAAGCCCGGGGTCGGCTCCCTTTAAATACACGGACGCCGAGGCGTCCGGACGGAAGACGGCGGAGGAGTCCCGGGCGGAAACGGCGAGGCGGCGGCGGAGTCCGGAACGGAGACGGGGAAGGAGACCGGGTCGGGGACGACGCGCCTGACAGGTGGGCCCCACCTGTCGGTGGCGCGGGCGAGCAGGCGCGGATGGCGGCCACGTGGCGCGCATCAGAAGGGGCAAGGCGGGCGCGGGCCGAAGGCGGGAGAGGCTGGGCCGGCTGGTGGGTTTCGGCCCACTTGCCGGATGGGAGTTTTGGAGGGTTTTTCTTTTTCATAAATTCATTTAAATCTTTTTGAGCTCTAGAAAATGGCAAATAAATCCGGAAAATTCACCAAAACTTCCAAAAAATTCCTTGAGACTCAGGGAACTCAAATAAAATAACTTGGCAAATGTTAATGTTTAATTTAATCATATTAAATCCAAATAAATTCTGAAAATTCCTTTTAAGCTTTAATTAATTCTGGAAAAATACAAATGGTGTATTTTATTTTGAAAACTTCAAAAAGACTCTGAAATTCAGGATGTTACATTGTGGCATGCGCACTTGATAGTCGTTATGATTGCATTGTTTTGTATAGTAAGGTGGCAGTGTTTGATAAATTATAGAGTAAATACGGAGGAATAAGGTATCCGGTGAGCTGTGGAAAGGTTCAAGATGGGATACTAAAAAAATCAATAACTTATGTATTAGCGAATAGACACTTGCTAATCCGTGCAAGCAGTATGAGAGGTACTGGCTTGACGTTGTTATGGGGCAAAGAATTTTAATTGATTTTTATGTTTGTTGTGATGTGATGCTATGGCCAGAGGGAATGGTTCTCCTGCCTAGGCGTTGCATCATTGAAATAGTGAACCCCATATTGGGGGAGTTTTGTAGTTGTCGTGGGGGAGTGAGTGATGAACTCATTCTAAAGTCCTGTCTTGTTGCAGAATGAAAGCTGTTGGATTTTCGTTCTATATTTTTGGATGTTTAAATTTGGTAGATTTCTTAACCTTGGAGGGTTGCTGAAGGATTGGAATCCCTTGCTCTCGAAACGAATGTTAAATTCATAGCATGAAGCTCTATTAGGCTTAGATTATAGTGAGATGGTTGATATGTTAGTAATAGGGTGATCATAAAAATTTGTGTGGCTAATAGGGTTCTGAGTTGATCTTATGACATAATCCTGGTGGGAAATTGATTAGGGATAAAACTGGCCTTAAAGGCAAACCCGAGGGTCGATTGTGTTATCACAACTAGTAGCGTCTACGGGAAATAATGGTGATTAGTGTCACATTTAAGCTGGTAAATCATTGATAGTGTCAAGAGCGAGATTTTGGGTGAGAGTTTCCCCAAATTATGTTTTGAACATCTGAGCCTCAGATTTGTTGATGGCTAGTGGAGGCTAAAAGATTGAGGTAAAAAAATATATATTGAAGTAGAACTATTAGAGGATTTAGTTATTAGATGTTAACTGAGGTCTTGAACAAAGCTTACCTCATTTTGTGGATATGAGGAATTGAGTACAGATGGGTGATTTTTCTTATGTTCACTGTATTCGGTGATCTTTGACTGAGGAAATAGCTAGAGTAATGAATCATTTCTTGGGTTGAAGTTAACCAATGAGGGAGTTCATTGTGGTGTAAATAGAGCATAGGTTGAAACCCTAGAGAGTAAGGGTACTGGAGGGATCAAATTAATAGAATCGAATACGGATTTTGATAAGACATGTGAGGTTACCTGTCGACAATATGCCACTGGTATAGGAGGTTTGCTTGAGTACTTTGTGAGACATGTACTAAAGCATCCCCAGATTCGTGTGAATATTGCCCAGGAAATGAATTGGTTTTGCAACTCATAGATTGGTGTTGGAAGGACGAATTATCCTATCGCGATCTAATGAGTATTTGAAATGATTGACTGATGTTTAATGGATTATTTCGGATTCCCTTGATTTGGGAATTCATTCAGGATCACCTTTGAGGGAAAGTGGATTTAAGTGGGAAGTTGTGGGGTTTCCACATTTCTTATGCGATTGACATGAATTTTCGCTAAGGCGTTATTTGCTCGCATGAAAGAGTGTGCTTCCTCTTCCTTGAAAAGAAATGGTCTAATTTTGAGAATGGAAACTTTTTCGCATGTTATTTACGGCATATTGTTTGTTAGGACAAGGATTGGTTTCCTGTCCAGTTTTCTCTCTTGAGAGTATTGTTGTGGTGAAATTATATTTGGTGGGAAGGGAACTCCCAACTATTTTAGAAGAATGGTTGTTATTTATAGGTGGATGGACTGATCCCATAATTGGGTTTGCATTTGTAAAAGACCTTGCTTTGTAAAAGTGAGTCGGGTTTATGAGTGTTATGTGATACTTCTCTCGTAAAAGAGAAGAGCTCTCCTTGTTGCAAATAAGAGTAGTCTTGTCTCTTTTGTGTAAGCAATGAGAGTGTTTTTCCTGAAGGGTTGGAGGTTTTCTTATGCCGAGGCATGAGACGTTAAGGATTGCTATGATGCGTTGGTCGTATCAGACCAGATGACCAAATATGAGATAACATGAGAATTGAGTCTATGTGCGAAGTGCATAATGTGTTCCATGTTTCGATGTTGAGAAAGTTCTTGCGAGATCCAGAGCATGAAATTGTGTTAGAACCGATGACCATAAAGTAAGACCTCACCTTCGAGTCCCGCCCAGTTCGGATTCTGGATGAATCAGAGGAGGTGTTGAGGAGTAAAATGATATAGTATGTTAAAGTGCTTTGGTCGCACCCATCCGAGCGGGAAGCGACATGGGAATTGGAATCTCGCATGCGCGAGAAGTACCCCGAGTTGTTCTCCTCGGGTATGAGTTAATGTTATGTTATGAGCAGTTAGTTTATTTTGTTCTTCCGTGCGGATTATTGAACGCCAGAATTCGGGGTCGAATTCTATTAAGGGGGGTAGAATGTAATACCACGAAAATGAAAAGGGAGAGTAAATGAGATAAAGAGGCGTTTTGCCGTCAGAACCTGTTCGGCTTTAGAAATGCCGATTGATTTAGCGCTCATAGAGGTTCCCAGACCGTCCGGGGCCGGTCGGCACCATCTGCGCTTTAGGTTTTCATCATCCGGCGGGAGGTTCTATTCTTACCTTTCTGTGACTTACCAACTACCGTAGAAAAGTCCCAGCCAGTAAAAGGCCACGTTTGGACCAAATTGCCCCTGAGGCTCATAACCAGCTAGGGCTAAATGGGAGGGGCAATTGTGACTTTGCGCACCAGCCATCCCACATTTATTGCCCAATTAGGCCAACCCCCAACCACCTGTCAGAGCAATAACTCCCAGCCTTATCACCAGCTTCCCCCACCGAAGGCAAGCACAAAAACCAGTGAGCTCAAAGCCCCCACCACCGTAGCCAAGCCCCAAGGACCTGTGCCCCAGAAAAGAAGCAGGTCGGAGAGGAGCCAGGGAGGGAGCAGAAGCCGGCAGAGGCGCAAGGAGATGGCGGCGAGCCCGTAGCACCACCATGCGCCCTTGGTTGGCCGTGCTTGCTCCCCGGCGCACGCACACCACCAAGTTACGTCACGGCGGCCACGTTGAGCCTTCCCAACCGTGAGTCCCAAGAACCGTGCCAGGTAAAAATAGCAGCTAAATCCGAAGTACATTGCAGGTAATAGAGGGGGGAAGAGAGTTAGACCGTCCTGGGAAGTGTGCAGAGTCGAGGCCGACCCTCCACCGTGTCTCCGGCCGGCGGCCCGCCGAGCGAAGGGAGCTTGGGATGGCCAGCACTGGAGTGGCGTCGCGCCGACCTGATTATATTAGTGTTGACTTAAATTCTTCTAGTGTTGATAAAATGGTATGAGTATGCGGTGGTGGTAGCATTCTGGCCCAGAGGGTGGGCGGGGTGCTACAATGGACCCACGCTATATTTGTCTAGTTATTCCAATACAAAAATGATATCTCGGAGAGAAGCTTCGCAAGGTTTTACAGAAGACGAACTCACACGCACGAACGACGATGACCCTTTTTTTTACTGTATTTGTGGTTCATTAAGGAGAGGTGTGGGCCTTTTTTTTTGCTGCGGCTTGTGACTTTTAGGCTATTTATACGAAAGATTACAGAGTAACAGAAACTCACGTGCGGTTTTAACCGATATAAATGAAGTCAGTAAAGTACGTACTACAATTAACTAATAGACTCTATCTTGAAAAAAATACTCCGTTTAAAAGCTAGTTACTGTAAACAAGCCGAAAACAGCTTTTAGAAGCTGAAAAGAAAGTCATAGTTGGTACAAGCCACAAGGTACAAACAGGCAGGCACACTACTGGGTATGCACAGCATAATGCCAACCAGCTGATTAAACAGGGCACCGTATACCCGACAAGTGCACTGAATCCTTAAGCCTCGTCAGCATTGATCTAAAAATTCTCACGCTGAAGTGTACTGACAAAGCATCTCAGTTTTAATCCCAATACAATACCATTACGGTACATATAAAAGAGAGGTAACTGGAATGGATCATGGAGGAGTGAAGGCGACAAAACCTACCATCTCTCATCGCCTTCCCAGTTGTTCTTCTCCTTTGGTCCCGTTGGCCCTTCCTCCTCGTACAGTTCCACAGGAAGACTATTCAATATTGCTTCCACCGTGAACCGAAGAAAGAATGGTAAGAAGCTAAGCACCGTGTCTATCTCCGACCGTGAGTTGTATGTGATGGTCGGGCCCCACTCTCTCATGTACTGCAGCCAGCATGGTTCAACCACAGCATCTCCCAGATATTCTGCAGAGATGATCTTAAACTTCGTGCTCGAATCAACTGAAAGGTTGCTTCGTGCCACATCGTTTCTTACTCCGACACCAAGATTCTCGGAGCCCTGCAGATAGCAGCCAGGGTGGGCATAGCTTGCGTGTCCGTTCTTCGACGAATAAACAATCGCTTTGTTTCCTGAGATGAACTCCAAATCGCAAGCATCCACCCATTCACCCCCACTGTGCTGAGAGAAGTAGATAGACGAGAGCTCTCCAGAGAAGTTACTTATACGGAGGGTGAAATGCTCCCAGTCTCCAACATGCCTACCAACCTTCTGTAGAGCAAAGCTTGCAAATCCAACCTTTATTGTTGCTGGTCCATTGAATGGGCAGAACACCCACATCGCAATGTCAGTGAAGGTTCCTCCATGAGCCGGCTTAACATGAGCATAGAGCTCAGCACTACTCAAATTGCCAACTTTGACATACTCATTCCTATCATCATCGGGAAGATCAATCCAGTACTCACCGTCATTCGTCCCACCAGCAGGCAGGTTTGAGCCACCAGCAAGTATTGCATGTCCCATTTTTACATCTTTCTTGTGCAGTGTAGCTCCATTCTCAAAGAACCAAGAAACTGATGACGGTAAGTACTTGTCTTGTGGGTGGAAGAACACAGTTGGGCCATAGTGCCTGATTAGTGCTTGGATCTGCTCTAAATTAGGCATGGCTCTCAAATTTGAGTCAAAATTCTTCAAGCAGGGAATGCCCGATTCCTCACTAAATGAATCTGTTTCACAGAAGAAAGTACCAACGGGTATACCTCGTCCTGCCATCCCTCGGTGGCAAGGCCTTGTCTTCCAAACATGGCATGTACTTTCCAAATTTACAATTGAACTAACGTTCTCACATGCATCTGTGAGGTCATGTCGCACACATCGAACTGCTTCCAGTGAGGGCTTTTTTGGTCCTCTAGTAACCACATAGCCAAGGGCGTCATACCCATCTGGTGGTGATGGCGACCAGAAGCACCCGCATTCACTATTGTCATCTTCGTTCAAGTCAGCACTAGTCCAAACAAGGGTGTAATCTAATGGTTTCTCAAGAGCGGGCTTGCTATTCATCAATTGGTAGCCAACCGCTTCCCTTGCCACAAGAAGAAATCCCTGTAAAGGCCGGTCATTCTCTTGGGCATAGTGCCCAAGGCAGTGGAAACCATCAGGAACTTCATTTGGCTCGTAGAATGTAGCTCCTAAGCAGCTCCATATACTCTGGAATTTGGTGATATTTACAACATCAAGCTCTCCTATGCATATTGTGCCCTTAGAGAAGTTCCCTCCTGTGAAGGAGTTGCTAGACAAAGTTAATAAAGGGTCAAGTATTCAGGAAAGCAAGTCTATTTGGCGAAACAATGACAAGCAAAATGAGAAACGGAACAGTTTGTTACATGCGCCTGTTAGTTGTTACTCAACTACGAACAAAAAAGGAACAACTACGAACAAAAAAGGAACAGGTTGCAACCCCATCACAACAAAAATACAGACTTCGAGTAGCCTGCACAAAAGTAAACTATAGATTTTGCTCCTTGCGAACAAATGAACGGCTCGACATTTCTCATACTATACATGATCGCAAAATTACTCTCGCCCCCTCAAGAGAACACCTTTGAGCCTACGGTAGCTACCTTCTAAAGTAAGAAGCCTTCAGAGTAAAGCAGACTGATCCTAGCTAAACCACTTCCAAGGCAAGCACCAAGAGGGCGGCAAAAGCCACTACAGCAAGCTATGTGCAAGCAAATTCCTATATTACTCCCATAGCCCAAAGAAATCAACGATCGAAACAGCCGGCAACCAAGTTCAGAAACATCGTAAATCGCAAAAATCCCATCTTTCGCGGGGATCTATCTTTTCTATGTTTAATTACTGAGACCGTTCACGAACAGGTCACAAGAGCTGAAATTTACACAGCACCGCAACAACGGAAGAAATTTAACTAATTAGGACCAATCCTGCCACTTATCATGAAAAAAAAATTCCCTTTTGGGGAGAAGGAAACAACAAAACGGACAATAATTGAACAACAAAAGAAATCAACAAATTTAGCACGAACCCACACGGAGCAACTAAACCTTCCAATTATAAAACACCATCCAGTCGAGGCCAATAGATATCGACGATTCACGAGCTGATTCAAGAAACTATTAGCCAGTACTACAAAGAAACAAAGCTGAGAGAAAGAAGAGAGAAAAGGCCCCAAACCTTGCGGCCACGCCGGCAAGGGCGCCGGTAGCTGGAACGGCTCCGGCAGCCGGACCCCGCTGCGTCCGGCAACCGATGTGCCGCCGCAGCAGAAACAGCTCCACCCGCCCATCACCAACTCCTACCTTCCCCTCTCCAGTCCACCCACAGCTCCTATTATCAAAGGTCAAACCGGCGGCTGGCTCCCCCCGCCCAAACTCCGGTCTAACGGGAGCGGCTTTTCCATTGGTCGAGACGGCCGCCGCTTCCGCGGGGTGGATGGCGACACCGAGGAGGGCTTGGATTCGGGCTTGGGCTTGGGGTCTCAGGTGAGGCTCTCGGAAAGGGGAAATTTAACTTTTTGCCACTCTTAACATTGCCACCTACTCAAATGTCATCCTCTACATTGCAATTAATATTTTGCCACTCTCCGTCCTACGTGGCGCCTAGTCACCGCCATGTCACGCCCGCGCCCGCGTCACCCGCGCCCGCGCCGCCGCCCGGCCTTCCCGCGCCTCCCCGCGCCGCCCCCCGGCCTCCCCGCGCCCCGCGCCGCCGCCCGCGCCCGCGCCGCCGCCCGGCCTCCCCGCGCCCGCGCCTGCTCCGGTGGCGCTCCCGTCGGTCCAACCGTGTCACGGCGCGCCCCCGGAGGCCTCCTCCCTCCTCCCTTGAGCAATCGGACCCCGGCGGCCCCGGCTCGCCGCGCGCCCATTTCTTCCTCGCCGCCGACCAAAGCCGCCATTTTCATCGCCGTTCGCAACTCGGCGCAAGGCGCCTCAATTCCTCGTGCGTGGAGCACCACCACGCGGCCCTGGAGCTTCCCCGACGGTCGCCGGAGCTCCTCCCTCACCGCAGCTCGCCGGCACCGTTCCCCCACTCGCGCCGCCGCCGGCTCTCGTCGCTGGCAAGCCTCGGTCTGTCTCCGGCCCTACCGATGCTTCCGGTGAGTCCCTCATGACCCCCTCATACTCGTGACGCGGTTGGACCGGCGAGAGCGCCACCGGAGCAGGCGCGGGCGCGGGGAGGCCGGGCGGCGGCGCGGGGCGCGGGGAGGCCGGGGGGCGGCGCGGGGAGGCGCGGGAAGGCCGGGCGGCGGCGCGGGGAGGCCGGGGGGCGGCGCGGGGAGGCGCGGGGAGGCCGGGCGGCGGCGCGGGGAGGCCGGGCAGCGGCGCGGGCGCGGGTGACGCGGGCGCGGGCGTGACATGGCGGTGACTAGGCGCCACGTAGGACGGAGAGTGGCAAAATATTAATTGCAATGTAGAGGATGGCATTTGAGTAGGTGGCAATGTTAAGAGTGGCAAAAAGTTAAATTTCCTGAAAGGGCCCGTCCCTTTCGGCGTCGGAATATGTTGCCGTGCCGTCGTCGTGTGTGGCACGGTGGCACCGCACAAGCCTGTTTTCGTCTTTTTGACTTTTAGCTTTTTAGATAGTTAATTGTTTGTAATTGTATCTAATAATTTTTGTTTATATTTTTGAGATAATAGTAGACAACCGATAATCGACACAGATATCACACATGGTTTTGAGCTAGAAAAGCCGTTTAGAGAATTCGTCTCATTTATTTTAGCTTAGAAGCCGAAACCAAAAGCCACAAAAAGTCAAAAAGAGTATAAGGGTGTGTTTGGTTGAGCTGTGGCTTCTGAAAAAGCTGCTGTGAGCTGTGGGCTGTGGAAAAGCTGCTGTAGGTTGTGGGCTGTGGAAAAGATGTAAACTGTTTGGTTCAAACAAGTATAAAACTTACCTCCTATCTCTATTTTCCTTGAAACAACTGTGAAACAGCTCTCTATTTTCACCATTTCAAAAAGCAGAAAGCCAAAAGCCAAAAGCAGGGTTCAAGGTGCTTTCAAAACTGTACTACCCAAAAGTAACTGCTTCTGAAAAGGCAGTTTCTGGTTTCCACCCCTTTGGTTGATTTTTGACTTTTTGGAAGCAAAAGCAGCTCCCAAAAAGCTCAACCAAAGGCACCCTAATAAGTTGTAGCACTTGTTGGATAATTTTTGAATTTTAAACTATTCACGACAGAGATTACAGAGAGATACTCACTTGCGATTTTGATTGGTATAGATATTGAGCTTTTAACATATAATACAATTAAATTATAGATCTTGTCTTAAGAAAGTACTCCGTTTAAAGGTTATGTAGTAGCAAAAACGAAAAGCCATTTTTAGAAGCTGCAAAAAACATACCTGTTAGTTTTTTTGATACTCAATTATAAAAAAATAGAAATAGAAAAAATATCTTTATATCTTTATATCTCTACGTATTTTAAATGGTTTTTTATTTTTCATCGCTGTTTGGAAATGGACAGCCGCAGAGGGGGGTTTGGTATACGTTTCTCATCTGTCCTAAAGCTGTTGGTGTTTTGGGCCGTGCGATTCGGACACGTGAAAGGTGAAGGATACGGATCCTGGTCCATCAGGGCTAGCAACGTGACACAAAGATGCTACACTAAACTCCACCTCTTGATTTGTGGCAGCAAACCATGCATCAATCGCGAGAGATGTGGCGCCCAATATTTCGTCGCTGCACTAACTCACACCAGTCACGGGCATTCCAAATCATAAAGAACGATGTATTAGGCATCCTTTTCTCCTTTTCTCGATCTTTCGGTGCGACAACCACGCATGATTGCTGATTTGCTGGTCTCCACACACAAATGCTCTGTCTGTGTACTTGTGAACTGCCTTCTTCTTTTTTTTTTTTTTGATGAGTGTACTTGTGCACTGCTGTGTTCTGAGGTTTATGGGCCTGCTCATTTCAACTTTAACTTTTGATTTCTGCTTTATTTTTTACTATTTATAAATTTCGTCTTTTTTTGAACTTTTAGTTTTTTTGAGCTTTTTTACCGGTTCTTTTTTCCCGTATTTGTTCGTGTTGTCTGTAATGAGCTAACATATTTTTTCTATTTTTAAATTTAATTACGCTAAATAGGTCACCTTCAGCTATAGTAAAATTTCAGCCGCTACAGTGCAATTTCAGTCATAAGCCATATTATTTTCAGCCCAATCAAGCGGGACCTAGTGAACCCTTTGTGATATTGGGCTAGGCTTTTCTGAGCCTATTACGGTCGTTTCCGTTGGGCCATGGTGGGCTGGCCTTGGATCAACTGGTGAAGTCTCTGAGATATTGGGCTACTAATTTTTCATTGCAGGACGGCTAATTAGGCTGTGAAGCACGACGCGGAATCAGACTCGACCACGACGTGAGCCTCCCTTCGCGTCGGACTCGGACTCCAGCCGCGAACAAACTCGGACTCGAATCCGCTCGGGTCATTAAAAGGGTGTGCTAGCCCCCACGACCCTCCACACCAAACCACCAACTGCTTTGCTTGCCCAGCAGCAACAAGCCGACAGGCGAGCACAAGATCAAAGCGAAGAGAAGAGCTCACCATGATGGCCAACGAAGCGACTGTCTCCTCTTCTTCCGGCCCGAAGAAGGCCGCGAACCGGCTGGTGGTGGCCGAGGCGACGAACGACGACAACTCCGTATGCAATCTCCACCCCGCCACCATGGACAGGCTCTCCATATTCAACGGCGACGTCGTCCTGCTCAAGGGCAAGCGCCGGCGGGACACGGTCTGCGTCGCCGTCGCGGACGACACCTGCGATGAGCACAAGATGAAGATCAATAAGGTGGTTCGTTCCAACCTTAGGGTGCGCCTGGCCGACGTCGTGTCCGTGCACCAATGCCATAGCGCCAAGTACGGCAAGCGTGTGCACATTCTCCCTGTCGACGACACCGTCAAGGGCCTCACGGGTGGCCTTTTCGAGGCGTATCTCAAGCCCTACTTCGTGGATGCGTATCGCCCTGTCCGTAAGGGCGACCTCTTCCTCGTTCGTGGTGGCATGCGGAGCGTCGAGTTTAAGATTATGGATATCGATCCCGCGGAGGAGTACTGCGTGTTGGAAATAATTTTGTTTTAGAAGTCGTATCGGAGTCGGGTTTGTAATCGAAGTTGAGTTGAAGTAGGAATTAGAAGTCGGAGTCGGAATAGGTTTTGTATTCCTAATCGGAATCCGAGTAGGAGTCGTAGAGTTGGGTATAAAAGAAGGGGTAGACATGTAACCAAAGATGCACCAAGCAATTGAGAAAATACAAAAAGAGGGAAAGACACAAAGCTTTGTGTTGTCATGTGTTTGTGCAATACGTGGTCGGAAGGACTCACGATCACCGCAAGCGTGATCGGGAGGAGTCACAACCACGGAAAAGTTTCCAGCAGTCGTGATCGACGGGTGCTACGATCACGGCAAGAAACAGTGTTGTTCCGACTACGTTGAGAAGGCTACGACCACGGTGAAGGTGGCCGTAAGGAGCAGCGACTACGCCGAGAAGGTTTGTATGTGATCGGAAGCAACTCCGATCACGTTCGAAGGAAGTGAACGTAGTCGAAAGGGTGTTTCGACTACGGTGAACGGTGATCGTCAGCATCACTGCGTGTTCGTAAAGATTTATGATCACGGTATTCTTCGAAGAGCAGTTGGAGGAAGACAGCGTTCGATAAGGAGTGGTCGCAATTGCTACAGTGTTTTTACGACTACGGAGGAAAATCGATCGATAGAGTTTGAAGCGATCGGAACTGGTCGTAAGCATCCAGGACTGGTCGTATTCAATTTCTATCTGGTCGTAAACGACTCTAACAAGTCGTAAAGGGTCCTGGGAGGTCGTAAGACTCTCCAACACTGCGTGGTGGCGAATGACACTGACATCTTCTGCGACGGCGAGCCGGTGAAGAGGGAGGACGAGGAGAGGCTCGACTGATGAATAAGTCCCTGTACTGTGGTCTTTGTGGGGCTGTGGTAGTTTTTGTTTTTTGACTGCTTTAGGACAGCATCTGCTTTTAGGACAGAATCTGCTTTTGCTTTAGGACAGCATCTGCTTTTAGGACAGCATCTGCTTTAGGACAGCATCTGCTTTAGGACAGCATATTGACTGCTTTAGGACAGCATCTAGGATAGCATCTTAGCATATGCTTGCCTGGTTCTCAGCCTATAAATTTGTATCCCCAACCCCTCAGGTTGGCATGGCATTGTGTGAGCAATAAACAAGAAAACTTGCCCCATCTCCTAGTGTCATCCTCTCCATGAGAGTAAGGATCTTGCTATCACCAAGAGCAAGAGTCCAGCAACTAACAAGTGGTATCAGAGCCATACTATCCTGTAGCCTGAGCATCTCCTGCTCATCTCCTTCTCCGGCCTCGCAGCAGCCCCAGCCGGTAGCAGCAGCAGCTCCGGCTGTCCCCGCTCACTCCTCTCCGGAGACGGGCAGCAGCTCGTCAGAAGCAGCCCTCTCTCCACGCAACAGCCCCCCAGTAGTGCGCCATGTCCGCAGGGCAGTCTCAGCGCTCGGTCGCCTCGAGCATGCGGCGTCAGCAGACGGCCGAGCTCGTCGCGGCAGAGCAGCGCGAGCGAGCGGCGGCAGAGACCGCTGCGGCGGCGGAAAGGGCGTCAAGGCTGGCAGCGGCGGAGCTGGCAGCAGCCAGGGCGGAGGTGGAAGCAGCGGCGGCAGATGCAGCGCGTGCGGCAGCAGCAGATGTCAAGGCTCTGCGCGGCAGCAACAGCAGCTCCGGCTCTGTTGATGACAGCGCCGACGCGGACCCTCAGCTGCTGGAGAGGGAGGCAGCGCAAGGGCGAACGGCGCAATGGGCAGCCACGCACGCCCACGAGCGCGGCGGCAGCCCAGACAGGCGCGGACGCGCCGGCGGCGCTCCTGAAGGAGGCGCACACGGCGGTGGCGCTCCTGGAGGAGGCACGCACGGCGGCGGCGTATGGGTCGACGGAGAGCGCGGCCCTCACAGGCAACGCGGCTCTCTCTCCCCGGTTCGGTACCGTGGTCACCACGAGTACCAGGCTGTCGTCAGGGACGTCGGCCCCGGCGGCGGGTGGCCTACCCTCACCAAGACTAACTACGTCGAGTGGGCTGCGGTGATGAGGGTGAAGCTCCAGGTGCGGCATATGTGGGATGCAGTCCGGTACGGCGACGTCGACTACGACCAGGATCGACGGGCGCTGGATGCTCTCATCGCTGCAGTCCCGCCCGAGATGCAGTTCTCGCTTACCAACAAGCGGACTGCCAAAGAGGCTTGGGACGCCATCGCTGCAGCACGCATCGGCAGCGACCGCGCCCGCAAGTCTACACTGCAGGCACTACGCACGGAGTGGGAGAACCTGGCCTTCAAGCCAGGTGAGGACGTTGATGACTTTGCTCTCCGTCTCAACACTCTGTTGCAGAAGTTGGTGCAGTTCGGTGACGATACCTACGGCGAAGAGAGAGCTGTGGAGAAGCTCTTCCGCTGCGTTCCCGAGAAGTACAAGCAAATGGCTCGCTCGATCGGGTCTCTGCTGGACCTCTCCACGATGACCATCGAGGAGGCGCTGGGTCGCCTCAAGGTCGTCGACATCGATGAGCCACAGCGCCTCTCGGGACCCGTCACCATTGGCGGGAAGCTCCTCCTCACTCGGGAGCAGTGGGCTGCCGGCCAAGGTGACAGGAAGAAGGGGGAGCCTTCTTCCGCGGCAGGCGGTCGCAAGCATGGCAAGCGCGGTAAGCCGCGCAAAGACGCCCAGGCAGGGGCACGAGGAGGCGCCCAGGGTGGCGTTGCTGGCAAGCAAAAGCCGGCACGAGACGACTCTTGCCACAACTGCGGCAAGCTTGGTCATTGGGCCAAGGTGTGTCGACAGCCACGACGCGGCCAGGCCCACGTCGCGCAAGCGGAGGAGGAGCAGCCGGTCCTGTTCATTGCTCATGCGAGCATCGAACTACCTCCAGCGGCACCGGCCGCAGTGGCTCTCCTCCACCTTGACGAGCCAAAAGCACACGCCCTCCTCGGCGACAGTTCCGGCAATGACAAGACCGACGGGTGGTGCCTCGACACCGGCGCCACCCACCACATGACCGGGCGGCGGGAGTTCTTCTCCGAGCTCGACTCAGGCGTTCGAGGCACCGTCAAGTTCGGCGACGCCTCCGCCGTGGAGATCAAGGGCGTCGGCTCTGTCGTCTTCGTCGCCAAGACTGGCGAGCACCGGCTGCTCACCGGCGTCTACTACATCCCCGATCTGCGGAACTCCATCATCAGCTTGGGACAGCTGGATGAGAACGGCTCGTGTGTCGAGATCGAGCACGGGGTGCTGCGGATTTGGGATCTTCGACGCCGCCTCCTTGCCAAGGTAATCAGAGGCGCAAATCGACTCTACACTCTTCACGTGCAGGTGGCACAACCCCTCTGTCTCGCAGCTCGTCGGGACGACGAGGCGTGGCAGTGGCACGAGCGCTTTGGGCACCTTCACTTCGAGGCCCTGAAGCGGCTCAGTGCCACGGAAATGGTGCGAGGCCTGCCGTACCTTGACCATGTGGAGCAGCTCTGCGACGTCTGCGTGTTGACGAAGCAGAGGCGACTCCCCTTTCCCCAGCAGGCGAGTTTCCGAGCCAAGGAGAGGCTCGAGCTCGTGCACGGGGACTTGTGTGGCCCGGTGACACCGGCCACACCGGGAGGACGACGCTACTTCCTGCTGCTCGTCGACGACCTCTCCCGCTACATGTGGGTGATGGTCCTCGGCAGCAAGGGAGAGGCTGCGGACGCCATCAGGCGCACGCAGGCTGCTGCGGAGGCGGAGTGCGGCCGCACGCTGCGCGTGCTGCGCAAAGACAACGGCGGCGAATTCACGGCGACTGAATTCGCGTCGTACTGCGCTGATGAGGGCATTCAGCGCCACTACTCCGCGCCGTACCGCCCGCAGCAGAACGGCGTCGTCGAGCGGCGCAACCAGACGGTTGTGGGGATGGCTCGGGCCCTCCTCAAGCAGAGGGGGATGCCGGCTGTCTTCTGGGGAGAGGCGGTGGTGACTACCGTCTACATCCTCAACCGCTCGCCTACCAAGGCGCTCGACGGCAGGACGCCGTACGAGGCTTGGCATGGGCGCAAGCCGGCGGTCTCCCACTTGCGGGTCTTCGGCTCCCTCGCGTTCGCCAAGGAGCTTGGCCACATCGGCAAGCTCGACGACAGGAGCACTCCGGGAGTGTTCATCGGCTACGCGGAGGGCTCGAAGGCCTACCGCATCCTCGACCCTGTCACACAGCGCGTCCGCATCTCGCGTGACGTTGTGTTCGACGAAGGGCGAGGCTGGACGTGGGACAAGGCGGTGGACGACGGTTCTACTTCGACTCTCAGGGACTTTGTTGTCGACTACGTCCACTTCGAGAGAGCCGGGGGAGCTAGCAGCTCGTCTTCACCGAGCTCGTCCACCTCGACACCTTGCTCGCCACCAGCTCCGGCGAGTGCTCCACCACCTTCGGCACCGGCTACGTCCCACTCTTCACCACCGACCACTCCACGCTCTCCCGCACCGGCTCACCACTCTCCTGCACCGGCGGCCACACCACCGGGATCGGCCCCAACAGCTTCGGTCCACGACGAGCAGCGCATGGTGGAGTTCGCTACTCCGCTGTCCCACGACGAGGACCGCGTCGACGCCTACCACGACGACGAGCCTCTGCGCTATCGTACCATGGACAACATCCTCGGCGAGCTGCCCGTCCCTGGACTGGCGCAGCGCGACTGCGAGGCGGAGCTACACTTGGCGTGCGACGACGGCGAGCCCCGCTCCTTCGCTGAGGCAGAGGGAGACGCGGCGTGGCATGTCGCAATGAAGCAGGAGATGGACGCCGTCGAGCGGAACCGGACGTGGGAGCTGGCGGATCTTCCTGCCGGTCACCGCGCGATCACCCTTAAGTGGGTGTTCAAGCTGAAGCGGGATGAAGCCGGCGCCATCGTCAAGCACAAGGCTCGTTTGGTGGCATGAGGCTTCGTGCAGTAGGAGGGGATCGACTTCGATGACGCCTTCGCACCCGTCGCACGGATGGAGTCCGTGCGACTCCTCCTTGCGCTAGCTGCCCAGGAAGGCTGGCGTGTTCATCACATGGATGTCAAGTCGGCATTTCTTAACGGCGACTTGAAGGAGGAGGTCTACATGCATCAGCCGCCGGGATTTGCGATCCCCGGCAAGGAGGGCAAGGTGCTTCGCCTGCGCAAGGCCCTCTATGGCTTGCGACAGGCACCGAGGGTGTGGAACGCCAAGTTGGACTCCACGCTGAAAGGGATGGGCTTCGAGCAAAGTCCGCACGAGACGGCCATCTACCGGCGGGGCAGTGGAGAAAATGCCCTGTTAGTGGGTGTCTACGTCGACGACTTGGTGATCACCGGCACCAAGGATGCGGAGGTGGCGGCATTCAAGGAAGAGATGAAGGCCACCTTCCAGATGAGTGACCTGGGGCCCCTCTCCTTCTACTTAGGGATCGAGGTGCACCAGGATGATTCCGGGATCACGCTTCGACAGACCGCCTACGCCAAGCGCGTCGTTGAGCTAGCTGGGCTCACCGACTGCAACCCAGCTCTCACTCCGATGGAGGAGAGGCTGAAGCTGAGCCGCGACAGCACGACGGAGGAGGTGGACGCTACGCAGTACCGGCGTCTTGTGGGGAGCCTTCGCTACCTCGCCCACACACGACCGGACTTGGCATTCTCCGTCGGCTACGTTAGTCGGTTCATGCAACGACCGACGACGGAGCATCAACAGGCTGTGAAGAGGATCATCCGCTACGTTGCGGGGACTCTTGACCACGGCCTCCATTTCCCGAGGTGTCCCGGCGCGGCACACTTCGTCGGGTACAGCGACAGCGACCACGCGGGCGACATCGACACCAGCAAGAGCACAAGCGGGATTCTCTTCTTCCTCGGCAAGTGTCTCGTTCACTGGCAGTCAGTCAAGCAGCAGGTGGTGGCCCTGTCCAGCTGTGAGGCCGAGTACATAGCGGCTTCCACCGCTTCGACTCAGGCACTCTGGCTCGCTCGATTGCTTGGTGATCTCCTCGGCAGGGACACTGAAGCAGTGGAGCTCAGGGTGGACAGCAAGTCCGCTCTAGCCCTGGCAAAGAACCCCGTTTTTCATGAACGGAGCAAGCACATCCGGGTGAAGTACCATTTCATCCGAGGTTGCTTGGATGAAGGAAGCATCAAGGCAAGCTACATCAACACCACGGATCAGCTTGCGGATCTACTCACCAAGCCTCTTGGAAGGATCAAGTTCCTTGAGCTCTGCTCCAAGATCAGGATGGTTCAACCCTCCCACAAGACGACGCACAAGACTTAGGGGGAGAATGATGAATAAGTCCCTGTACTGTGGTCTTTGTGGGGTTGTGGTAGTTTTTGTTTTTTGACTGCTTTAGGACAGCATCTGCTTTTAGGACAGCATCTGCTTTTGCTTTAGGACAACATCTGCTTTTAGGACAGCATCTGCTTTAGGACAGCATATTGACTGCTTTAGGACAGCATATAGGATAGCATCTTAGCATATGCTTGGCTGGTTCTCAGCCTATAAATTTGTATCCCCAACCCCTCAGGTTGGCATGGCATTGTGTGAGCAATAAACAAGAAAACTTGCCCCATCTCCTAGTGTCATCCTCTCCATGAGAGTAAGGATCTTGCTATCACCAAGAGCAAGAGTCCAGCAACTAACATCGACGATGTCTGGTACGACGACGTGGGTGGCATGCGCAAGCAGATGTCGCAGATCAGGGAGCTCGTCGAGCTGCCACTCAGGCATCCGCAGTTGTTCAAGTGCATCGGTGTTAAGCCTCCCAAAGGTATTCTTCTGTACGGCCCTCCAGGCTCGGGTAAGACGCTGATCGCCCGTGCGGTGGCCAACGAGACCGGCGCATTCTTCTTCTGCATCAATGGCCCCGAAATAATGTCTAAGATGGCCGGAGAGAGCGAGAGCAACTTGAGGAAGGCTTTCGAGGAGGCCGAGAAGAACGCGCCGTCCATCATATTCATAGATGAGATCGACTCGATAGCTCCGAACAGGGAGAAGACCCACGGTGAGGTCGAAAGGCGTATCGTATCCCAGCTGCTGACTCTGATGGACGGCATGAAGGCTCGCGCGCACGTCATCGTCATGGGAGCCACGAACCGCCCGAACAGCATCGACCCTGCTCTCCGGCGATACGGGAGGTTTGACCGCGAGATCGACATTGGCGTCCCTGACGAGGTTGGGCGCCTCGAAGTGCTGCGCGTTCATACCAAAAATCTGAAGCTGGCTGAGGACGTCAACCTGGAACTGGTTGCAAAGGACACGCACGGCTACGTTGGCGCCGACCTGGCCGCGCTCTGCACCGAGGCTGCGCTGCAGTGCATCAGGGAGAAGATGGACGTGATCGACTTGGAGGACGACACCATCGATGCGGAGATCCTAAACTCCATGGCCGTCACCAATGAGCACCTCAAGACGGCTCTCGCTGGCACGAATCCTTCTGCGCTTCGTGAGACGGTTGTCGAGGTTCCCAATGTCAGCTGGAACGACATTGGCGGCCTGGACGGCGTCAAGAGGGAGCTGCAAGAGACCGTCCAGTACCCGGTCGAGCACCCCGAGAAGTTTGAGATGTTTGGCATGTCGCCTTCCAAGGGCGTGCTGTTCTATGGGCACCGGGCTGCGGCAAGACCCTGTTGGCCAAGGCGATCGCGAACGAATGCCAAGCAAACTTCGTCAGCATCAAGGGACCCGAGCTGCTCACCATGTGGTTCGGTGAGAGAGAAGCCAACGTCCATGAAATCTTCGAGAAGGCGCGTCAGTCCGCGCCGTGCGTCCTATTCTTCGACGAGCTCGACTCAATCGCGACGCAGAGGGGCAGCAGCGTGGGAGACGCCGGGGGTGCGGTGGACAGGGTCCTCAACCAGTTGCTGACCGAGATGGACGGCATGAACGCCAAGAAGACGGTCTTCATCATCGGCGCCACCAACAGACCCGACATCATCGACCCAGCGCTGCTCCGTCCCGGCCGTCTGGACCAGCTCATATACATCCCCTTGCCTGACGAGGCCTCCCGGCACAAGATCTTCCAGGCCTGCCTCAGGAAGTCTCCGGTGGCCAAGAACGTCAACCTCGGCGCACTCGCTAAGTTCACGGCGGGCTTCAGTGGCGCCGACATCACAGAGATCTGTCAGAGGGCGTGCAAGTACGCCATCCGGGAGGATATCGAGAAGGACATCGAAAGGCAACGACAGGCCAAGCAGAACCCTGAAGGCATGGAGGTGGACTGCGACCAGGGAGCGGCAGAGATAAAGGCAGCTCATTTTGAGGAATCAATGAAGTATGCGAGGAGGAGCGTGAGCGACACCGACGTCAGGAAGTACCAGGCGTTCGCGCAGACGCTGCAGCAGTCCAGGGGGTTCGGCAGCGAGTTCCGCTTCCCGACGCAGCCCCAAGCAGCAGAAGCTCCTGTCAATAGCCTATAAAAAACAAAATTAGTTAAAGTTGTCACGTAAAAAATAGTATAATAATCAAGTATAAGTAAATGCATTGTCTTTATTATTTATGTTCTTTCAAGTTCATAAAGCGTGAACCACAATATCATTGGAAACTTTCTTCAATTTTTGTTTCTACACACAGCAAATAAGTCTATCATTCATAAACTCATCATCAATTAATTGAAAAAAAATCAATTAGATATTTGTATGTTCAATAGTTCAAAAACAATATAATAGAAAAATATGCCCAATTGCTTAATTACTAGACACTGTAGTCAAATACCATAATTTTGTCTATGATTTGCAACAAGCTAGACCAATATTCCAAAAATCTAAATTGAAACCATAAGTATTAGCCATACAATTCGACAAAAATCAATCTACCATCATCACATTGAAATGCTAACTCATAATTAGCCCCTATTCTTGAAACAAATTGGAATTATTAAGAGAAATTTAGAGTAAAATATATACTGATCGGTGGGCCTAGACTTTCTTCAGTTGGCAAGGGCATAAAGCAACAGGAACCAGACGGCACCACGATGGGATGGTAGGTGAGGGCGGCTAGTGGTGCTGATTTCTCCTATTCTTCAATGATCGGTCGCTATCTGGTTGGGAGCGGCTATGCGATGGACGTGGTGCGCGTCTCCTAACCGATCATGCGAGACAAACAGGCGTTGAGGGCTGTTGCAAGGTGACACGCTTAAGAATCAATCAAATGGACATTGTAGTATGTTGTGGTTCTCCCTCTTGGGCTAACTTAATAGCTAGCTAAGCCTACTATAGTTACCTTATAGGCTGAGGGACAATGGAGGCTCCTCATGGACTGTTATTAGCTACTAAAAATTTAGGTCGTTGGTGCTTTCTTTATTGGGCTTCAAGAAATGGACTGAGTTCACCAAGTTTACGCTAGAGAGTTTACACATAAACTGAAGATGTTGATCCTTACAAAAAAATTTTGGAGCCGATATGGTGGTGATCATTTGGGCTTTTTTTGGTGCTTATGGCTGAAAAGCATTGTAGCTGGCTGAAAAAACACTGTAGCTAGCTGAGACTTATTTAGCATAATTAAATTTAAAAAAATTAAAAAATATGTTAGCCCATTACATATAATACAAACAAATACGAGAAAAAAGGCAAAAAAGCTCAACAAAAAGCCAAAAGTTCAGAACAAGACGAAATTTATGAATAGTAAAAAATAAACCGAAAGCTAAAAGCTGAAGCCAAAACGATCACAGCCATAATGTGATACTGGGTTACCCAACTTGGCTCCGTCGGTGTCAGCGGCTACATCGGGATAGACTATTGCACAGGCGACTGAAATTTTTTTATCTTTCAGTCGCCTAAAGTTGCACTTTGAATCATCTGAAGTTGCACATGTTTTTTTTGAGGTTGCACATTTTTTTTGGAGGGGGGCTGCAATTTTAGTTCATTGAGAGTGCAATTTTAGGTGATTGAAACACAAAAAAATTTCAATCGCCTGTGCAATAGCAAAACTGCGACTACATCAGAGGCAGCAACACAGTCTGCATGCAGCGTGCATGTAGAGTCAAGGCACCTCCATTAGCTGGTCAAAGAAAGAGAGGGGGAGCAAAACAGGGGAAGGGGATCTGGGGGAGCGAAACAGGGGAAGGGGATCTTTGATATTCCTCTCAAGTCTAAACAAACCAAATTCCTTTGCTGCGAATAATCTACTATGGCTCTACTCATTTTGATTTGAACTTCTGGTTTTTGATTTATTTTTTTTATTATTCCTAAATTTCATCTTTTTTTGACTTTTAGGTTTTTTGAGCTTTTTTGCTGGTTTTTTCCCGTATTCATTTGCATTATTTGAGATGGGCTAACATATTTTCATTTTTAATTTTTAAATTTAATTATATCAAATAAATCACCATCAGATACAATATAATTTTAATCAGTTATAATATAATTTTAATTATAAATTAGTTTATTTTAGCTGAACGGACCAACCTCTAAGTCCTTGTCTTGTAAAGTTAGCCAAAGCAACCGAGCTACTCGTAGCTAGTCTCCACAAGGAGATCTTGCCTGGGTATAAACAAAGGTTGAGATGAAAGAACTCGTTGTGTTCTGTGGATCTTTGGAAACGCCATGGTGATTATCTGTGGCCAAGAATGTAATAGGGGCTTGACATTACACACGGAGCAGCAACTAGCAAAAATGGTGGGTTTTCACAGGAAAAATTGCCATTGCTCTGCTCTTTAACTTATCCATTATGTCCTTAAAAAAACTTACCCATTATGTTGCTAATAAAATTATTAAGGTGCTTCCTAGCACTCGGAATTTCGGAAACAGAGGGAGTAGTATCTCGGTTCCTCCTAGTAGTATTGATTTTATAAAAAAGGAGTCCTAGTAATATTGTTGGCAAGAACATATGCAAATTGCAAGGTGTAGAAGATCCCGGTAGACACGGCCAAAACCCCCAGGTCCTACCCCACCGTGCTATATACGGTCTTCCAAAACCTCCACTCCAAGCATTACCGTATAAAAACTAATCATGCATTCACCTGATAACCTAACAATACATTCACCCATGGTGTTACTGCAAATTGCAACATTCACACCACATGCAAAGCAATTATGTACCGAGAATTGGACCACCACTGATAGAAAAAAGGGTGTGTATAGATATCATTCGGATGTTTTCTTCCCAACAATCATCTAAATTTCGGACCGTTGGATTAGAGATCCAACGGTCTTTTTTTTGGAGGAGGGAGATTTTTTTTTGGAGGGGGTGAAATTTTTTTGGAGGGGGTGGGGAGAATTTGTGGCCCTTGGATCTCTAATCCAACGGTCATAAATCTGGATGATAGTTAGAAAGAAAACATCCGGATGATGTTTATCAATACCCTAGAAAAAATTATGCTTTTTAAAACTTGCTACCATTTTCAAATTCAACCGTATTGATTTTGACGTACTACAATAATAACTATTTACGTGGAATTTTCGTCATTCAGAAACGGTGTCACTATAGTCAATATCTGAAAGAGCCCGGGGGGATCTACTAGGTACAAGAGGATCTCCTTCGCTTTCATAGCATGCCATCGATCAGAGCGGATACAGTTGTTGGCGCCCTCTTTCCTATCTAAGATAGGTGAAATTATTTTTTTTCGAAAACGCAGGAGAGCTGCATTTCATTGCATTAGGGGGAAGAAAAAGGGGGAGTCCCCAACAGGATCCTCACTCATACGGGGACCAAATATGAATGAGGCTTTTACACAGACTCAATAAACAAACACAAAGCGAACACACACGACTCGACCTAGACCTTTAGACCTAGGTTGCAAGCGCAAGCCCTAATCCTTGCAGCTTCTTCACACCAGCCATGCACCAAAGGCTGTGCTCATCCATCAACTCACTCAAAATCGTGTTAACCGAAGGAGAAGCCCCCTCAAACACACAAGCATTCCTATGTTTCCACAAAATCCAGGCGCCGAGCATAATCAGAGTGTTCACTCCTTTCTTGTGCTCCTTTTTAACTCTTCTCATCGTCTTGCGCCACCAAACTGCAAAGCTCCGTTCGTTTTGCCGTGGGACTAAATCTGCTAGGCCCAACGGATTGAACAATCTGAACCAAACTTGTCTCGCCACAACACATGATGACAAGAGATGTTGTATCGTCTCGTCTTCTTGATCGCAAAGCGGACATTTATTTGGATAAGAGAGGCCCCTCTTAGCTAGCCTATCCGCTGTCCAACATCTGTTTCGGATTGCCAACCACAAGAACATTTTGCATTTGGCCGGGGCCCAGGTCTTCCATAAACGACGCCAAGGCTCAAAGGTCACGGCGCCAAAAAAATAAGCTTTATATGCAGATTTGGAAGAATAACATCCACTAGCAGCTAGCCTCCAAGTGTGACGATCCTCTTGGTCAGTCAACACAAAATCCATGAGGCAGTCCTAAACCCCTATGAATTCTCTAATACCAGTCCAAGACTGGCCTCCTTGAATGTCCCTGAGCCAATCCGCGTTGTTGAGAGCTTCAGCCACAGTCCGGCTCTTGCGGATTCTTGAAGAGACACAAGCAAAAACTGATGGCGCCAGATTTTCAATCGAGCAACCGTGCAGCCAACGATCAATCCAAAAAAGTGTGTTGTTTCCATTCCCTACCTCCGAAGTGACTGCAATGGCAAAAAGAACTATCGAGTTAGGATGCGAGGGAAGCTCAAGGTCAGTCCATGACCGATCAGCTCTGGTCTTTTTAAACCACTGCCATCTGATTTGTAAGGCCCAGGCCATCACCTCCAAGTTGGGAATGTCTAAGCCTTCAAGATCCAACGGTCTCACAACCTTATCCAAATTATTCAGAGAGCCTCCATTATAAACCTTCTGTCTATATTAAAAAAAAGCTTGGATGTCCTTTTCTAGACGACCATCTTTTAGTACTCATTTATGCTTTAATCATAGTGCTTCTAAACATTTCAAGTTTATAGGTATCCTCTTTTCCAAGAAGGAACAGAAGTCCTGATTGACCACCTTGTTGCATCCAAAGCTGATCAAACTGTTCTCTTTCTTCTTCTTTTGAAACAGGATCACACTGGTTACAAGCTGAAGAGTGGAGACTGAAGAATGGATCACTGCTCTGTGCTGTGCATGCAACAATTTCGGGTCCTGGGCTGCCATGCTTGACTATCCCCTTCAGCCCTTAACCTTCGCTGGAAGTGCGTGCTGTTTTCCCTTTCCCCGTAACTGCAACATTAACATCGTCAGCCAAAACAAAGCTTGCAAGAAACCGAGCAAATTTGATATATACCACTAAAAAAGTTGTCACTTCGAGATATACCACTTAGTTTTCTAAAATACAAAATTTGCTACTCCAGTTTCCTCCTCTTTGGAATATACTATTATCACTTATTTTTTCTCATTTTCTTTTTTATTATCTAATTTTTCATATATTCCAAATATAAACAGCCGGTTTTGCCCCTTATCTATTCCTCTCATCCTTTCGTTCTTCCTGCCATAGCTCCTCCCTCGTCCCCGGTGCCGCCCCCCGGCTTCCTCTGGCGTCGCCCTCCCAAGCCGCACCACTCCCCTCCTCACTGGCCCCCTCCTCGCCGCCCCCTCCGCACCGCGGTCGTGGTCGAAGGCGGCCATGGCCGAAAGTTGCCATGGTCGTGGCTGAAGGCGGCTGTGGTCGTGACCAAGGGCGGTTGTGGTCGAAGGCGGCTGTGTTCGTAGCGGTTGTGGTCAAATCGGTGAGGGGAGGGAGGAGCTCGGGGTGGCGGGGAGGTTGGATCCGCTTTGAGGGGGCCGCGAAAGAGAAAGAAGCTCGGGGGAAGAGGGAGGAGCTCAAGGCCGGCGAGGAGGTCGGATCTGGCGCCGACGGGGCGGGAGGGAGGAGCTTAGGGGCAGGAGGGGAGGACCTCGGGGGCTCCGAGGGGCGGCACCGGAGAGGAGGGAGGAGCTTTGGTGGGGAGAACAAAAAGATGAGAGAAATAGGTAAAGGGCAAAATCGGCAGTTCATCTTTAAAATAAATGGAAAATCAGATAATAGAAAAAGAAAATAAGAGAAAATAAGTAATAATGATATATGTCAAAAGAGGAAGAAACTGGAGTGGTTTATTTTGAATTTCAGGAAACTATGCATCATATTTCAAAGTGACAACTTTTCTAAATGGTATATATCAAATTTGATAAAAACAAGGAGAAATTTCGATATTTGACACTGAATACGTGCGCCTCTCAACTTTTAACCCCCAATTCGCACGTCTTTGGAAATTTAACCCTGTCGCTGCGAATTCTTTTGATTCAAGAGATTCTCCTCATTTTCTCTCCTTTTATATTTTGACACTTGTCACTGCGAAAATGAAGAGAATCCCTTGAATCAAAAGAATTCGCAGTGACCGGGTTAAATTTCCAAAGGCGTACGAATTGGGGGTTAAAAGTTGAGAGTCGCACGTATTTAGTGTCAAATATCGAAATTTCTCTAAAAACAAGACACTAACGCACAGTGCAGAGAGAAGACGAAGCAAGAATTTAGAAAACAGTAGCACCGCCACCAGAAGAGAGTCCAAGAAAGGAGAGAGGTGGCCAAGAAGAGGAAGAGTGGTGGGAGAGGGGGGGTGAGGGCGACGAGAGAGAGAGAGAGAGACCCGGACAAACCGAGATGGGTATTCCTAGAGCTCTCCTCCTCCTCCTCCCGCTCGCCGTCGTCGTTGTCTCCCACCTCTCGCCGTTGCTCGTGTCGTGCGCCGACCTGTACGCGCTCGTCTACAAGGGCTGCGCCAACCAGAGCTTCCCAGGTGGCGGCGTGCCCCCCACCATCGCCGTTCTCTCCTCCACGCTCTCCTCCCAGTCCGCCTCCTCCAAGTTCTACAAAACCTCCTCCTCGTCGGCGTCGTCTTCCTCCTCCTCCATCTTCGGCCTCTTCCGGTGCCGCGGCGACCTCTCCGGCTCCGACTGCGCGGCCTGCGTCTCTCGCGCCATGTCCTCCTGGTCCGACGTCTGCGGCGCCTCCGTCGCCGCAAGGGTCCAGCTCGCCGGATGCCTCGCGCTCTACGAGATATCCGGCACCCAGATGCTCTTCAAGACCTGCGGCACCGGCGGCGGTGGCGGGGGCGACTTCGAAATGCGCCGGGACACCGCCTTCGCGCAGCTGGAGGGCAACGTCGGCGGGAGCACCGGCGGGTTCGTCGCCACCAGCTACCAGCAGGTGTACGCCATGGCACGGTGCGAGGGCGACCTCTCACCGGGGGACTGCGGCCAGTGCGTCACCCAGGCCGTGCAGCACGTAGAGGTCGAGTGCGGCGGCGCGCCCTCCGGCCAGGTGTACCTTGACAAGTGCTACATTAGCTACAGCTACTACCCCCATGGCGTGCCCCACGGTGGCGTCGGAGGTCGGTTTCTTGGCTCTCAGTTCAATCTAACAAATTTGTGCCTGAACATGCAATTTTAATTATACTTAGAATACTGATTCAATTACTTGTTCATCGGTACTGATCCAATTGAGTCGCGGATAGATTGTTTGGGTTGAGGAATTTAGGCAAATGTGGCATTGTGTTAGTGTAACAAGTTAACATTTTAAGATTGGTGTGGGTGGCTATTTTATGCATGTGAAACTCTTGTCGGTGGATTTGTTTCTATGTGTGTTGGTGAGATCTTGCTAGGGTTCTTTGTTTAGTTGTGCTTGAGAATTGATTGATAGGGATTGTGGGCTGGGGGTGCTTTTGGTTGTTTCTTCAGTGGATTGGTTGTTTTGGGCAAATTTGTGTAGATGAGTGCCCTCTCAGGTGCTATTGTTTAGATTACAAGCCTTACATGGTCCTGCATTAGGTAGGTTAGATTTATGAGGGTACCTTTCATATGTCAAAGTGGAACTCTGATCTTGTTCCTTTCTTGTTTGGTTAGCTTATGAATTGACGGACAGGGGTTGTGCTTGTCTGCGATGCGAGGTTCTCCCACTTTCTTTTGTGTACTGATTAGTTCAGTTTAGGCGATGCACATTACTGAAACCTCCATTGTATGTGCCTGCTTTGTAGGGGGGCTATATGGCAGCAGATTAGTGCAGCTTCTGTTCTGCCTAGTTGTTTATGCATCTGTCTATTCAGGCTTTGAGAAAAGTTAGTGTTCACCACCTTTTGCCTTTCTTTCTGGATTTACTGGAGATATGCATCTATGATTGTTCCCATAATTAGACGTGGTATCCCTAGTTTGATCTATCGATTTGCCTCCTCGTTGTCTTCTCAGCGCAGCAGACAGCAAAGACTGTAGCCATTGTGCTCGGTGGAGCTGTATGTCTGGGATTTGTGCTCATTTGCTTGCTTTTCACCAGGAGTCTTGTCAAGAAGAAGGATGGTGAGTTAGTGAAAGAGAACCTCAAGCACAACTAGAGCCATCACTTTATTTGCTAGCATTCAATTTGCTGTGCCATTGCTCCTTGTTTTGGCATCTGCCCGCTGTTCTTACCAAATCTGTGTGCATTTGGTCCTTTGCTTGCAGATTATTGATGAGCAAGTATGGAGCAACTGGACAAAAGCATTGGGGCATGGTATGCATTTTGATAGGGTGTGGATGTTTGTTTCAAGATGGTGAGTGGAATACAGAGGGGATTGTTTTTTGGCTCTTCTTCCTCTGGCCATGTGAGGATGCCATGCCATCCCGCATGAGAGAGGAAAAGGAGGTGGTGGCTTGTGCAGAAAATAAACTGTTTGAGGTGGCTAATTTTGGACAAATTAATTGGAAGATGGTAAATCCATGGGCTGTACCACCTTTGCCTCTCTTGCTTAGGGCTCTAGGAGTACATTAATTCTCTTGTATTCCTTTCCCCAAGGGAAATAGAATTTTTGGTACAAATAATCCATTTTTTATTCGAAATTACAGAAATATATCCGCGGGAAATTTTTTTACAAAAATAGGCTCCAGTCGCTCAACCATTGGGCGACTGGAGCCTTTCGCCCAACCAGCGGACGACACAATAGCTGTCGCTCTACCCTCGGGCGATTGCATCTAGTCGCCCTCCCATTGGGCGACTTTCATGCAGTCGCCCAATGGTTGGGCGACTACACTCAGGGGCCGACAAAACCGTATGTACCGATCGTTTTATATACCGATGCAATATAAACAACTAGTCTGAAAAGATAAAATGGAAAAGTTCTATATGGCTTATATATACTCATTGGAAAGGTTTCGACGAGATCTACAACTTTTCAGTTGAAGAAAAATCCAAATTCCGAAGGGAAGAACAAGAAAAAGGGCAAAAACAGAAAGAAAAACTTACGACGCAGGTTTAGGTCCAAAGATAGCCGATTTTTGGGGTCTTGGAGGGCGACGGGTGCAAGCCAATCGTTATTTTTGGATCGGGCTCGTCGTTAGCTTTCCAACGAGTACAAGAACGTCGAAAACGGACACCATATGCAAAAGTTATGCCCGTTTTACTGAAGGTGTGTCGGAAACGGACTCGAATTCGTTTCGGCCTCAATTGATTTCACTATTTTTGGCGAAGGTTTGATGCACTTTCCAAATTTCGGCAAAATAGACTCTCTCCTCTCTTTTTTCTCTCAGGACCTGAGTGTAGTCGCCCAACCATTGGGCGACTTTCATGCAGTCGCCTAATAGGACGGCGACCGGAAGAAAGTCGCCCAACGGTGGGGCGACTGCAATTAATCGCCCAACGGTTGGGAGATTTTCCAGTTGTCGCTGCTGGGTTGGGCGAAAGGCTCCAGTCGCCCAATGGTTGGGCGACTGGAGCCTATTTTTGTAAAAAAAATTCCGCGGGTATATTTCTGTAATTTTGAATAAAAAATGGATTATCCGTACAAAAAATTCAGGGAAATACATGTAGGTCTAGGCAGAAAGTATTTTAGTCTTCTGTTAATGTTTGGAGTAGCAGCAGATTCAGACTTTGAATTGGTTTTGTTCTTATGGAAACTATTTCATATGCTCTAGAAGCAGGGTTTAAACTCCAGATTTTGGCTTTCGGCCTGTAGTTTATTTGTCACTAGCTTTGATGATCGACAGTCACATTGATGACCTCAAAACCACACAGCTGTGCAGCAGCTTGTTTTTGACCTACTGAAGCTATTCGTCAGACATATCTGAAAGTCTTGTGGAAAATGTGCCCGCTCTGGCTTCTGAGGACCGTGTCAAATGGGATGTTTCGACATCCTGCACTGTTGTTTGGTAGAAAAATGTGCTGATATCAGATGAAACCAACATACGGATAAGGGTCGACAACAGAGTGAGAGTTGCATGGTCAGTCACTCAGTCAGAGATGTGTTGATTATATTGTGGCATGCGACAGGGTAGTCCTGTCGTTTTAGATTTGTCGGTGTTAGATTTAGATTTGTCGGTGTTAGATTTAGTAATCTTGTTTTCAGTTTGGTGGTTGTAGTTGTGTATGAGTCATAGTTGTAGTTGTATTCGAGTTCGAGTCGGATTTTTTGAGTTCGTGTCGTAGTTGTAATCGAGTTTGTTTCTTAGTCGTAGAATTTGGGTATAAAAGGGCAGAACAGTTTTAACGAGAGTGTAAGGGTAGCGATCGGAGTGATTATAGCGATTGGTGTGATCGAACGAGAGAAAGAAATAAAGAAGAGAAGAAAGAGCGGTTTGGCTCTGAGAAATTATCGAGTATCGAATTCATCATGATTGCAAACGTGGTCGTAAACGACTTACGACCACAGCGGGTGGAGGTGTCCGCTGGAGCAGAAAATGTGGTCGTAAGTGAGTTATGACCATGATCACATAACGAGAAGACGTGGTCGTAAGCGACCACATCAGGAAGACGTGGTCGTAAAGCGTTATGACCATAGCAGTCAATAGAGCCTTCAAAATGGCCGTAACTTTCTCAGTAGAAGTTACGAGTACGCAGGGAGGTATGGTCGAAGCAGCTATAACGTGGTCGTAGCCGACAATAGAGCGGTCGTAATGACTCCAGATGTGGTCGTAGACTGCAACAGTTGATGCTATGGGCATCAAGTTGAATTGTCAAACAGTAGTAGTAGCTTCTTTGTTTATTTGCTGTAGAGGTAAAAGTACTGTCCTATGCAGTATGCATTCTGCATTATCGTCAGATTGTCAAACACTGCATTCACAGTCGTCATCCAACAATACTGAATTTAGATAAGATGTGTTGGTTGCTGACAAGGGCTGATTATGACTGCTGCCCAATGCAGGAAAATTCATCATGGGCATCCGATTACACTTTTGTAGAGTGGTTAGCCTGTCTTATATTCCTCATAGATGCGAAAGTGAGACCTGATGATGGGCTTAGCTGCAACTCAATTAATAAGCTCCCGTGGTACGTGCAGAGTGAACTGACGGACCATCACGCAACACTGTCATGCAAACCAAGTAATCGCAGCTAGTAGCAAGTCCTCATCATGGCATCAAGCAAATTAAGGCGTTATGTGATCTGTGGGCGCATTGACCCTACAATCTGGTTGGAATCACCATTGTGCTTGTGTAAAGCCCCTGCAGTATGCATGCCCGATCGACTTCTTTTCAGCCATCGACGGCTGAAAAGATCTAGCTACCGTTTTGTTTCGTTCGTTCCATGGGAATCCGAAGGGCCTAGCTGAATCAAGTGGGCGCACGATGATCATTTGATCCCATGCTGTCTATATCACTGATCACATCGTGCAAACAGTGCTTCTGATGCAAGTGATGCAAAGACCAAGAAATTGTCCCCCCGAAAAGATAGCCCTGCTCGGTTGGATTGAAAAGCTATGATTTATGGCTGAAATTGAACTGTAATGGCTGAAAATTTACTGTAGCTGAATGTGATTTATTTGACATAATTAAATTTAAAAAATAAAAAAAATATGCTAGCTCATCATGGACAACGCAAACAAATACGGAAAAAAAGAACCGGCAAAAAATCTCAAAAAAGTTAAAAGGTCAAAGAAAAGATGAAATTTATAAATAGTGAAAAACTAATCAGATGTTGAAACTGAAACAAGCGGAGCCACAGACGACCAAATTTCACAAGCCCAAGTTATTAAGGGACTCAAGTACAATGTAGCAGCACTTCGCTTTTTACAAAAGCAGCCATGCGTATATGCACACACAACATTTACGCGCATCTTAAGGCGCCTCACCGTACGTACTGATCAGGCGTTACGATGACGCGAACATAAATTAAGCCCTGTTTATATACTGACACGTACTTATATATGAGTGGTACTTACTGCTTGCTCACTAGCTCGATCTTCTCTTGACCCTGACCAAGAGCCCATTCTTCATGTGAAGTATGATGGACAGCTTCGGCTCCACGACGTGTCCCGGCACGACCTCCACGGCGAAGTTCCACGCCATGGCCGCCACCGTGACCTTCATCTGCACGAGCACCATCTCCTTGCCGAGGCAGGTCCGGGGCCCCGAGTTGAATGCCACGAACTTGTTGGACGGCACGTACCGCAGCTTGCCGTCCTCGGAGATCCACCTCTCCGGCCGGAACTCCCTGCAGTCCTTGCCCCACACCCGTTTCATCCTCCCCATGGAGTAGTTGAACACCAGTATCTTGTCCCCCGGCCTCACCTCGTGCCCGCTCGGCAGCACGTCACGGGCGACCACCGCCTTGTGCTCCATGGGGAGCGAGGGGTACAGCCTCAGGCACTCGCACACGGCCGCGTGCAGGTACACTAGGTTTTTGAGCTCGCTCGCGTCGAAGGTCATCATGCCGTTGTTGGGGCCAGCTGCTGTCCGCTTGCGGGAAGCAATGGGCGCAAGTTCCTCTAAGAGCTTCTGCTCTACGCGCGGGTTCGTGGAGATGAGGTAGAAGAACCACGACAGCGCCGAGCTCGTCGCGTCGCGGCCGGCGACAAGGAGGTTCATCGTCATGTCCCTGATGTACACATCGGCGTCAGCGTTGCCCGCGATGTCATCGTCACAGATGAAGGATGAGAGCAAGTCGGCGGCCGACTTGTCGGCCCCTTGTTTGTAGTCGGTCCTGCGGTTTGCGATGGTCGCCGCGACGAAGCTCTCGACCGTCCGCCGAGCGGCGGCGTTCTTCTTCTCGTGCCCGACATCCAGCCTTCTCATCAGCTTCCAGCACGAGACCGGCATGATGTGCCGGAGGAAAACCGTCCGCAGCACGTCGTCCATCGCTCGTGCGAACGGAACCGCCGGCAAGCCGATCGCCAGGCAGCCGGGGTCGACGCCGAAGACGAGGTTACAGGTCGTGTCGAACGACCACCTCGTGAACACGTCCTGCAGATCGCAGGTTGCCCCGGAGTCGGCTACTTGGGTGAGGAAAGGCAGGATGCTCTTCTCCACCTTGTCGAGGCTGGACCGCGCCACGAAGGCGCGGAACCGCGGGGTGGTCATGAGCATCTGGGCCTTGTTCCTCTGGCGCCGCCACCGCTCGCCGTCGGAGTTGAAGATGCCGCCGCCAAGGATGTCGAACATCTGTGCGAACACGTCGCCTTTAGGGTAGTTCTCGAAGTTGGACGTGAAGATGTGGCGCACGTTGGCCGGGTCGCAGGTGATGAAGAACCGGAAGCCGGCGAACCAGAAACGGCATTGGAAGTTAAGGTCTGAGGAGGCGAGCAGGCCGGTGACGCCGTCGAGCAGCCGGTGGATGTTAGCGACGATGGCGGGGAGTATGCCAACTATTGGCCACTGGGTTAGTCCTAAGGATCGTCTTTTCTTGGATTTGAGGTGATAGCGGCAGAAGATCGCGAGGAGGCAGATGGCTGACAGGAGAAGCTGTAAGATGAATAACCAATCCATGTCCTTGGCGAACACACAAGACGTGCATGCATGCATGCAACACGCGCGTAGTGCAGTGTATGCGATGGTTTGTACGTCGAGTTCATGGGATGTGCCGGTGTTTTATATATGCGCGTTGCATGGGTATGTAGGTGACTAATTAATTCGCCCCCAACTGTTAACAGAACATATGTACTGTATATGATTGATTGTGCCCATCGAGACCCTCGAGATATTAACCATGCATTACCATATCTGAGCATGTACACAGCGACATTTGGATGGCAGCATTTTGCAAACTATGCCACAACAGTAGTTTAGGGTATGGGTTTAGCTTCGTAAGCTCCGACGCGACGTGACTTGTGTGTATTGCGTACGGGCAGCCGACACCAATGGAGGTGCGCAATGCCGCGTGTGGCAGCGCAACGTCACAACATTCCCGGAGTTTGAAGATATAAAAAATCAAAAAAATTTAATGTATTTTATTGACATTCGAATTTTCTAAAATTTTATTTGGGCTTTTCTGAAATTAGGGTTAACAAAATATTACAAGAAGAAATATACAATAAATATAAATAATGATGAAAGGATGAAAATTGGAGGCAATGGAATTTGAATTCAAATTCAAACTCCAAAACCAAAGTTCAAACCCAAATCAAAAGATATTGAAATTCAAACAAATCTAGAAAGCCCAAATAGTCCAGTACATTTCCCTTCCCCCCTCTCCTGGCTCAGTCGGCACAACCTCCTCCCATCTCTCTTCTTTCTTTCTCCCTCCTCTGCTTCCCTTGCTTCTAGCCGAGCCGGCTCGGTAGCGTGCCTGACCGCGCACCCAACCGAACGCGCACCACTCTCCGCACCCGCTCCGCACCGCGCCGACCTCGCCACCCTCGCGCCCACGCCAGCCACGCACCACGCGTGCCCCAATAGCGCCCATGTGTGCTGCGATTGTTGATCGTCGTCATCATCGCACCCATATCATGCCATGCATGCCCAACAGCTCTCGTCAGATCGCCACGCCAACACCTTGCTACACCCACACCCTGCTACCACTTGCTCTCATCCCATCGTCGGCGCCCATGCCCTCACTTGTCCCGTGTGGTCACCATCGTGATTCACACATGCGCAGCCCCCATCTCCCCCTTGGTTATTTAAGCCATCCAGCCTCCCTCACACGACCTCACTCCCTTCTCACCTCGTCGCCGCTCGTGCCAAACTCAAGCCAAGCTCATAGGACCATCGCCACATGCTTGCCAAGCTCCGCCGAGCGCCATCTCCACTCTGGTCAGCCCCTCTCCCTTCCTTCCCCATCAAGACGTGTTCCATAGCCCGTATTGCCTTGCCCTCACGCAATTGCATTTTCATTCACCACAGCTCGCCAACTCCGACAACTTCTTTCTTCACCGGTAGGTCTTTGATCAGTTCCTCTTGGACAAAGCATCCCCACTAACTTCTTTTCCTTCCCCGACCACTCACTTCCGCTCTCCCCCACCGTAGCTCACTGGCACCGTCGACCTCACCTGCGCTGCCTCGGGCTCACGTTGCTAGCCCCTTCCAGCTCACCTCTATCCCTGTTTTTAGCACCGATAAACTGCTCTTACCCTGCTTGAGCTCATGTGTGCCCCATTTCTTTCCTCCTCCCCTCTGAAACCGCTGCCCTATTTCCTCCCCAAGGCTGGCCATCGTGCACTACCGATCTTCTACATCAGGTACCATGTGGGCCACGATGCCATCTCCCCTGGCTTCCCCTCCCCCAATGTTCCATTTTTGTGGTCACTGCCGCCCCGTCATGGTTACATTGCTGTCGACGAGCTCAATTTGGTCATGCGGTGCCCTCCCCCTTATTCTGCTTGGCTTCTCTTTATGTTTCTGGTCCTCTCTATCTGTTTATGTGTATATGGCATGTGGGCCCAACACTGTTCATGGCCCACCTGTCATTGTTTAAATTCCATTTCCCAATTAATAAGAATTCAGAGAAATTCAAAATAATTAGGAAAATTCAAATAAATATATTATAATGTAGTTATAAATAAAAACAAGGATAAAATCAATTATAAAATTAGATTAAGAATTTATGTAAAATAGAAATAGTCATGATTAGCTGCATGTCAATAGGGTTTAGCAGATTAATTAATGGCAAGAAATAATCAATGTAGGATTAAGCCATGTTATATATTCCAATTACCATGAGGGCCCTTTTAAGCTAATTAATTGGAATAGTATGTTGCTAATATTTAACTGGAAATAGAAGGATTTAATTAAATATTACCTTTAAATATAATTATATGTTCTTCAAAGACAATTAGTGTTTAGAGTATCCACTTTAATTAAAGGTTTTTTTAGAATAGTTAGATAGAAATAGAGGTTAATTATGACGTTAGCAATATTTTGTTTTAGAAACTCATATGTCAGTTGAAGGTCTTATTAAAATATAATTTTTGTCATTAGAGCATGCCGCTAGCAGTTAAATTTTAATTGCAGATTTAATTAAAAATGATATTGAAATATAATGGTGTATAGCAAGCTTGGCCACATATAAATGTATTTTAATTAAAGTTAAACTATGCTAGATAATGACAAAGGATAATTAGAGTATCAACAACATTTATTTCAAAGAGCATCTTTAATTAAAGATCACGCTAAAATATAACTTTGTACATCTATTAAAATACAATTAATTATCATAGTAGCCCCTGGGTCATTGATCATTAAATATAACTTTGCTAAACTACAGTTTGATGAACCACATTATTATATGGCCAATCAATTAGACTTTAATTGAAATAACTGCCACCATATCAGTAGGCTTGTAGTTTGAAGTCTAGCAGTACCTAAACTAAGATAAGGGTTGCAATTTGTCCAAATGCATGTAAACTCTAGGATTAATTATTAGCTGCGGTTTGTTAGTAAATAGTGTCCTAACTAAAGTTAATCCCACATTTTAGTTAATTATTGAATTAATCATTCAATTAATTGTCAATTAAACCTCAAATAATAATACATCATGAACTGCCAAGAAATGTGAAATATGAGGTTAATATGGTTAATTGGAATTATACCTATTGTGTGTAGACCCTCATATCTGTCTGTAGGTCTTGCCTTACCCTTAATAAATATAAAATTATAAAAGAAATTATTATGTTAAGGTTTAGGCAATAGTATTTTCAGTCAGCTATGCCTAATCACATTTGAATATGGAGCGAAATATTTTCATAAATATTCCTTCATCATCATTGATCCTTCTTTGCTATCCCTTCCAACAGATCTCCTCCCTGCCAATTCCCTTGTGCTTAAACTTCATTTAACTCCGTATACATCCCATGCTAACTAAAACCTATCTTATATCGCCAACCGAATCATAATAAATTTAATTGAGTTCATTTGGATTTATTTAGATTCGGTTGTTTATCATGTAACTAGAATTTAGAGTCTCAAGGGAGCAACAGATCAAGTGAGATCAAGATTGAGATAAAGACCAAGAGTTCAAGATCATTGACTGAGAAGGCATTGAGTAAGTTCGACGTCGCGATAAATTGAGCGAGGCAAGTCATCACTTTGATCATATTGCACCTACATTTCGAATGCAAATTATTTTATTTGAAAATATCAAATTATAAACCCTTGTTACTATAGAATTAATGGTAAACACTAGATATAAGCGCTATGCTTAGTCTTGCTTAGATAATCGGGATATGAATTTGCCCTGACACTAGTTCAAATATGAAAACTTGGTTTGGGCAGCTACTAGAGGGAAGTAGGTGGTATTTGAATTAGAAAGGATATTATGGAATCCCAACACTCTAAACTTGCTTGGATATCTAGACGAATGGTAAGAGGAATTGGTGCGGATGCAGCACGGGAGTGTGGTTTGAGGCAGAAATCGCACATATAACCCTAAGGACTAAATCTTGTGATGGCATTCCAATGTAAAACAGTGTAACTATAAGTCTACAATGGATATGACTTGGCTAAATAAATTGTTAGACCTTAGAGTCTTCTTGAATAGTGGAGGGTGGAGATGAGTGCATACGGAGTATGATCCAGCTTGAGTAGGACACCTGGTGTAAGGTGTTGTTCCTCTGTGTTGCCGGGGAACTCCCTCACAACTCCATGACTATTGCAAGCAAAGTCTATATGATCCGGCTTGATTGGGACACCTGGTGTAAGGTGTTGTTCCTCCTAGCCACCAGGAACTTCCCTCACAACTATGGGCCCTTCATTGAGAGGGATAAGCCTATCGGTCAAGATGATGATAGAGCGAGGTATTGTAAACGCCTCGTGGTGATCCTCTTAGTCACATGCCAATGATAGCGTTGTGATAGTGCAATTTGATCTTCTCTTGTGGGTAAAGTGCATAACTTTTATAGAGTGAAAACTGTTTGAATAATTGTGCTCATGATTGTGGCTGGGTATGGGAATTTACTCGAGTTAGTATCTATTTTACAAAAGAAACTTTGTGGGTGGTATGAAAACACGTCGGACGGATGCAACCCTTAATTGTGTTTCCCTGGGGTGGATGTAACTTAGTGATGCTAATACATGGATGTAACCCTGTAACAAAACTAGTAAATGGTGGATGGAATCATGCTCCATAACAGGTGGATGGAACTTGCACTAATATTATTATTGTATACTTTCATATTATTTAGAAAACGTGGTTTAGTTAAGATGCTAAGTCTCAGGTTTTTTTAATTACTGTATTTGAACTTTTGTAGTTTCACAAATAAAAGAAGCTTAAGTCTCTCTTTTTTCAGTTTTAGATATATTATTATTGTATTCTGTGTGATGACTTGCTTAGTACTTCTGTACTCACTATTGCTCAATTAGAAAAGCCCTGCGGTCATCTAAAAGCGTTGACAAGACTGAAAGATGATGAGGCCAAGAACTAGGTCACGAGTCTCAGTTGGTTACCTGTAGATATATCTTGAGGGTCCCACTTATGTGAAGTTTTTGTTTCCGCTGCTGCTTTTTAAATGTTTTGGTTTGATCGACTCACGTATAAGTCTACTGTTGTATTAGTTATGCTTACAGAAAATATTTATTTAATGCTTAGTAATATATCTATGAATATTATTTACTAATATAAAGAATAGTACGATAAAATCGTATAAAGTTTCATATTGTAAATTAAGGTCCAGCAGCTAGGACCGGAAAAGAGACGAGAATATTGTAGGTTCCTGTGTGACATCTATTTACATGTAGGTATGGGCTGTGGTATGATTATTCGACCGTATTTACTTATAGGCATGGGCTGTGTATGATTATTCGACCGTACCGCAGGTGCTAGCGACGCCGATGCGTGGACGTACTTTTCTGGAAGGTCTGAATGTCTGATGGAGAACATGCGTGCTTTGAAGAGCAGATCCCTCGTCACATCATTCGCCGACGTGTGTTGCGATCTACAAATTAAGCCGATGAGGCCAATAATAGAAGGCTGTTGATCACGTTAGTTACTTTCTTCCGAGAGCATTCTTAAGTCTTACCAATGTATGCTTCATCGTTGTTAGCCAATTGTCGACTCAATTCGTTGCATCCTTGTCAGGTAATATTGTCGTATTTTAAGTATATGCATTCTATGTAATTTAGGCATTTTAAATACACTGCTTCTACCATCCATTAAACACCCTAGAGCAGTTCAAGTTCGGTACTCACCCTGTTTTAGAATACTTGGCAATTTTGATCAGTCAAACCTCGTAATCTCTATCCAATACTATTCTTCTAACAGTTTTGCTATTGCACAGGCGACTGATTTTTTTTATGTCTCAGTCACCTGAAATTGCACTCTCAATGAACTAAAATTGTAGCCCCCCTCCAAAAAAACAGCTGCAACTTTAGGTGATTCAGAGTGCAACTTCAGGTGACCTGAAATTGCACTCTCAATCAACTAAAATTGCAACCCCTCCAAAAAAAATATGTGCAACTTCAAGTGATTCAAAGTATAACTTTAGGTGACTGAAAGATAAAAAAATTTCAGTCGCCTGTGCAATAGTCTATCCCTTCTTCTAAATATTTCGATTGGTCAAGCCAGGAGTGTCGAGTATTTTGGGAAGAAAAAAATGTTGGGTGTCGTCTCGCTCTGGGCTATACTCCTCACGGGCAGGCCGGGAATGCGTGACCGGGCCGTCCGGACTGCGGGCTGTACCGTCTTGTACCAGGCTATCCTCCTCACCTTGGCAGGCCTTGGACTCGGTCTTGGGCAGCCGAACGGGCAAGAGCCGACGTCGTCGGCGGAGGCTTCGCGGGCTGTGTTCGGCTTCTGCACACCTCGGCCTCGCGGTGAGGTGCCCGGGCAATTCTTCTCGCACGGCCCGCGCGGAGTGAAACAGCCGGGCCGGGCATCCAGGACAACCGATGTGGTCACAACATATCGGGATGTGTCATTTGCGATGAAACATTGCCGGAGCTCCGTTCATGCCGTACGACTTGAACGACGGAGGATCTGAGATAGTCCGGCTGGTTGCGCATCTGTGCGTTTCTCGGGTGTGAAGCTCCAGCGCCGCGCGTCCACTAACGTTAATCCACGACAAAAGGGAGAGTAAGACCGACGGCGGAGGTGAGAGGGGTGAATAATCTTTGACACTTCTAATAGAAAAGTTTTTTTCATTTCAATGCATATAGAAAGCTAAGAAAATCAGATGTACAATGAAAACAATCATCAAATAGAAACCAAATAGCTAAGAAAAACAACCGAAGGATAAAACGATCCTAGTCACTGGATCAGTCTGACTGTGGGTTTAAGATTAGTCTGACCGGGTTGAATCTAAAGCTGGTCCGACTGATTCCCTATTCTTAGACTAAAAAGATCTTTTGGGTCAAAACTCAAATATCAAAAACTTGCTCAAATCTCATGTGTGGTTTACCGAACTACAAAGAATTTCAACCGGTTTCTAGCCCTTTTATGCGTGGCTTATGTCGCCATTTCAAATAGCGAGAGTGCGGAGGCCTCTGCCACTATTTGAAATGAAGATTAAAGTTGCGGAAGCTTCTGTCGGCATTTTAATTGACGATTCACAGATAATGTGGAGCCAACATGGCACTCTATCGTAAATAGAGCCTCTGTCACTATTTCAAAAATAACGAAATAAGGTTATTTATGTAATTTTTAAGTGATGATATATTAATATAATATTAATAAAAATTATATAATAACTACGACATTCGGATGTTCCTGTGCGGGAGGCCCTTGGCACATCATATCAGTGAAAGTGTCCGTGCGTGACGGGCCGGAGGTCCATTAGATCACTGAAGTGACAGCTCTTCTCTGCATTAGTATATGCAGTCGCGCACGAGATAAACACGATGAATCATCAATCAGTGAACAGTTAGCAGCACGCCACACGGCGCTTCGCTTACCTTTGGGCCGCGTGTTCTTCTGTGCTTGTTAGTACTAGCTTGTGCAGTCGCCTCTTACCAATTCTGTTGGGGTACTTACGGTCCAGCCGTCCAGACGACTTAGGGCCGCTCGGTTGAATTGTATTAAGCCGATTTATGATTAAAACTATGCTACATCTGATAATAACTTATTTGATGTAACTAAACTTTAAAAAATTTAAAAATAAAAATAACATGTTAGTTTATCACAGAAAATACAAACGATACGCGTATGATAGCCAACGAGGAAGTCGAGACATGGTCAATAGCTAAGAGAGAGAGAGAGAGGGTGGGAGGTGTTGAGAGGAAGAAGATATGAATTGTAGGCCTATGATTTCAATTTGATCCAATGACTATGATCTATTACGGCCAGATCCAATGGTGGAGAAGGTTGTGAGGTTAAATTCATTGGATCTTCTATGGATGATCTACACATGCATGAGTGTGGTAGTTTGCCATGTGTGTCTCATAATTTTTTTGTTTTGTTTGTATATGTGGCTACCATTTCATAAAAAATGAGCTTATGTATCAAAAACTATTGATACGTGGATGCCACATCATCCAAAATCAAGGTGATTTAAGATGAGAGGGTGATTTGGTCTAGCTTTGATAGTCGAGAGGTGTAAGGTGAACGGTTTTGTAGTTGATGGTGTAAATCGGACTAGGGGCATAGGTTAAGAGACTAAAAGTGAACTTCTTCCTAATAATTAAGTACTCCATTCTTTTCTAAATGACTCCTAGAATCTGTGCTATGAAACTTTCTAGAGTTTGACAATTAATATGTTTGAAACTATTTAGATTTGTTACATAAAAATTATATCATTAAATTTATCGTTAAAATACTTTTATAATGTTATATTTTTATTAGTACATCATAAGATAAAGTTATAAAAGTAACAGTGAAAGTCACGCGTCATAGACCGAGAAAAGTAAAAAGAGTTCCAAAAAACAGTAGTTGAATCATAAAAGAGTTCCAAAAATGATAGTAACTTTTCAACGATGTACCAATGTTGCTCAGTCAATAGTGTGCTACCGTCATGGCCGTGATAATGCATGTGAATAAAAACAACAAATGTGCTCTTGTAGGGTGAAAGGTTTTAAAGCATCACATAAGTAGAGTTTCACCTTACCGACATGTCCAAACTAAACTTTCTTAGACGTACATTCATTGTAATACAAAAGTCCTTATATGTTATTATTCGTTGGTTACAATTATTTGAGAAAGATGTTGCATTGGGAAAAGCTTTAATATATGTATCCAGTCTCTTTAAACCACATTTAACTATAATAAAATAATATGATGCGTGCATCGTTGATGTAGTAAGAAGGGTTCGGTGTATGTACTAAATAACAGAGTGAGAATATCTATTGCCCTAGAGTTTGCTACAACATTGTTCAAGGTAATTGCAAAAATTTTATTTGTAAGACCAAAATCTTCCATAACTATTATAATATATTTTGCAATATTCTCACCCGTATGTACTACATTAATTAGTTCAAACTCTATAATTCTTTTTCTATTACCCAATCATGCTAACGTAATGAGCAACTACAATAAGATAATCCTCACTAACCCAACCACTCCATATGTCCGAGGTCAAAGCTACAAAAAAATGTACAGATCATGAAGAATTCTTTTAGTTTAGCACAACCATTATTATAGTATTTAAATAAATCTCGAGTTGTTGTATGTCTAGAAAAAGAAGAAAATCCAGGATTATGCGCAGTCCTAATGTAGTTTTCAAATGATTAGACTCATCAAAGTTTAAAAGTAGATCCTGTGAGGCAATTAAACGACAAAGAGATTCTTAAGTTACCTCAGGAGTATAATGCCAGCTACATACCGTTTCATCGGGGTTGTACTACAGTTGCGTCTGCCGCATAGATATCCCTTGTTTTTCTTTACATATTTGGGCATGTCTGATCAAGTGCCCCGTTCCACCTGTAGACTTTGTAGACAATTCACGATGACAAATTTTACAAACCATATATCTTACCCAAGCTCTGTTTTCGTCTCGCTTCATTATCTTATCGAAATCTACCTACACCTCCTATGTACTAAGTCTGGATCTCTTTACTCCGGTGCTTGCAGACATAGAGATACTCGTAGAGCCTGACAATGGTATTGCCTACTCTCCCGTTTGAGGTGGAGGTGGAGCTACTTCATTCCCAAAGGATGCAAGATCCTCCGATGAAATTCCGAAATCACTCATAGAACAATTATCAAAATTTCCCACAGAGAAAAGTAGAAAACTGTAAAATACAAATAGAAAATAGGAAATTGCACTATTATCTGTGTTACATCATAACATAGAAAAACGAGAAGATTAAAAATATCTGAAAATTAGTATTGTTGCCTCTTTTCTTAACTGTAGCAGCATTTTGAAATTTTAGATTTTTGGCAAAAATATTTTGAATTTTGCCAACTTATCACAAAGTGGATTGAAATTTTCACAAGACAAATCAAAGAGAGTGGAGGTTGGATGGTGCCCGAATAAGGAGGTTTGTTGTCTATTTATAGAAAAGAAGAGATTTTTTTAATATATCATATTTTTAAACTCCCAAACAATTATAAATAGCTAGAAAATTTAAAATTTTAACATTTACTATGCCTAACAGATTGAAATCATATGTAACGGACTGTGCCTACTGTACCTAACGGATCAAACGTGCCGTACGAGCTAAAGGAGACGCCCGTGCCCGTGCCTATCCCCGATGGCAAAGGCGCCAAGCCGAGGTGTGGCCCAGCTCTACCCACGCCTTAAAGGGCACGTACAACGGGCGTCGTAGTGCCGTCTCCGTGATGTTAAAATTGCAAAAAACACCCTCATGCATGACAGTAAATGAAGAAAGAGAGTGAAGCCGTCTCTTCGCGAGGCGACGGCAAAGGCTCGTGTTCCCAGATGAAGTCGCCGACGGGAGGAGCATTGTACGGAGCGTCTTCTCCGAGTCGACGCCGCGCGGATCCAACTGTGGACGCGCGCAAGATGCGCGGTGCGCGCCAAAATCCGTCCCTGTCTCCTATGGCCACCAGCAGGCCCAATCTTCGTCGGCGACTTTGTCAGGCTCGGCCGCCGCTGCTGAACCCCTATCTCATCGGCACACTGCTTGCATGTCTGGAATCATATCTTGTAGCAGTCAGGATGCCTGAATCTTCAGTATCTAAATATGCCTTTATTTCATATCTAACCCCAATTTAAGCTTTCTGATGTGCTTGGTATTTGTATGAGACTTCACAGAACTCCTGAAAATCCTGTCATCACTATTTTTCCATCTGAAGGTTTGAATTGCGATTAAGCATTGCGTTTAGACGTGTTCACAAGGTGAACATTTCAGAAGTTTCTTTTTCCAGCACATAAATTTGGGTTTCCTGATTGCATGTTTGGCAGGCAAAACTGATTAGCATCTGTGTCTAAATTATATTCTCTATGCTGATACAGTAGGTCTAGCATAATTTGGGCTAGCATCTGTGTTCTAGTGGACTGAACTATTCTCTCTGCTTGTTGTTTACTAAAATTTCTGATTTACATGGTTGAGAGGAATTAATCAATCCAAGTATAGAACACTGACATGACCATACAGACAGCCACCTGTCTGTGGGTTGTACATGCGTGCTATCGAACAGCACAACGTTTGGGCTTTCGGCTCAATTTGCACCGCTTTCTTCCGCCGTCCCTTCCGCACGGGGAACGCAAATGTCCTACTCCCTACCCATAGGACAGCCTACCCCGACATCCACCGTCCATTCTCCACCACGATGCGCGCGTAGCTATACGGTGGAAATATGTACACCTGTATTCATCGCAGTTCCCTGATTTTCCAACACATGTATTTGGTGCTTTATGTCACGTCGTGGGACCCACGCTCGGCAGGAGAGCAGCACAGCCCATGTGAGTGAGTACGTACGTACCGCGTGCCGACCGGCGGACGGCGAAGTCGCGCGTCCGCACGCACGCGCGCGCGCATCTTTGATGCGTGAGTTTTAAGCGATCGATCGAGCGAGAGCCCGTGGGCGGGCAAAAGGTACACACGAACTGCTGCGCCGGTTAAGGGCAATGTTACGTACGCATGTCGCATGTCACATGTCAATCTCTTTGCACAATCGGGGCTAGAGATGACAATGTGCACAAACCAACGGGTTTTGCTATCCCAAATCTGTGCCCATAAAAGTTGGACGTGCCCGCTAAAAAACTCATGCCCATGACGGGTGCAGATTTTTGCCTAGACCCATGCCCACTGGGTTAACAGGTACCCACGGGTCGCCCGTGGGGTCAGTAATGTGAGCTGCAACAATGGTTAATGGAGATGAGGAAGAAGTTCATCGGCCATCTTCGTTGGAGCCGGAGGGCAGCGCCATGGCCAAGGGCCTACTGCTGCGATGCGCGTTGGCTGTGGCGTGGGGGCGGCTGTTGAATCGGGGTGGGGACTGGGGAGGAGTGAGTAGTGACCGTGACCGAGTGCTAGCTAGGGTTAGCCGTATGGGTAATGGGGCATTGCCGCATTGGATTTGGGGGCTTATGGCTAAATGGCTAATGGGCTATGGGCTGGGCTGGTTTGCCTGGGAGGCTGGGAGCCTGGGTTTATAACTCATATGGATCGGGTTTATATTACCCATGAGTTTACGAGTTTGGGTACTATAGGAACGTACCCGAACCCGGTAGACCCGATGGGTTGAGCTTTTTGCCCTTTAAGAGACCCATGGGTTAGGAAATTGACTCAGACACATGCCTTAATAGAGTAAAAACCCACCGGGTATCGGGTTTTGGGTACCCATTGCCATCTCTAATAGGGGCTAGCCAGTGTGGATCCAAGTCGTCGCTTTCGTTTTGAGGTAAAAATTTTTTACAGTAATTTTGAAGAAAACATAGATATTTTTACATTAATGAAGGAAAAAAAAGAAAAATCTAAGGTGTTTATTTTGATGAGACCATATTATAACTAAATTGATTAACCATATATATATATATAAATATTAAAGTTATATAATAAATACAATTATATTTTTAATTGTAAACAATAAATTATATATCAAAGATAATTACACGTAATATCTAGCTATATAATTATATGAGTAACACCACTATTTTTTTTAGTACAAGAGTGAGAACACACAACTCACATACGCTCACGGTCCTACTCTCACTGCACACAGTGTGCGTCCGACTACGACTACATACGTCAGGGATTGAGGAGTTCTAGATGCATGGAACATGACATGCTTTTCCACTAAGGGCCTGTTTGGGAGAGCTCCACCACTGAAAACGTGGATCTGGAGCAGCAGCTCCACAGCGGATCTGGGATCCCACCATGGAGTGTTTGGCTTGTACAGCAGCTCCAGATCCACAAAATTGAGGTTTTGATGGGAATGGCCACTTTTGGTGGGATGGGGTGTGTAACCAGTGGCATTAGTGGGTAATTATCACCCAACTCCACGGTGGAGCACCCCTTGAGGAGCTCCATGAAATCCATGGATCTGGCCCTCAGATCCAGGATTTTGGTGGATCCAAATTTCGCGGAACTGGAGCGTTTGGGTAAAATTTCGTGGAGTGGAGCTGTTTTTCGTGGATCTGAAGCTGGTGGAGCTCTCCCAAACAGGCCCTAAGAGCAAGGCTAATAATACAGCCTTCAGCTGGCTGTATGGATACTTACAGCTCACTTATCAGCCCATTCATATAGTAGTTTATAGCCAGTTGAAGGCTGTATGACCCAACCCTTTCTCTCACAAAATTTCTTGGTTCTTGTGCTTCAGCTGGCTGTAAACTTACAGCCCACCTCTCTTCTCTCTCCTCCTCTCTCTCCTCCACCTTAGCATACAACCTACTAACAACTTCTTATTATACTTGCTCTAAACTAAACGTGTGTGTTCGGATTAAACAATGCATACTAATGTTGACCCTAGAGATTGACCCTAGTGAGAGAAATGATTACCCTCGCTTTCACCTGCCGGGTCACGTGCCCATCCGTTAGGCCCTGTTTGGAATGCGGGAATTTTTTCCGATTCCTGCGGGAATTAAACTGTTTCCTGCAAAATTCCTGTGAAATTCCTCTGCGACAATTGGATGTTGGTATGTATGTGCCTTTCGCCTCTCAGGCCAGGCCCTGTGAGCCTGTAGCTAGCCTTGACTTCCTACGGCTAAAATTTGGAAAACGATTCTGTGAAGGAAATCAGAGTAAACAGTGATGTGATTTTATATGATTATAACCGTTCGATTTGAAATGGATGGATCATGGCAAATGCTACAGTACAATGCTATCGTTCATAACAACCCTCATGCTACAGTGAATTTTGTTACAGATGCTCATGAATAGTTGAATCACTACTACATTGATTTACAATTCGTCCTCACCGTGTCTACTGTTACCTTCTGACTTCTCTTTAACATAAGAGGATCCACGTCCCTAAAATTTGCATCAACGTGATCACGAAAGGTCGAGAGTCCACGCCTGCGACAAAAAGTAGTTGTTTAAAATGGGAGCACGTGTTATATATGTCATTAACGAAATGCCAGGTGGTGATCATTTGGGCTTATTTTTGGTGGCTTATGGCTGAAAAGCACTGTAGCTGGCTGAAAAAAATACTGTAGCTGACAGAGGCTTATTTAGCATAATTAAATTTAAAAAATATAAAAAATATGTTAGCCCATTACATATAATACAAACAAATACGGGGAAAAAGAACCGGCAAAAAAGCTCAACAAAAAGCCAAAAGTTCAGAAAAAGACGAAATTTATGAATAGTAAAAAATAAGCCGGAAGCTAAAAGCTGAAGCCCAACCGATCACCCCTTAACATAGCTTACAAAGTTACGATATATAGGATTGTTCATATAGTCTTTTGATTTTTGTTTATAAATAGTAACAGTTTGTAGAGAAAACTTATAGTGAGAGGTATTTGTGTATGATTTTGGTTGATACAAATAAAGTCGCTGCACCGTGTATTACAATCGATTGGTAAACTATGTTTTTAAAAAAATACTCCGTTTGAAAATTAGATACTGTAGAAAAGCTCTTCACGGTAGAAAAGTAGCTTTTATAAACTAACTAGTTACATACCCGTGCATTACAATAGAACTCATTGAATGTATAGAGAATCATGTTATAGAAGAGAGTTGCTATGATCGGTTGGAAAGTAGAGAATGGTAATAAGTTAAGAGAATAGAGCGGTTAGAGGAGAATGGGCGTACAACCACCAACTCGTTCTTTTATAATAGTAATGATAATAATGTAAACAGTGCCATAGTAAAAGTTTTTCACCGCAAATATACAGTGCTGACCCCTCATCATACATACGCAGATATACATACGAACATTTGACTGATCAAATATTGAATGACTGCGCCGCCAAGGGGCGAAATTACACATGGTTTGACAGGTAATTAAGTACGTACGAGTGACAAGTGAGAAGCCCATGTTCCCCTGCCTTATTAAGGATTACAAGTAGAATACCGAATCCGCTACAATCAACATTAGCTTTTATAAGCGAAGCAACGACGACCATGCATGTACACGTACTCAACACGCGTCCATGCACCTTCTAGTACTCACGTACGCAGGCACTTGTCAGTTACCGCACTGACCGATCAAGCGCTAGAACGATACTACATATTTGCACCAAGGAGACATACAATACTACACGCTGCTTAATTACCAGCATACTTACTGTTTAATCGCTATCCATGCATCTTTCTCCACAACCATCCATTCAGCATGATCCACCCCATGCAAACGCCCGTCCGGTCAGTTGCTGATGAATCAGTTAATTGTTAAGCACCTGCCTTCTCTTAACCCTCACCATGAAGCCATTCTTCATGTGAAGTATGATGGAGAGCTTGGGCTCGACGACGTGGCCCGGCACGGCCTCGACCTCGAAGTTCTTCACCACGGCCGCCGCCACGGCCTTGAGCTGCACGAAGGCCATGTCCTTGCCGAGGCAGCTCCGGGGCCCCGAGTTGAAGGACATGAACTTGTACGGCGGCACGTAGCGCACCTTGCCGTCCTCCGAGATCCACTGCTCCGGCCTGAACTCCGTGCAGTCCCTGCCCCACACGCCCTCCATCCTCCCCATCGCGTACAGAGACACCACGATCTTGTCCCCCGCGCGCACCTCGTGCCCGCTGGGCAGCACGTCGGCGGCGACCACGCCCTTGTGCTCGTGCGGCACGGGCGGGTACAGCCTGAGCGTCTCGCACAGGGCCGCGTGCAGGTACACGAGCCGGCTGAGTTCGTCCGGGTCGAAGGTCACCATGCCGTCCGGGGTTAAAGAGGCGCTCTTGACGGAGTCCAGCTCCTCTAGGATCTTGGGCACGACGTGAGGGTTCTTGATGAGGAGGTAGAAGAACCAGGACAGCGCCGACCCCGTCGTGTCGCGGCCGGCGAGCATGAGGTTCATGGTCGTGTCGCGGAGGAAGGCGTCGACCGTGTCCGCGTCCTCCTGGTCGTCGTTGATGTAGGACGAGAGCAGGTCCGCCGAGTCCTCGATCCCGCCTTTGGCTTTCTCCGCCCGCCGCTTCGCGATCGTGTCGGCGATGAACCGGTCGATGGCGCGCCACGCCACCGCCATCTTCCGCTCGTACCCGACCCCCAGACTCCTCGCCAGCTTCCACCACGACAGCGGGACGATGTGGCGGAGGAGGAGCACGCTCATCGCGTCGTCCATGGCGCGCGCAAAAGGCACCGCCGGGAAGCCGATCGCCAGGCACCCAGGGTCGACGCCGAACACCAGCGTGGTCGTCGTGTCGAATGTCAGCCTCAAGAACACGTCCTGCAGGTTGCACTCCTCCCCCGTCCCCGCGACGTGGGAGAGCAGCGGGAGCAGGGCGTTCTCGACCTTGTCACGGCTGCACCGGGCCACGAAGGCCCTGAACCGGGAGCTGGACATGAGCAGCTGCGCCTTGGCGCGTTGGCGGTGCCATGACTCGCCGTCGGCGTTGAAGATGCCGCCCCCAAGGATGTCGAAGATCTCGGCGAACTCGGGGCCCTTGGGGTAGTTGGGGAAGTTGGAGGTGAAGACGTGGCGGACATTGGCCGGGTCGCTGGTGATGAATAACTGCATGCCGGAGCGAGGCGGTCCGGTGAAGCGGAAGTTGAGCGGGCTGGCGGTGAGGAGGGAGGTGACCCAGTCGTGGAGGTGGTGGAGGTTGGCGAGGAGGTCGGGGAGCATACCCACCAAGGGCCAGTCCAGTGGGATCCCAGGGTTCTTCCTCTTGGACTTGATGTGGTAGTAGTAGAAGACGATGAAGCAGAGGAAGGAGAGCGAGAGCTCGAGGAATGAGACGGAAGCCATTGCTTTGCACCGTTGCACGTGCTGTAGATCGAGGAGCGACAATGGTGTGGTGGAGACTACGCGAACGTTTGGAGTGTCATGGATGTATTAATACTCGAGCTGATAAGATAAGAATTAATGACGGGGTATTTTCTTTTTCAGATGCTAATACTCCAATTTGTGTGGTTAATTAGGGTTCAGGACGCTGGTTTAGAGCTCATACCACAGTATATGGGGAGACAATTCTAGTGACCTGCTTTTTATGTCTCTTTCATGCATTTTTCCATCTTTCTACAGATCTAGCTTATCGGTTTTTTCGGGTACGTTGGTCCAAATCAGTAAATATTACGCTACCTGATTAGTATGATGTAGGGATTGTCTCCACCGATTCACGAGCAACTTCTGAAATCAAATTACGTACACACGAAAAACATGACCAATAGTCTAGTTGAGAGTCGAAGTCAAGTCTGCCTACGTGATTACGTCACATCGACTAAGGTCCCGGTTATTCTAGCCTTTTTAGCGCCATCTCGCTTTCGTGACAGCGGTTAGTTTTTTTAAGAAAAAATAAGAAAAACAAAAACATTATATATCTCTATAGTAGTGACAGATCTAGAATAAAAATAACACGAGGGCCTTATATTTCATGTATGTACTTATCAATACGTCCATCAATAATATAACAGATAGTAATGTATTCTAAATTTTATAACATCAACTAACTTTATAATAAAGTTTAATAGTAAATAACTGTTTGTCGGACAACATACCAGAATTAAGAAACCCACTATTAGTGAAGGATCTAGCATGAATCTGAGAACAAAAGATAGTTAGTATCGGCAAAAAACAACATCCAGCCCCATTACCTATAAAATAGATAGCAAAAACAATAAGTGAGTAAAATTTTAAGTAAAAGAATTACATAATAATCGAATAAAGTAAAGCAAATTACATTTTATAGTTGGTTTCAACGACTTCTTAAATTCTGAAAGCGATCTATTATAGAATCATTGGTAACTCCCTCCATTCCATGTTTCTCCACATAGCAAATAAGACTATCACTCATGAGTTGATCACCGATGTGGTTGCGTAAAGTTGTTTTCACAATTTTCATGGCTAAAAAAGCATCTTTCAACTGTAGGAGAGGTAACAGGCAAAACTAGTGCTAACTTCAAAAGTCGATAAATCAAAGGATAGCAAAGGTGTTTTCTTGTCTCAACCATTACCTGATAAAGTTCCTTAATGGTTTCTATATTGGAGAATCTATCATTTGCTCGCACATCAGTAATATAGAGAGAAAGATGATGGTTGAGGTCCCTTAAATCCATAGAATCAAAATAACTGGGATAAAACTTAGTTAGCCTCATCAAATGGTCCAAATTAAAATCACAGAATGATAGATATTTTTCTTTTATTTTCTTTCCCTGTTTGTCAATGTGTTTAAGACTTCTTTTTTTAGATAGATGTAATTCTTGGCATGTGGGGGGCATTAGTTTTTGGTACGTGGGGGCATACACCGTGTAAACTTAGACTCTAAGTAATAAAAATTAAAATCAGCGCGAGGCCCTATGCCCCCACCCTCAACTTGCATCTGCCTCTGCTCTGCAGACAATGCAAAGAAAAGGCAAAAAGAAAAAAAGAAAAAACTAAAATTAAAAGCCACCATATCTATTCTAACTTTTGACTTCTGAAAGCTAGAAGCCAGAATGAATGGAGCCTAAGAATGCATTGTCACATGTGAATACATGTGGACAAGTCAACAAATAGATTAGTTCTGATAATTCAAGATACAAACATACTAAGAAACCGACAATTCTACTTTATAATTAAAAATATAGCTTAGTTATATAAACTAGTAACCTATAATGTATAAACTAGGAACCAATTCTACTTTATTATACAATAAAACACGAAATTGTCACACGAGATGCGCAAAATAGTAGCACAGAATTATATATATACTAACTCAAAATGGTTGTCCTTGACTCCTGTCAAGTTCAAATATACCAAGCGTTGGGAGACCTAGCTAGAAATGCAACATAGATGTTTGCCAAACTTACCATTTTAATTTTCAAGTGAGCGGTATCATCTATCAAAAGTACACCATGCCCCTGGCGGACTGGGGACCATGTTTGATCTTCACAAAACGAAAACAGAGGAAAAGCATGGCACATGCATGCTAAATGTAAGCATACGTACGAACTAATTCGTGCTATTGCGTATGCGGATCATTCGAGCTTTGCATGTTGTCACTTCTGCATAGTTGTTTGCAAAAAGCCCGGCACGCATCCAGACGTCACATGCGCGCAGCGACGCCTGCCGTCCATGCACGGATCATGAGACGCGAAGAATTTGATAAAAAGGTGCGTGGAAGCGGTGCGCGGGGCTTAGCAAATCTGGGACCACCGGTTCGTACGTGCGTACTTGGAACTGTTACAATCATTTGGCACTTCAGTCACATTTTTCAATTTCGACGGCGAACACTTATTTTTATAAACATAATCTTTTCTTTAAACCCGGAAGATATAACAGACAGCATCTGCTATATGTCACACCAGAAGAGCCTTGACACACTAGCTGCTGAGCTACGACCGGTCGGCGGCTGGCCGGAGCACCGGGCAGGCATGCATGCATGCAGCAAACGCATGGAGCAAACACTGGCACATGCAGCATTCGTTCATTCCTCTTCCCCCTCTTTCTTCGGTGATTACAAGCTCTGATTACAACCTGTAGGTAGGGGAGGGGAAGAAGGAACAAGCTAGCTATAGCTACTTAGCTAGTGTGATCGTTATGGCAGTACAGCAAGGACAAGGCAAGATTGTAGCTAGGAAGGAAAGCCGTGCCGCCGTCGGCAGGCTGCTGTTGAGCGGCCGTAGCTTGGCAGCTGGTCGGGCTCGCCACCTGCTGGTTCTCGGATTGCCCTGCCGCCCCAGCATGCTCTGTCGCACGCCCACGCTCCTGCCGAGCTCCGAAGGAGGAAAATTTCTGCAGTAAAAGGGCAGCACAAATCAATTGTGTAACGGGCCAACGGGACATTGACAAGTGGCAACAAACACTGTAGCATGGCTGTAGCAAAGAAAAGTACTGTAGCAACCTTTTTTCGGTGGCTTTCTGCTGCATTTTGACCGCACCACAGTGTTTGCTACATTGTTAAAAATATTTGCTACAGTGCTCTATCAGGTGTCAGTGTCTCATTTGTTTTACACAAACTCAGTTATGCTGTCGTTACACAATAGAATTTCTACCTTAGGAGCAGCAGTGATAGAATCTATCACATGCTGCACCTTTCGAGATCGGAGATTGGATTATTTTTTGTAAAAACAGTATTTGAGGGCTAAATCTATCACATGCTGCACCTTTCGAACTTGGAGATAGGATTATTTTTGTAAAAATAGTGTTTGAGGGCTAAAATTGAAAAAATGGCTACGTGTCAGATACATGAATAGTTGCGTACTTGCTCGTTACTGGAGCTAGGTACTTCTCATGGCACGTTGTTTTGGATATCAATATGTCCTAAAAATATAACTTTGATCACTAATTTATATTATAATATATGTATAAAACTCAATAATATTATACAAATATTATAAAATTACTTTGAGTTGAAATTGCCAAGTAGATCAATCACTAATGGTTTAGGGGGTTGAGTCTTGTAAATACCTTGAGAAGTATACGTTAGTTTGTAAAACCCGTGTTAGTAGGGTTAATAGGTTTCCCCATGTGTTTTAATGGGTTGGACCCATTTGAGTTGTTGCTGGTTATTAAAAAGAAAGAGAGGAGATGTTAGATCTAAGAATTCTAGGGTTTACGTATTAGATCTAAGAATTCTAGGGTTTAGATTTTTGTTCTACTACCTTATCTTCTTCCATGGTTGTGAGAGAGGAAAGAGTGGTGCTTTGCCCACACCTTATAATCATCCCTGAAAATAGAGAAAAGCTTTATCTCCATCATGTTTTTGTTTGGATTTTTATTAGGTTTTGCTTCTTCTTGAGTAAGATTTATGATCTCACATTCATGGGAATTTTTAGCATGAATTCTTGCTTAAATTACATTGCTAGAATATGTGAGAATAGATATGGAAGACCCTATGCCTTAAATCCTCATGAGCAAGAAGTAATTTGAGTCTTGGGGTTTTTGGTGTTCTTGTGACCTAGATTTTATCTCTTCAATTTAGTGAATCCTAACTCAAGAACCTTGTGATTCTTGATTGGTTTAGGTTCCTAATATCTTGGACAAGTTTCATGCAAAATTTGAAAGTGATTGGATAATAATTAAGTAAGTTCTTGATATTTGAGTTTTATTACAAGAGGCTTTCAGGTTTGCAAATAGTGGACTAGTGTCAAGACCCGAATATGAAAATCTGGACTTTCCCGTGTATTCTACACTAGTCCAGGATCATGTTAGTGCACACAATGGAAACATAGATAAATATCAACCATGATAACTACAAAGGACACAAATATTATTAATTATTAGAGTAGTGATCTTATAGCTAAACTTATAAATAATAGCCTGAAGAGCTTAACAAAAACTAGCAGAAGAAAGTAAAGATAAGTGTAGTATCCATTTAACATGCCAATAGGAAATCGGCTGAGGAGTGAAGTCCTAATCCATGAAGACGTCGAAGAATTCTTCCTTGAGTACCTCTGACTGATGTGCTTCTCCTTTAACAACTGAGATGCAAAGTATATAGCCGTTAGTACATAGAGTACTTAACAATTTGTTTATAACAAGACACTACCTAAGAAAAACTATTTTGTATAACCAACACCAATGGTACTATCCATATCATGGCATATAAATTTTATAACTGTGATTGACCGCCATGTTTCAGTATCTCATTAAGTCAAAATTGATTAATTAATCAACATATGATGATGAGCCCAGCGTACGATAAGTATGGTTAAGTATACTAAACGTAGAACCCAAGTAGATACTAGTATTGCATCACTAGATATTTATCCATCCGATGGTGACATAGGAATCATAACATTCAAATTATCAATTTAGGGATTAATCAAATTTGGTCAATAACTACCAAATACAAGGGTTTGTATTAAATTAACAACGCATGATAATTAAAACAAAATAATAATTAATAGATTTAAAATAATAGGTTTAACATGATCAAAAGAAACAACTTGCCTTGGTTTTGCTCAGTTACCAATTCTTAATCTTCAGTTCCTGCTTCTACTCCTTTGAAGACGTTACCTAATGAGAGAGAAAGTGAATGAAACATAAAGAGATTTAAATAGAATCTAAAAACTACATAACTAGAACTAAAAGATACAACTTAATTTTAGATGAATTTAGAAAGAAGAATTGAGTCAATTGGAGTTAGGACGGAGGAGAACGGACTCTCGGAAGATTTGCGAGGAAAATAAATTCCTGGAAATTGAAAGAGAAAGGAGAATATTCTCTGAAATATTCCCTTCAGAATTAATTAATAATAACCTAGTGGCTGACAAGTGGGCCTATGAATTTTCTAGATTTTCCAAAATAAAAGAATTTTGAAACAAGGATTAGAGACTGACAAGTGGACCCTTGGTCTACGGACCATGTCCACAATTTGGCCTGGGTTTATAGTAGACCACGCCCATAGAACAGTGCACCGATGAGCCTAAGGCTAACGTAGTAGTGAGGTGGCAGGCACGTGGATGACACATAAGCAAAATGATGAGGTGGTGTCTAGATGGTAGATGATGTGGCTGAGTGACGGTGAAGTGAGTTAGCAACACATGTTGGTGTGGCTGCTATGTGGCTTCCACATGTGCTCTGGTGCTGATGTGGCCTGACATAAGGGCTGGCATGTCAGACAAGATCTGACGGCCAAGGATGGCTCAATGCTGATATGACAATGGCAGATCGCTGGACTTCAGCAAGGTCACCGAAAGCATCACCTTGGCACAACAAACTCACACTACGGCTCGAATGTGGCTGCGAGGCACAGTGTGGTGATCGATGGCGACGAGGGTAGCGACATTGCTTAGCCGATGGTGAAGCTCTAGCAAGAAGGCTCGACAAGGCTAGGTGAGCTACGCAACGAATTTAGGAGCGTCTGGTGATGCTCCTGGAGCAAGCCTCAAGGATTGATGGTCTTCGGCAAAGGGTCAACGACGGCGGCGGCCATGGTGGGCAAGGTGAAGCTCAGCTCCATAGCACGGTGGCGAGGCAAAGGTTCTCCAGCGAGGACAAGGCGAGCATGGGGTAGAACACAGAGCGGTGAAGCCAATGATGTGGATGGCGAGGTTGGGTACTTACCGGAGGCGATGAATTCCGGCGAGGAAGTCTTCAGTGGCGCGCTGCTTTCGAGCTGCGATCCAACGAGATGGCAACACAATCGAGACGGGTGTGTTGGGATTGGAGAGAGAAGAATGGGACGAAGCTTTTGATGCGAGTGGCTGGCACTTATATAGGCGGAGGAGGGAGATCGGGATAGCATGGCGTGGTGGCATGAACTAGCTAGAGTCGACACTAGGAGAGAGTCCAGGACGGGAAGACATATCCGACAAGTGGGGTCAGTCGCTTAGTGAATGCGAGCGGGGAGGAAACGCTAAGCACACGTGTGGTTGTGGGAAGGCATCAGATGGTTGACGTGTGGCACGAGGATGAGGTGGGTCGGACCGGCTGACGGGTGGGGTCCGCTTGACAGAGAGAGGAAGGGAGGAGGCAGGCTGGGCTGAGCAGCTATCGCTGGTTGGGTTAAGCGGGAAGATGGGCTGCGTGCGGGTGAGGAATGGGCTGGGCCAAAAAAAAAGAAGTCGGTCCACTGGGATTTTTTGGATTTTTCAAGAAATTTTTTATTTTTAGAAATAATATTAATTCAAATTGAGCTATAGAAAATAGCAAATAAATTCAGAAAAATCCAAGAAAATACCCCAAAAAAATCTTGCATCACAAGAAATTTCTGGTTTTAGTTTAATTAATGTTTACTTTATTCATATTAAATCTTTTAAATTTCCAAAAAATCAAATTAAGCTTTAATTAATTTAAGAAAAATCTAAATAGTTAATTTTATTTTAAAATCTTTAAAAAGACATTGAAAATCAAGATATTACAACTGGTTAAATTAGATCGACCCTGGACCTACGGTCAAACCAATGTTGTCCTTGCAGTCAGACTGGCCAATCCATAGTAGTCTGACCGGCCTTGTGCAGTTAGTTGCTTATTTTGTGATTTAGGTCTCTAGACTTATTTTTGTAAAGTATAGTTAGTATAATCTGAACTTAATGACTCTCGTAGTTAACTGAGTGAAGATTTTGGATATCACTAAAAGAAAAAAAATTCAAGAATCATTTATTTTCTACAGTTTCACATTCGTGAACCATGAATGCATGTTAGTCCAACGGGTAACGCACCCGGCAGGCTGTAGATTTGGGTACAAGTCCTGTGCGTGTGTGGGTGTTTGCTACTGGTGGGGAGAGCCGTGCAATAATCTGGTCGATCGTAGAGAAACGTGTACTCACTCCCACAAACGTATTTTTTATTTTTTACGGTCGTCGACACAAGAATTTAGCTATAGTTTTATATTATAATATATTAATAAAAATATTATATTATAAGAGTATTTTGCAAAACAAATTAATTAATAATATTTTTGTATAGTAAATTTATATACTTTAATATATATTAATAGTCAAAGTTTTAAAGCCTTAACTGCATAATCCCATACCGGCCATACAAAACGATCTCGAACACCTATGCACGTGGCTTGTTATCGATCGTTTATCCATATACCTGAATCGGTTAGCTAGATTGGGTATTTTTGAACTCGGTTATGCATGCTAGACTAATTGAATTCATTAATCTCTACATCCCCATCTCACTGTTAATTTCCCTTTCCCCTTATACTATCATTTTCTTCATCGATATATCGCTAGTTGTATGTGTATAGTGGCTGTCTCCATCTCTAGCTAGTAGCTATCGTAGTCATCCGCTCCACGCGTTAGCTAGCTCCAAGAGGCCTCAATTATGTATGGTAACTTTGCATGATAGTACCTGATTTTGATTTATGTAACTTAAGGAGCCAATTGGAACGAAGGAGAAATATAAGAATCCTGGAGGCTTAAAATCCTCTAAACACCTCTTTTGAAGTTTTTCTGAGTTTGCTTTTTTTTATTTCTGTGTTTTAAATTTCTTACGTTCCAAACGGCCCTAACAGTGCGCAAGAAATCATTGTGATGGCAATCTGGCTTGCATCGTGGCCATGTAATAAAGTAATAAACAACGTCGCTATGCTTACAATGCAGTATACATAACAGTAGCTGCGATGTTAATTATGTGATGACGTGTACTACCTGTGAGGCCTCAAATTTAGCTACAAGCCTACAAGCAAAACTATTTCAAGTGTTAGATGTGGGTATGGCACCTACTCCACAAATAAACCATAAGACATACAAACTGATTGTATGGTTCGTGTTGCATGTGCCTCTTTTGGGACCAGCAGGGTGAATCTGCAGCCGGTTTTTTTTTGCTTTTAAAAGCTATTTTTTCAGTTTTGCTATAATAACTATCTTTTGAACGAATTATTTTTTTCAAAATAGGGTCTGTTATTTAATTGTAGTACATATTTTACTGATTTTATTTATATCACTAAAAACCGTACGTGAGTTTCTATACCCTGTAATCTCTCGCACAAACAGTCTAAAAGTTATAAACCGCAACTAACTATAAGTCATAGCTAAAAAGAACGGCCTGCACTTCGACATGTGCATTCACGGCAGTACTGTCGAGGCTTGCAACATTGTACTTGAAACTTACATGGAAATTGTTCCCGTGTGCATGAGGATGCCCTTGCATGCTCGTCCCATCCTGATCCTTGCAACGATCGGAAGGCCTTACGGTGAGGAGTGTTTTTGGCTCTGGTCTTTTTGATTCTTCAACGGTTTTTATCTTTTATCTTTTTCTCAATAATTACTATTTATTTTAATCTAATAAGACGTAGCCAAAAAATATACACTACAATCCAAAATATAGACTCTTTGCTTCTATACACTACATTAATACTTAGATCTTATTTGAAAAGTGAGATTACAGTCCAAAATATAGACTCTTTGCTTATGTGCACTACATTAATACTTAAAGAGCAGTGCTTCACTGCTTTCCTCTCTAATAAGAGTACTATTTGTTAAGAAATCTGGGCCTGGGCCGGCAGCCTAGGGCCCATGGTGGGCACCTCATTGTAGTCTATAAATAGAGAGCCATACCTCCTCATTATGTACACATGAATGAAAGCAATAAAGAAAGATCAGGAGTTTTCTCTATCTCTCTGTGTGTTCAATCTATTCTTCTGTGATTCTGTGATTGATTCGTTCTTGTTCTAAACAGAAGAATCGCTCGGACTGGTCGTCAGCGACGGTTTCTCAACACGTTATCAGCACGACTTCGCTCTGGTAAACGAGGTAATCATCGAAGCACAGATTGAATTTCTAGATCGCTTTTGAATCTGTATTTTCTTTTCGCGTTCTAGATTGAAATTCTACGGTGCAAATCCGCCCTAATCTACCGCGAGCGGACTTGAAGTCGCCGGCACAATGCCGATCGGTAGATTGTGAAACGGGGTAGATATTGATTGCACTGTAGAACGATGCAAATCCGCCCCAACTCTACCGCGAGCAAATCTGAAATCGCCGGCACAATATCGATCGGTAGATTGCGAAACGGGGTAGATGTTGATTGCATCGTAGATTGGAAACGAAAATTTTGCATGTTTTGGTTTGATTCTGCACGATCAGTGCACAAGAAAAGAAATCGTTTCTCTGTTCGGTTTATGCATGGCTTCTGCGCAAGAAAAGAAAAAGGCACAGTTTTGGCCCTGCACGGCCACCATAGGCGAAGAGCACCACTGGCCGCCGGTCGCCGGCCCGCCGCCGGCTGGCCGCCGTCTCCCGCATGAGGCATAGCCGCCGCCGCGCCCGCATGCGCGCCGGCCGCCGGCCAGCAGACCGGTCACCACCGCACGTGCCCGAAAACGGATCTGGCACTGATGCCCGCAGTCCAGCAGTGCGCCGCCTTGGAACCGTGCCTCGCACGGCCGCTCCGTCCGGTCCTGCTCCACACCCGGAGCTCGAGTCGCAGCTCGGTCTCCCGCGTCGGTGCCGGTCACCGCCCGAGGAAGACGGGAAGCCGGGATCGCCGAGCCGCCTGCCTGGTTTTTGCAGCTCACCCGAGCCGCGCTAGCCCCGGCCCGGCCTGCAGCCGGCCATGGCGTCTCGAATCCTGCGTGCGCCCCCTCGGATTCCGGCCCGCACCGTTGCGCGCGCGTCGCCGCCGCTTGGTACCTCGTGCCTTCACCTTGTGCACCACTCCGATTTTTCTCCCCGCCGTTGGCAGCCGCCCCGAACCGGCCCGCAGCCGCCTCCGGCCACCTCGGACTCCCCGCACAAAGCGCCGGCCTGCAGACCGGGTCGCATCGCCTTGAAGCCGCTCCGGTCGCCACCCGCCATGCGCGCCCCGCGCCGACGCGCCTGCATGTGCGTCCCCCGCCGCCGGTCGCTTGCTCTGCACGGCATCGCCCGCCGCAGGCCTCGGCCGCCCGCATGCGCTAGGCCGCCTCCCGGTCCGCCGCACGCCTCGGCCGCCTGCACGCGTAGGCCGCCGCCCCGCATCGGCCTCGGCTTTGACCGCCGCTTGCCGGCCTTCTCCGCACCGCCACCCGGGGCATCCGGCCCCGGCTTCCTCGTCGCGCCCTGCAGCTGGACCTGGCCCCCTCCGCAGCGCCCCACATGGCGTCGCTCCCGTACGCCGCCTCGCCGCCGACCGGCTGCCGCCCGCGCCCTCTCGAACCCGCGGCCGCTCGGGCGAGATGAGCCGCCGCCACCCGTGTGAACAGGGGTAGGGTTTCCTACCCCTGCCCCTTGAAAGGCCGGCCGAAATGGGCCGAAAGGTGGGCCGGACCTGCATGGGCCGAATAAAAAAAGGCCCGGCTGGTAGGGGCGCTGGCCATTTTGCGAAAAGACCCTAGAAATTGTGGAATTTACTGATTGGTCCTTAATTATTTCATTTGAGTCCTGAATTTTGCAAAGAGGCCCCAGTAATTCCGAAAATTACTGATAGGTCCTTAAAATTTACGAGCGGGTCCAGAATTTTGCAGAAAACCCCTCGGTAAATCAGAAAATTACGTAAATTTTTCTCTAAATTGAAAATTTGCGTATAAACCCTCTGGAATTGCATGATTTGTTGAAATTTCATATTCTTGCATAAAAGGGCCTCGGGAATCTGAATTTTGCATTATTTTTAGCATTTGAAGCTTATTTATTTATTTATGCCATTATTGTTTTATGTATTTTCTGTATTTATTTACTGTTTTGGTTAATTGTAATTACAGAAGATTGCTTTTAATCACTGAATTAGCAGTAAAATTTATAGAAAATGCATAGAAAATTCTGGAACATTGCGAGAACCTCTTGTACCAATTATTTACCCGTAGTAAATTATTCCATGCATGTCTACCAGCAGTAGACTTATACACTTTTAGATGACTACCACCACGAACTGGGAGTTCGAGGAGCTGGCCCAGCATGGCCAAAACTATCTGACGTAGGCATCCGATGTCGAGATTGTGCTTGGAGCCAGGAAGCTCTACGCTGCTATTGGGATTGGCGGACTGAATGACGCTCAACCTAAACCTGAGAAGAATGATCAGGCACTTCATTTTCTCAGGCATCACCTCTATCTCACTCTCAAGAATGAGTACATGGCAAAGAAAACGCGCTAGCACTCTGGATCGCACTCAGGAAGCGGTTTGAGAGGCTAAAGTACACCATTCTTCCTCAAGCAGAGCGAGAGTGGATCAGACTGAGATTTGCCGATGTTAAGACGGTCGGGAAATACAATTCTGCCTTGCACAGGATTTGTACCCCAATACAGAAAAATTGAGAAAATCCTTCCACCCCAATGCAGTATATTCCGCACGCAATTATCGTCAAGACGGCTATGAGGAATATGCCGAATTGATTGATATGATGCAGGTTGAGGAGGCTCAGGGCGAACTTCTCCGCAAGAATTACGTTACTCAGCCACCAGGCAGCTCCGCTGGCCGTGAAGCCAACTCTGGGAGCCACAAGGTGCGAAAGCACTTGATGGAGAAGGGGGAAAGAAGGGTAAAGCCGTAGCCCAGAAAGGCAAATCAGACGCTCCACATGAGAATAAGGCTAGCAAGCCAAAACGGGATAGCAAAGGGCAGCATGAAGCCCACTCTGCATCGGCTGAGGGGGAGAGTTCTAAGCAGCTGCCTGCACCGATGGAGGTTGAAACCATCATGACAGCAGCACTCCCTCTCGACCTAGAAGCAGCCAACACCATTATTTCTCTTGAAGAGAATGTCACCCCCGAGAGAATAGCAGAAGAAGTCTAGTGCACAGAATGCATTTAGACTTTAATTGTCATTTATTTTGTGTGGAAAAATATGTTAGAATTTGCATGGATGGTACTTAAGAATTGTTATTTTCTCGTGATGGTTGGATGATATTTGAAGAATTCATTCATTTATTCAGTTTATGATGGCATGATATGTTTTGATATTGGAGTATTTTATTTATGTGTTGATTGCCTTCTCATACATGTTAATAAAATATCCTACATTAGAACACGTGTAGCGCCCTATAAAGGAAGTGTGCTTAGCTAGCAGCGGCACAATGCATACCATCTTAAGAGAGACTAAGAATTTTCAAGTCGATTCGTAAGAGCACTGACAGCCTTACGACAATCGCCGGAAGCGATGTATGTATAATTGGTTCGGGAAGAGCCACAATGGGCACAACTTTGGTCATTGAAGAAGCCTTATTGTACCCAGAATCGGCTATAACTCTCCTAAGTTTTAAGAATATCCGCGCAAATGGTTTCCACGTTGAGACTGAAAAGAGTACGGTAAGGAATACCTGCTCATTACGAAGCGCAAAGAGAACAAAAAATTGTATTAGAAAACTTCCTTCACTAGAAACTGGGCTATATTATACCAACATTAAAGCGCATGCAGCGTACACTGTACTGAAGACAGTGTTTAGAAGCTCTGAACTTTTCTGTCTCTGGCATGACAGATTAGGCCACCCAAGTATTCGAATGATGAGAAACATAATAAATAACTCGCATGGGCATAATATTAATGTGAAGAATTTCCCGAATCATGAAGATTTTGTGTGGCCTGCATGTGCCACCGGGAAACTAATAACTAGACCCTCCACTCTGAAAGTGAAGGATGAAGTCCCTGCATTCCTGGAACGCATCCAGGGAGACATTTGCGGTTCTGTTCAGCCCGTCTCAGGGCCATTTAAGTATTTCTTGGTGCTCATTGACGCTTCATCGAAGTGGTCGTATGTGGGTTTATTGTCCACAAGAAACCACGCCGTTGCAAAATTGATCTCGCAGATCATTCGCATCAGAAATGTGTTCCCTGATCATCGCATCAAGTCCATCAGAATGGACAACGCTGGAGAATTTACTTCAAAGAAATTTGATGATTATTGCATGGCAATAGAAATTACAGTTGAGCATTCGGTACCGCATGTCCATACCCAGAATGGTTTGGCAGAGACTTTAATCAAGAAAATTAAATTTATTGCCAGACCTTTCTGAAGAATTGTAATTTGCCAGCTACATGTTGGGACACGCAGTCCTACATGCAATGAATCTCATCAATTTTAGACCATTGGCCTACAACATCCATTCATTTATACAACTAGCGCAAAGGTCAGCACTGAAAATTTCCCAACATTAGGGGGAGGAAATCAACCCCTTGATGAAGAATGTCGGGAAATTATGTGGCAAACCACGGGAATCCATGCAGATGACCTGTGCACTAGAGAAGTCCAGAAGATATTACATGGCAAGCCACAGGAATTCATGCACATGACCCGCGCACTAGTAACGCAAATAGAAGTCCAGAAGACAATAGAAGTCCAAAAGACAATTGATTTGCAAGCATTAGCAAATCAGCTGCCTGATCACTTTAGTGATTTGAAGAGCGTGACTAAGTCGCATGTGCCTGCACGCACTGCACCGGAGAGGGTTGAAATACCAAAGAAAGCAGAAGGTATCCCTAATCTCGTCCAGAGGCCTCAGAAAAATAATAAAGGACGAGAACTCCGGTTCCTCAAATCCTAAATAACTGGGGACGCCTGGTGAAAAAGGATAAGAGACATTTATCACAGCCGATCACTGAAGTCCCCCAGAATGAGAAGGGGAGCCAGTTGAGACCTGGCACAAGTATGACACCTTCAGAAAAGGGCATACCGGATCTGAATATCCCCATCGACATGGATGTGTACGCACACATCGGAGCTGAAAAACTAAAGGGACTTGCCACCGCAATTGAAAGAAGCGATGTGCAAGGTAAAGCTCCAGCAGAAGCAATCGCTTCAGAAGAAGCAACTCATGAAGAAATAGCTATAAATTATGTGCACACGGGAGAGTCCCTGAATAGGACAACAGCTAATATCGATATCTACTTCGCAAAGAAAATTGCCACAATCATCGATCTTGATCCCGAGCCTGCATCGCTCGCTGAATGTAAGAAAAGATCATACTGGGAAGATTGGAAGAAGGCAATAGCAACTGAATTGCTATCTCTGAACAAAAGAGTGGTGTTTGGCCCCGTATGCCGCACACCTCCCCACATACACCCCGTTGGGCACAAGTGGGTATTTGTTCGAAAGAGAAATGAAAGAAATGAAGTAGTGAGATACAAAGTAAGGCTAGTAGCCCAAGGTTTCACTCAACGTCCCGAAGTTGATTATGAAGAAACCTACTCCCAAGTCATGAGTGGAATTACCTTTAGATACTTGATCTCAATGGCAGTGAATTTGAACTTAGAAATAAAGTTGATGGATGTTGTGATTGCATACCTCTACGGTAACTTGGATTCGGAGATTTATATGAAAGTCCCTGAAGGAATATCTCTCCCGAACCAAGACAGCAAATAGAAATCTGTACAGTGTGAAACTCAGAAAGTCACTGTATGGACTGAAACAATCTGGAAGAATGTGGTATAATCGCTTAAGCGACTTTCTCTGCAAGAAAGGCTACACGAACAATGAAGATTGTCCTTGTGTATTTATACGACAATCCCAAAATAGATTCTGTATAATCTCTGTGTATAGATGATCTGAATATCATCGGGACAGCCGAAGGCACAAAAGATGCAAGCCCCTACTTGGAGTCAGAATTTGAAATGAAAGATTTAGGCAAGACCAAGTTTTGCTTAGGCCTGCAGCTTGAGCATGTCCCTGAAGGAGTCTTGGTACATCAGTCGACCTACACCCAGAAGGTGCTTGAAAGGTTTGGCTTCGAGAAGGCATTTCCCTCGAAAGTACCGATGATCGGTAGGTCTTTATAGCAAGAAAAAGATCCTTTCCGACCTAGGGAAGAGGGGGAGGAAGTCCTGGGATCGGAATTCCCATACTTGAGTGCAGTGGGAGCACTCATGTACTTAGCAAATTGCACTAGACCGGACATTGCATTTATCGTGAACCTGTTAGCAAGGTACAGTGCAGAGTCCATCAAAAGGCATTGGCAGGGCATAAAGGACATCTTCCGATACCTCCAAGGAAGCAAAGACATTGGATTGTCTTACAGAAAGAATCAAGATATGAACTTGATTGACTATGCAGATGCTGGGTACCTGTCTAACCCGCATACCGCTAAGTCGCAAACAGGCTATGTATTTTCATGTGGTGGAACTACAATTTCCTAGAAATCGTCTAAGCAAAACCTTGTAGCTACTTCGACGAACCACTTAGAAATTATAGCGCTATATGAAGCCGCACGAGAGTGCACTTGGTTCCGCTGAACGATTCACCACATCTAGCAGTCATGTGGAATGAACATTGTGCAAACCCCCACAATTATCCATGAAGATAATGCAGTTTGCGTTTCACAAGTGCAGACGGGCTATGTAAGCATATCAACCCCAAGTTCCTCTATGCTCATGAATTGCAGAGATGGACAAGATTAAAGTACTGTACACTAAGTCATGTAAACTTGTTCACTAAGTCACTCCCCGCATCTAGCTTTGAAAGGTGCGTGCGTGGAATTGGAATGACGAGACTTAGAGAAGTGCAGAATTCAAGGGGGAGAATTCTCACAAGCCCGCTAATAAATCTTGATCATGAAGATTAAGTACCCAAAAAATAAAGTCCTGCAGACCAAATGAATTTGGGTGAATTGTACTCTTTTCCCTTGACGAGTTTTCCATGAAGTTTCTCGACCAAGGTTTTTAATGAGGCAATTCGTGTATCGCAGCATCACATGTATCATGTGCTCTTTCTCCAAATTTTTCCCACTGGGTTTTTATGGAGTTTTAGTGAGGCATGGACGTGTCGGATGAGTGCCCAAGGGGGAGTGTTAAGAAACCTAGGCCTGGGCCGGCAGCCTAGGGCCCATGGTGGGCACCTCATTGTAGTCTATAAATATAGAGCTATACCTCCTCATTATGTACACATGAATGAAAGCAATAAAGAAAGATCAGGAGTTCTCTCTATCTCTCTGTGTGTTCAATCTATTCTTCTGTGATTCTGTGATTGATTCGTTCTTGTTCTAAACAGAGGAATCGCTCGGACTGATCGCCAGGGACGGTTTCTCAACACTATTAATAGGAAATGAATAGGCAGCAACATAGAACCCATCCCAAGAACCCTCAAACTAGTATTTACCCCGGAGAACACGGCTCCACAACGTATTTGGTAGCGGATCCACTTTTCCTTATCTGTTAACGAGACTATACCTTTCCTCTGCCTATGAGCTAGCTAAAGATCCATCGTTATCCTTTCCAGCAATGGAGGCGGAATCAATGGTCATGTCAGGTTTCAGATTCAAAGAGAGATGTCAAGCAAGCACTAATCTCAAAGTAAACAAAGATGTAAGTAACATATATCAACCATTTATTATGTTTTAAAATTTGTGCAAATCAATATTAAGAAAATCATAAAAGCTAAGATCTTATTTGAAAAGTGAGATTTTTTTAAAATTCTTCTATGAATTGAACCGCTTTTACGCGAAATTCCTATCTACCCAACGAGCCTTTTTATACCCATTCCAGACGTACAGGCATCAGGCATGGCAGAGTTCACGCATGCATGCAGTAGATTGATGAGACGAGGCCTGCATGCACGCCCGGCAGCGCCATCTATCTTTCTATCTAGGATCATCTCTTATCTTCAACTGTTCATCTTGGAAGCTTCCCATACCATTCTGTACCTCTCCAATGACGAAGGACCATGCATGCACGGGAGGGATCGATACTTCTAGGCAGTGGCCTGGGCAGCCTAAAAATTGATCTAATACCTAATTACTTATTAAGCGGGAGTTATGGTAACACCATTTAAGCGGTACATAATGAGTGGGAGTTATGGTAACACCATTTAAGCGGTATATAATAAGGGGGAGTTATGTACTCCTAGGATCTCACTTATTATGTACCACTTAAATGATATTGTTATATATCTTTATCTTTTTAAGTATACTCTAATAATGATTATAAGATACTTTAAAGTGAGTTCCGTGAAAATTTTTCATGAAAACCACTTTTAATAGCATAGTTTATTTATATACTCGTTTTATAAATGGAAAAGGGTATATAGCAAAAATAAAGGACTCTAATAAAAAATTTCAACTAAATCATATTGGGATATTTTAGAATTAGTATTTAAGTATACCAAAAATAATAAATAAGTATAACATATTCGTTTAAATAGTATATTAGAAGCGGGAGTATGTACTTCAGGGAGTAAAAAATACTTCATACATATGTATGTATATATGTGTGTATGTGTGTGTATAGTATAAATAAAAATAGGCGCACCATGATGCTCAGGCTCTATGATTGAGAATTTCCATCTACGATTAAAGCTTTCTATCTATGATTAATTCAGCACGCTAAATCAATAAATTCCTTTATAAATCGATACTTTTTCGAATTAATGAATATTAACGAATTTACGTAATATATTATATATTATTACACTTGTACGTATTTAAAAATAATCTAAAGGCAAGGGGGCGTATACATGTATGTATGTGTCCCGAAAACAAGCGATTAACTTCCACAGGTAACGTGTTGTCACGCCATGCACGGGGCCAATCATGCCGTGGCTCGCTCATCAGCTCGTGAGTCGTATTCTATCGCAGTAGGGCAGCTCGGGAATATCATCATCAAGGATCCCTGTGTTACGTACGTACGTTTATGCCAAGCTTGTATCGACATTTATGTACCGTCATATCGTCATAAAGGTATAGTGTCCAACGCCTTGAGAGGATGAATGGTGAACGAGATGTATCACCAAACCGATCGAGCAAACGGACGAACCATTTAATTAGACCGCCGGCCGGTCAGAATCTGTGGTTTGATTTGATAGCTCTACAGGTATGTAGTTAGGTCTCATCTGGCATAATCTGGAATTTTAGACATTTTTAGTTCTGTTTGGCACAAAAATACCATATATGGACCTTATATTATGGTAATTCCATTTCTGCTTCCCTCCCCGAGCGCGGGAATCCAGCGAGTCGATGTGTGTGCAGACGTACGGTTCAGGAGCGCAGCACTGTGATTGTGCAGTCTAGAAGTGCACCACTGATACTGTAGCTTCATGCGGTTGGAAAGTGCATGCTTAGAACTGTAGCATTATGCACTCCTGCACCACATGATTAGCCGTCCTATCCGTCAGGCGACTACCGCGCCCATCATTTGCATGCAAATTCTTCCCACGCACTGTGTTTTGTGTGTATGTTGCTGTGATGACCTCCCGTGATCAGCTGTAACGCCCGTGCAGTCCCGCGATAAATGAAAATTTTGTATTTATTTATGGAAACATATTCGAAATATTTTTGTAATAATTTTTAGATATAGGAAATGAGATTGAAATATTCTAATTTTTGTGTGGAGCTTTGTTTACTTGTTTGTTTAACTTTTGTAATTATAAATATTAAGAAATTTTATCCGTAATTTATTTATGTATGCGAGGACAACTGAGATAACAACGATTGGTAAGTACGAGGGTAAGTGAAATTGAGCACGCAAAGAATTGAATGTGAAAAGATGATAAGATTTGTTGTCATGAATTAAAATAGACTTTATAAGAAACCTGGTAATAACACAGCGCATAGGGTTTGGTTACATGCACAAGAAATAGTATCATGCACGATGTAACAAACCAAAGTACTCCTAGATACATATGCGTATTTTTGGCATGAAAATAAATTTGACATTCAAGGGACTGATCCCCACGCTAGATGTCATCCATGTCGTTGCGGATGTGGTGGCCATGTCGTCTTCCATGGTCGATGTGCTTGAGTGCATCGTTCGGCATCCACTTCACCTGCCCTGCCTAGAGATCCCTGTAAAGCATGTCCACCCTGTACAAATGGAACTCTGTACTCCAGGTTTCATACAGGTGCTGCATGTTGTAGTATTTTGAGATGTAATGCATCGACGCATGGTGCCATACTGTGCATGCCGCGTACACATGGGAGCATGACTTGTGTAGAAGCTACGGCTTGTTGCAAGTGCAAGATGCTTTCTCAGCAATCATGCAGACCTACTTGCGATCCCCTCTAGTGTGACCTATTACGTACTTCTACCTAGGGTGGATCTCGAACTTCTTCCTTATGCCATCTATGGTATGACCAATGTGGGCATGAGCCTTCTCGATCTTCTTATCCATATTCGCCTACATTACCTCAGAGAAATGTTTGCCTTCGTCCAAATGCTTCTTCATCATCATGCCATGATCAATAGGGATCTGACACCCTTCAAGACACCGTTGTACATTTCAGACGTGTTGGTTATCATGATTCCATACCTTACTCCACCAGTATCATGTAGTAGAGACCACATCTCCAAGTCAGTTGCGTTCGACTGAACCCATTGCATGAACTCCACCGGTTATTGTATTGTATTTTGTTCCTACCTTGCATTCTACAAAGCAGGAACTCATTTGCATTCATTTTCTCACGCTAGTATTTGGACCCAGCGAGTTGGTCAACAAAGAAACTACACGAGCAATTGAAGCAGGCCTAGAGCCTATAGGAAAAGATCGAAGATATCAAAAAAGGAGGCAAGTCCTTATATTGATCATGTTGAGCCTAGTTTTCAAACGCAATATTTTGATTTCAAATACAAATGCATGCTTGCCTTTATTGTGTATATAGATTGGGTAGCTGCACCATACAGTGAAACCTCTTATCTTTCCTTTTGATATTACTTTACTCTTGTCACCATAGGATTATCACAATAATAATATTGTCAAATAATGATTGTGCTTAGATATGCTTTAGAGATAATAGTAAATATGACATAAACATGGCCAATCAAAATTTGAAACATGATAATGGTAGTGGTAACATGGGCTGCCGCTGGAAATAGGGGATTTTTATAAAATGATGGGAGACCCAGGTGAGAGGTTGACTTGAGACCAGTGCAGGTACTACCTGAGGTTGGGATTGTTGGGTTTGTCTTGCCTAAGTTGATTAAGGACCGAATACATGTGCGCTCGTTTCTACACCCACCGTACAACCACAAATCTAGTATGGGACAGACCAAGCTGATTAATTTGTTTTGTTTTGATATAGTCTCCTACGCCAGTTGGGAGTGACCTGCGAGGTCATTTCCCGGGGAAGGATAAGTTTGGGGGTTAACCTATAGGGGTTCATTGCTTGGGAGAGACTCGAAAGGTCTCTGCCTTGAGAGAGAGTGCACTCACAATAAGTTAATAACGGAGTCCCTTAGGGCTTAGGAGGCAGAACTCCGGAGTAGGAGAAAATACCAAAATAAGCATTGTAAAGGCCTTGTTATGACTACTCAGTCGCATATCTACAGAAACGTGTAATGGCCAATATTATGAGATAATCATATCTTGTGGGTAAAATAGTACACCTCTGCAGAGTAGTAATAATCTATTCGAATAGCCATGCCCCCGGTCATGGGCAACGTGTTAAAATACCACAGTGTATAGTTTTTGCAAAATGGTTATTGGTATGAGAGTATGATAAAGGACATGGGCTGAGGTCCATGGACCAAACATGTGAAATTCCTGTGAGTGGCTAAGTCATAGGTTTGAAATCTAATTATGGACATTTTACTTAATTATTTTATTTTAGTTAGAGTGGCTAAGTCATATATTTGAAATCTAATTATGATATGATATTGAAAATCTGGCTGTACGTAAAAAACATAAAACTATCAATTAATTTAACCTTCATATTGATGATAGCCCTATAAATACATTCTGTTATAGGGACTTGCTGAGTACTGTTGGTTGTACTCAATCTTTGCTATATTTCCACCACAACAGATACCAGAAGAAGAAAGAATATTTCAAGTTTACATGTCAAGGTTACGACCGCACTCAAGCGTTCATGTAGGAAGTTTCTTCGATTCTTCTGTATGTAAGTTGAATTTTTGGTCTTGAATGCCCGTAAAGTTGTTAAAAGTTGATTGTTAGGTCCTATTTTCGTTAAATTAACCCTATTTAAATGTTCGTGAGCGGGCATGATACTCTTTCTGTCCGTAACTGAACTCTTGGACTGTTACGGAAGGTAACAACAGCCCTGTTCCCAAAAACAGGAGCATTACAGCTAGCTTTCGAGCTGTTGGATCTAAATTTAGCACGAATTGAAATATGACCTACTCGATAAATTTGCAAATTCGATCCGTAACGACTACCGCAGTGGCGTAGCCATTAGAAGCTGTGGGCATAATTTGATCCCATAGCCTTTTGTATAATAGCCTAGAACATTTAAAAATTTACAAGAAAGTCTAAAAAATTATAAAGATGCTAATACAATTGACCCTACAAATTTAAGATCATGGCTACGCCACTGGACTACTGTATACTCCCTCCATACCCTTTCAGTTACAAAAGATGGCTAACAATATTTAGATTGAACATATGAAAATAATATATATAATAATAATAATTTCATAAAAGTATGATTTTATAAATCTATTACAATGAAAATTAGTGATTAAGATTGCATTTTAGGACCATATCAATATTCAAAACGATATTATTTTATGACTAGAGGGAGTATTACACGAAAATACACAAATGTTATATATCTCAATCTGCTAGCTCCTTCTTGGTTCTGTTCCTTTTTCTTTCTTGTTTTTGTTAATTATTATATATTCGATGTCTTCATCATTTTTCTTCGACGAATATAAGGTAGTGGATCCCCCTGAAAAAGCAACCATATATGCATGTTTTCTATGTTGCTAGTTTTTTTTGCCAAATAGCATGTAGTAGTATACTTCAACAACAATATGATTTGTAGTACAACACTTAATATAGCCGTCAGATGTCCTAACGTACTGGGAAGAAAGTTGTTTGGAAAAGCACTCTAATTAATAGCTAATTGGGGATGTCTTGATCTTTTTAGAGTAAATAATAAATTTCACTGTCAATTATGAAGGAGACAGATAATGCAGCCATAACCGTGCGCTAGCTGGCTAGATGCCCTTTGCAATGTTGATTGTACGACACATTGGATATACTACTCCCATGTAGGCCACCTGTGCACAGGCACCTCGCTTGCACTTACATTCCTACAAGAAGCCAAAAGGACTTGTAGTACTACTAGAGGTCTTAATGGATCGAATAGGCATCAAACAATGATTGTTTTATATTTGCATTTATATTTTTTAAATGAATATATAAATACAAATTCAGATATACTTAAATACGAATATAAATCGAATACCTACTCATTTTATTCGGATGAGGATATTTTATGGCACAATAAAGTTAAGCAAATTAACACTGGTTTTATAGTAATACTTGATCATTGATGTTATTTTGCCACTTATCCAAACTAATTCTAGATATATTTAAATCAATTATAAACATATTGAATTTGGCTAAAAATAGCACGCAAAAAACTTTATTTGGGATGTACCAAAATGAAAAATATGAAATGCTATATTAGAGTCCACCATGACAATAGGCTCATCGAGATGATCAAAATGCATATATAATATGTCCAATTTAGAGGTCAAATGCAAAAGATACGTATTAGCTAGTTGCTACTATTATATTTGCCAAATCCAGATACTATTCATATTTGTATTCGATTCGACACCTATTATATACCGTATTCATATTCAATAAAATTTTTGAATATTATCCGGGTTCAGATTCATTTTACAACACGAATGCATTTTTGCTTACCACATTTGCTGCTATCCAAATACGGATGTCAGATAAAATGGATAATTCGGATCCATTTGACGCCCCTAAGTACTACACTCTCCCTCATGTTCCATAATAATATCTATTAGCCTTTGTGTTTTGACCTACAACTTAGTTTTCTTGCGAAAAAAAGAAAGAAAAACATAATTTGCCAGTTGAGTAAAATTTAACCTAGTGAAAAGCATTTCCCTTCCAAAACATATAAGCTAGCATTCCCCATTTTGTTTACTCAAGTGATTGGCCTAACTATAGTTAGTACAAAATATTTTTGCTTAGGTAAAGTCTATTGTGCAACTAGGTGCGTGCTAGCCTTACAGCGTGACCATCACGCCGAGCTTGGATCAAAGGATGGATGATGTGATTTGGCCACGGGACTCACTTGCTTCTTCCTCCTCTTGTGTGATGGTACCTCTCACACATCCGTCCACCTCCAGCGGCCGAGTCTGGTTCTTCTCCCTCCCTTCCCTAGCCATAGCGGTGACCGTAGCTTTTGTCGACAGTTGGGGGGTGTTGGGGTTAGGGTTATGGTTCACCGGAGTTCGGGAAGTGTTCACCGGTGCCCTCTAGTTGTAGAGGGATGGGGGAGGCGGTGGGCGGCATTGGCGGCGAGGCGGTTGCTGGTCGTAGGATTGAAGGAGGGCAATGGGCGGTGGCGGCGGGCAACATAGCATGGTGGTGTGAGGAATTTTAGATTGGGTGAGGTCAGTGCGGCTGTGGCGAGGAAGAGAGGGCGGCGCGGCAAGACGGCGTGGGCGCCATTGGCCACAGGTGGTGGAGGCAGGGGCAGGAGAGGGTTCAGAGGTGCACAGAGCTTGTGAAGAAGTGGAGCGGCAACGGTCGTGTAGCGCCGGAGATGAAGGAGATGGAGAAGGAGGGCTCACGAAGGAAGAAGATAGCGGCGATGCACGGTGACAGAGGGAGCAAGGTGGAAGCAGAGGAGCAAGGTGGAGCGAGGTGCAGAATTAGACTATCGTGCACCGAGTAACGCGGTAGATCTGTAGTATGACCCCATTGCTTATCGATGATATTGATCTATACTATACGGCATTTGCATGCAAGGACTTCAGAACAGTTGCTAAGATCGAATCGATCGAGCAACGAGCTAAGCCTGCAAAATGCTCGAGCATCTCTGAGAAATGGTCCAAATATGTGCAAGAGAATAAGTTGTCAGGTCTCATAAATTATTCTTAATTTGGTTCCTTGGAATTAGATAGCCAGATCGAGAGCGACGCCGACGCGCATGACGCTCCTCATTAACTTCTGATCATGCCATTCAATTAGAGTACTGCTCGTAATTCCCCTACAGAGAATGTCTTCGTCTTCGTCTACTTGATTGCCATACCTCCATCTGATGCTTGATCGTCCTATCGACAAATTGAACACACCAAATCAAATTAAGAGCGATGCCAGTCAACAAAACACTATGACCCTCTTCTTTTCAACTGTAAATGCTATTTTTTGATTATTTTACAGTAACTAACTGTCAAACAGAGTGTTTTTTAAGATGAAGTCTTGTTAGACCATGTGGCTAGGTTTAGAATATTTTGGTGATGAATAATTGACAATGGTTAATTTGTTATGATGAATAATTGGTGATTTTGTTTAGCGGTGTTATGCGAGTTGTGTTGCGTGTGTATGGACTGATGTTGGTCAAGTTGAGACGAACTTGTGCCGGAAGAATGTTCTTGGTCTTTGCATGTGCAGGTTGAGCATGAAGGCGATCATGGTCGGTGACGAGGTGGACCGGAACTAGGATGGGGAGATCCGAGGTTCAGACGGTCAAGGAGGTCACGAGATGATTGGGCTCATGCTTGGGGCGCATGGAGATCAAAGGTGGATGATACGTGGAGAAGCTACAGGAGGTGCGGTCCTGGAGGCTTCGACACGTGACGCGTTAGAAAAGTCGTGAGTGTGAAAAACCCGTGTTAGGAAGGGTTTCGGGTCCCTTGAAAATTAGTAGGCCAAAAGTCTAGTTGGAGTTGGATTAGGATTCTAAATCCTAGTTGGAGTTGGATTAGGATTCTAAGTCCTAGTTGGAGTTGGATTAGGATTCTAAGGCCTAGTTGGAGTTGGGCTGTGTGTGTATATATATACATGCGGTGGCATGGCAAGAGGTGTACCGAGGAGCGGCGTGGAGAAGAAAAATACGCGTGAGGGAAAAGGTGCGGACGTCGACCGGATCGGTATCGAGAAAAAGAATGCGTTGTTTTGGAGGCGCGGTACGAAGCGACGAGAGGAAATAGAAGGATGCGGCGGCTGTGAGCGAAACCAACTGGGTGAACAGTGTCCGTCGTTTTTGAATAAAGTTTGTGAGTTTTTTAATTCGCATCTATTATCCTTTTTCTTGGTTTTTTGATTCCTATAAATTCTCGATGCATTGATCTATGTCCAGGTATTTTTGTTGCTTGCATACCTGAATTATTTTTAATTAAAAATTGATTAGAAGATTAAGAAAAAAAACGTGAACGTTGAGCGATGTTCGGATCTCATTATCTAGTCGCTGCTACAGTATTTGTGCTACAGTGTCGCTACAGTGCCATGCTACAGCAATTTGCTACAGTACGCTACAGTAAAAATCGGGAAAGAATATTTTTTTGGGTTTTTGTTATTTCTTGTTTTTGCATATTAAAAGGTAAAAAATCTAAAAAAAGGTTTCCGCTGTGCGCTGCAATCATTCACCCCGCTCTGATTGCTATCAACGATCCTACAAGTCTATTAGTTGATTATAGTACATACTATAGTGACTTCATTTATATCGGCTAAAACCGCATGTGAATTTTTATTACCCTATACTCTCTCTCATAAACAGTCCAAAAGTGAGAAGCTGTAGTCAAAAGCTATAAACTAAAGCAAAAAAGAATAGGCTTTTATCTGGAGGAGTATTTAACAACAATGTATGAAAGCCTAAGGTTTTGTTCTGAACAGGTTCTGTCTTTTGATTTTTAGAAATTAGTTTTTGAACGAAATAGCTTCTTAAAGTGGTTTCTATAAATCGTTTATAAATATTACTGTAAGAGTCATTTTGAACAAAGTAGTTTTTCAATATAAGTGTATCTTACCCTTCAATATCTCTTGTAATCAATTAAAGGCCGTAGTACTTTTAAACACGACCTAATTTATGACAAGTGGACACCATTACTGGCACAGCCGACAACTAGCCATCATGCAGTCGTGATATCTATGAAAGAGAAAGGAAAGAAGTTGCACAATTGCATTAGCTCTGAAAACGTTTTGGTCGACGTACTCGAATATTGCACTTTGGAGCTAGCAGCAACCGCAATACTAACAAACAAATGTATTCCGTTCTTTTCGTTTTTTTGGCCCTTTTTAATTTTATTTTTTAATAATTACTATTTATTAGATAAATACATTATAATTAAAAATCATAAACCACGATTTAATATAATAGATCACACTTTCTACCGTTATTACATGTTTCCAGTTGTGCTTAGCTCAGAATTTGGCGCTGGTACCCTGAAGCTTCTTGTGCAGAGTACGTTGTGCTTAGCTAGGGTGTGTTTGGTTGCCTGAATCTCCTTCGTCCTGGCTGAGTGATCCGTATAATCTGAGAAAGAGCCTGTTTGGTTGCCTGTATGAGTGGATGCAGCCTGCATGAGCGGATGCAAAAATACACCCTCATCCTGGATGGGTGGATACGTTCAAAATAAGCTTCACTGGCCATCCTGGATGGGTTGATGCAGTGTATCTTATGCGGTCTCACGTGTCAGCCTCTCAGGTTTGGTAGACTGCATCCGCTCATACAGGCAACCAAACAGCATCTCAGTTTTTTTGCATCCGCTCGTGCAACCTCACCAAACATCTTCTTTTTCTGAAATACGATTCCACTCAATCTGCATCCACTCAGTCAGAATATACGATACAATCTCTATCCACGAACCAAACACACCCTAGTGTACAGCGTCAGCATTTGGCGCCGAAGACCTGAATCTTGGTGAGCTCGACACGCCATGCATGAATCCAGAGGTGTCGCTGTTGGGCGTCGTGCGGGTGTGGGCGCTCGCTTTTGTTCGGTTAGTTCGATGAAAAATGACGCGCAAGTGGATCGACAGGCACGTACCGGGTTACGATTTACGGCTAGATCATCTTTTCGTCCGGGCACTCACGACTAGGCCTGGGCGTTCGGGTTACCCGAATTTTTCGGGTCGGGTAGTTCGGGTAATTCGAAATTCGGGTAATGAAAACTGCTACCCGATATTAGCCCCAAAAAACACTACCCGCAATTTCGGGTACCCGATAATTCGAGTTCGGGTTCGGGTATACCCGATATACCCGAATTTACAGAAAATCAGCTAATTTCCCGACAATTCGGGTAATTTACAGACAATTCGGGTAATTTACAGATAATTTACAGACAATTCGGGTAATTTACAGACAATTCGGGTAATTCAGGTAGTTCGGGTACCAGGGGATATTACCCGAACTACCCAAACTAATTTCGGGTAATATTACCCGAACTACCCAAACTAATTTCGGGTAATCAGAATCGCTATCCGAATTTGGGATCGGGTACCTCAGGTTCGGGTATTTCGGGTTCGGATCCGAGTAATTCAGGTACAAGTAACGGGTAGCGGTATTTTGCCCAGGCCTACTCACGACGCATCTTTTTCCCTCACCGTCTTGGTGAAAGCTACGTGTGTCCCCCGAATCTGCAGGTGCAATCAGACAAATCCGGTGACCAGTCAAGGCCGCAAACAATTCAAGCTATACTACTAGTAGCGCTAGGCTATACACAATTAGCTGCTTTTCGTGGAAAATTTTGCTAGCAAAAGATCCGTATAATCATCGATGTGGGTGGATTATGTAACAGCGGTGAATTCATCGCTATCCAATGCTCTATTATTCGGGGGTGACCCAACGTGAGAAAGCAACATCCCGAAATGACAGCGCTGTGGACTAGTTACGACTTACTGAGTGCTCCTCGCTCGCTGTAACAGATGAAGGTGCCGTCGGTTGGATTAAAATAAGTTAATTTATAATTAAAATTATATTATAACAGATAGTGATTTATTTGTCGTAACTAAATTTAAAAACAAAAAAATTAACCTAATACAGATAATATAAATGAATATAGGAAAAAAAAAGAACCGACAAAGAAACTAAAAAAAGCTAAAAAAAATAAAATTTAGTAATAGTAAAAACGAAATCAGAAGCTAGAAGCTCAAACCGAAATAAACAGGGCCTAAAGTGGCACAATGTCGTTGAACATGACCGGCATGTCGTCGAGTCGCCGTCTGACTACTTCGCAGGAAAGATTAACATTCCCCTTCCTCGCCGTAAGCTAAGCTACTGCTATACTTTCCCCTCGAGTCCGGCACGCGAGCGCGAGCGGCGCCACGCCCCGCTAGAATATGGGTCCCGACCAACAAAAACTTGACAGGCCGTGTGCGCCTGCGGCGAGACAGGATTGGGCACAAGGATATCGTAGCGCCGCACTGCAGTGCCGGTCGGCGTCGGGGTGGCGCCCGACGCACGTGGTAACGTGGCCGCCGGCGGACATGCATCCGCGCACGTAACCCATGTCTTCTGCGCGCAGCGGAAGACGTCCGCGCGTGCGTAAGCGCGCCGGCCGGCGACCTTGATCTGCATTGCGTCGCCGCGGATGGAGAATGGCTACGATGGTTGGACGTGTAGAGCCATCTGCTAGTTTCTGTTTGCTGCACGGTCACACGTGTGTAGGTGTAGAGCATATTTGTGAACAAAAGCCTATCTCTTCTGGTGTTTTCACGTGTAGTAGCTCGCGCGCGACCTCGTACCGAAGCACTTGATTTCTTTGCACCGGTTACCTTTTCAAGACACGGCAAATTCAGTTTGAAAGGGACTATACAAGCAAGCACATTCGAAAGAAACAATGAAACAACTGGCAATGTAATCTGAATGAATACCGGATGGTCAGCCAACGACTAATACTACAACTAGTGGAAGTAAAACGCTAGTCGCTTAACGAATATTCGCATTTCGAGCTCCAGCACCACCACTGTATGGACCTTTCCGGCAAAGACTCCTGGCCAGATCACCATACTCAGGGACAAACGTGTTGGCACTCACCATTGGCAAGCAAGAAGACACAAAGCAAGAGCAGAGTAGGAAGAAACACAGACCTCTACAAGCTTTTCACCGTAACTTGCAAGCTTACATGCACACACACTAAAACCTCCTCTCTGGGTACTACTTTATGAACTCATACGCGCACACCATAAGATCACACCACATAGTTCGTGATCATCAGCAGTGGGTAACCCACTGCAGAGACACCGAACTCTCCTTCCTGACTGCCACCAATATCGAAGCGTCGTTGGTACCGCTCTTCACCAGCGTCTATGATATCACCAGGACTCTAATACCAATCGTTAACACTCACTAATGGCAAACAAGAAGACATAGAACAAGAGCAGAATAGGAGGAAACACAGAGCTCCACCAGCTTTTCAGCATGACCTGCAAGGTTACATGCATACACACTTAAACCTCTCATATGCACACACTCCACAGACAGAGATACCACATCTCATAGGATGGTTCAGTTACTATGGAACATTACATGTCTATTTATAGACTTACAAACCGACTCAAGCAAACTACCGAGTCAACTGTACCACTGACTTAGTCTGTCAGTAGTCAAAACAAAATTTACTTTCATTTCTTTACTTGCCTGATGACAGTTCACAATTCTAACTTTTACAGAAACCAAATAACTAAGTTTCTATTGTTTCTTTATCACATGGGCAATTCAAACTTGGTCTTCGCTACTCCATGCATCCAGGTGTTTCCTACAATGCACAACTCCTTGCCAACCGTGCATGCAGCTCATGTCCACTTTACTTCCAGCGAGTTCACCACGGTCGGTTCATGCAGCTAGCTCAGCATTAGTCGATTGTAATTTGGCTTTGTCATCTCAAGAAAATAAATTAATTATCTAACAAAAAGGAGGCACACATGAGTAACTTCAGAATCTGTTTAATCAATATAGCAGCCAATCGACTGCTTAAGCACTGTCCGGGAACTCTGCAGGCAGTAAAAACTGTGAAGTGTTTACTAATGTGGGAACTGGGAACAATAATGTGATTCTTTCTGGCACTTCTTGCTAAACTACAGATCATCCACGACAAGGAATCATCATACAAATCCATGAGTTCAGACAGTCAATAATGGAATTCAGGACGTGTTCTACCTTCTACCTTCATCTCTACGTCCATTAGATGAGCAGTAGAAACATCTGGTATTCATTTTCGAAAAAAGTCTACGCTCACTTGATAATTATTTGTACCTAGATCTTACCCTCACTTCAAACCGTGTCGCGATCGTTTACATACACTTCAGACCGACGATCGCTTCCCTTCAGCGATATCCTTTCTTATTTCAAGTGTATCTTCGAGCACACGCCGCAGGTCAAATGACGAAATGGTTAGCCCTACAAGTAAAATCAAGAATATGTGATCATTTACTCATCAGTCCGGTGATTTTGCCTCCTACATTTGTTCATCTCCAGGGATCCCAAATATACGAAGATTCCTATCCATGGAACCCACGGCAACATACTTAGCATCGGTTACAAACTCACAGATGTTACTTTCCATGGAAAGGACTCGACAATGTGAATTTCCAAAAAGAAAAGAACCAACGACGTTGGAGAAGAGCACAATAATTGTAAAACCCGTGCAACCGTTTTGCGACAGATGTCTACAAATTTACAGCCAGATGAGACAACCTTTAATATACTAATGAATTTACTGAATGCTTTGTACAACCAGATGAAACCACTTTTACTGCACTGATAAATTTACTGGACGCATCGTTAAAGTTTACTGACACACCTGCTGTGATGTCTGCTAGGTATATGATGACAGAAGTAAAAAAAGGATACCACATTTACGTCCAGATATATACCAATTTACTGCTAATATGAACTGCGACCAAGTGGGGACAGGTGGGACGTGCGGTCCATGTCCATAGATCGTAGGTTTCCCGAGCGGGTGGAAACCAATTGAAGGGGGGGGGAGGCTCGGTTGAGGCCAGGGGGGAGGGGGCTGGCTGGAAGATGGACCCACATTCCACTTGTCCCTACCCGCTCACTGTTTAATCAACTGGTTCTCAGAAGTCCCTAAGTAACCAATATTTTAATCAACTGGTTGACAATACCTTAGATAGTTAGGCATGACTCTGTCTACATCAATACTTGGCTCAGACAACGGAAGAAACGCACTATCGAACGGGTGAAACACAGGAGGGACTTCTTTTTCGGTGACACACGCCTTTTCTACCTTCCTCTTTTATTCACTCTGTTTTCTCACTCACTATCGAACTCTACAGATTTACATAGCTTAAATAAGCCTCACGCACACACGGTTACACCACCTATGCACGCACCCACTACTGCTACAGACTCTGACAGCCACTTCCTGCGATCTGGTTTTTCCAGCCTCAACTACCGCGCCGCCTGCCCACGCCGCTCAGCCACCTGCCCAAACCACGCAGTATGATAACAACTGCTACAGTGACCAGCCACCTCCCACGCCGCTCAACAGCCTGCCCACACTGCGTAGTATATGGATGACTGCTACAGAGACTGGCCGTACGATCATGACCACTGGCTTCGAGTTCTTTGAGCGCGGCACTTCGACCACACAGATATGCCACACTTCGAGTCCTTCGACCACGGTGTCTCGACCACACCTCACGACCATGGCTGCTCGAACATAGCTTCTCAACCACGTCGTGTCAACCATTTCACCGACCACGGTTTCCCTTCGACCGCTTCACCGACTATGGCTTGTTGACGATAGTTCTTCGACCGCATCTCTGACCACACAGGTCTTCGAGCACCAATCGTCTTACTGTAGCTGCGACCGTGGCTTCGACTATGGCATCGACCATGGCTTGTTGTCCACGCCTTCGACCATGGCTTCGATCACGGCTTGTTGACCACGCCTTCGACCATGGTTTCGATCACGGCTTGTCGATCACACCTTCGACCATGGCTTCGATCACAGCATCGACCTGCCTTTGACTACGGCTTGTCGACTATGCCTTCGACCACGGCTTATCGACCACGCCTTCGACCATAGCTGCTACTTAACTTACGAGTACCGACTACATCAATAGTCCTCTGACCGCAGCTTCGACCGCAGCCTTCGACCACTGTAGCACTTAGACTCACCGACTACTACAGTTCTTGAACACACTGAGTACACGTCTCCACAGTACTCGAACACACCGAGTACGACTACAAGATTACAGTACTCGAACACACGAGTACTCGACTACGACTACGCAGTACTCGAATATACTGAGTGCTCGACTATGACCACACAGTACTCGAACATACCGTGTACTCGACTATGACCACACAGTACTCGAACACACAAGTATTCGATACCGACCACTCTCAACAACAAGATTATATCCTGTTGTGTTTGAGAGGGGCATTTTGGGAATTTCCCAATTGAAAAAGAAAGGGATGGAACCCTAGAGGTGGGGGCCCACCGGTCGGTGACATGCGAAGAGATAAGGAGAGGAGACTTTGTCTCCTCCCCGTGCGCTTCCCGTTCTCTCCGGTAGACTCCCGTGCGTGCGATTTCGGCGCGGCGGTTTCACCCAGATCCGGATTCTTCGGCGGCGATTGGAGGGAGGCGGCGAGGGAGGCGAGAGATGGAGGCGTAGCAGGTCCGGGCTCCTCGGGGCCGACCGCACGCGCCACCCCTCGCAGACCCCGCTTCCTCTTCAAAAGGCCGAGGCTCTCCATGGGTGAGGAGGGAGCTTTTCCGATCTGGTTTGGCTCTCTCTTGCGTCTTCTTCTACCTCTCTGCAGCTCTTGTGCGCATTCGGCCAGTGCGCTCATTGCGTTCTTGTGCGGCGTTCTCTAACCTTCGACTCCGGCGTCGGGATTCCGAGGTCGGTGAGGGCTTTGTATCTCCGAAGGCCACATTCCTCTTCGTCATCAACACAGAGGGGTGATAGGTTTTCTGGGACAGCGATTTCATCGTGCCTTGCCCTATTTCTCAAGTTGATCTTCGGCTTGATTTACATCTGGACGGTTTTGAATACCGTCTGCTTCGTGAGTATAATTATTCCCTGCTAGTTCAGCAGTAGTTCTTGATCTTTTAGTTCGGTTCAAGTAAAAGAGGACTGTTGTGCATGTTGGTTGGCTCGGTATACATGTGCTCTGTGATGAACATGTCATAAACTGAATTGTGATTTTGATTAAAGAGTTAGTTTGAGCTCTATTTGTGTGATACTACTGACAGATCTGTAGCTAATTGAATGTCTGTTGAGGAGAAGTGTTAACATGCAATTGAATTTGTCGATTATGCTGTAGTTTCTATACAGTTCAGTTTAGATCAGATTATTTTTGTGCAGTAATATCTTTTATTCTGTCTTTCCTGTGAACTGTAATTGTTTACTGCTCATTGTCCCGAAATCTGAGAGAGTACTGTGTGGCATATCTTTGCATGTGAACATTTAAACTGATATTCTGATTAGATATCATATATGCTTGGTTCTGTCAGTTGGAAAACCTTTAGAGCTCAAACTCTAGTTTTAGTCAAAAGATCAATTATGAGGAGATATGACATTGGCATGAGAAGGCCAAGATTTCAGATCTTGAGCAACTCTGTTCTGAGAGCAATATTAACACAATTAATTTGTTTCATGCTGAAATTAATTGTTACAGTTGTTAAAGACCTGCTGTATATGCTGTTTTCAGCAGATCTTTGGTTATATTCATTGATTATTCACTTGTATATGAATGGCCATGTGAGATTACATAGTTTTATGCAATTAGTGCCATTCTTGCCATTCTGGAATCATGTTATTTATATGATTATTTCTGCTAGAATTAAACATGAAAATATGCTTATACCGCAATATTTACAACATATCCAACATTCAACCCCTAATATTGTTGTCTTATTCTTGAGTACCTTCTCGCCGAACTTCAGAGCAGCACCGGTTCATCATTGGCATTAACCGTGACGGCGATGTGGCTATGCCTGAAAGGATGCAGAAATGTAAGAGAAGCCAAAATTACTGTAAAATCAAAGTTAGGCTGCTTCTCTTGAAATACGCCAGCATTCCCTTCGTTTAGTGCCATTTCTCCATTACGTATGTCTTTCGAGTTCTAATCAGATTTGTTGTATTGGTAGCAGGACTGTATTTCAGGAAATAGGAACTAAAATTAATTTCCCTTCTCATGGTCAGACTCCAGAACATGATGTCCTACTAGTATGTCTTCAGCAGGTAAGAAACAGTCACCCACACACAAGCAAGACATACCAAAATGCACCATCTCATCGCCATAACCACCAGGCACCACCTCCTCGTAAGTCCACGATCACTAAACATCCAAAGAAAGACCACTACAAAACGCGGTACTACTGACAGGACGCATGACCAAACGCTGCTGTCCCAACAATTTTTCAGAACAAAAAAACAAGCACTATAATCGCATTGAAGGAAAGAGAAACTGTTTGAAAGCCACACCTTGTTGGTCGCCGGCCTTCACTGGCACGAGGTCGTCCATGGTGAGCTCCTCCTTGGTGACCGGGCACCTCCCATGGTCCTAGGCCACCAAAATCACACGAATTCAGCGCGAAGGCACAAGCGCATAGATATCAAACACGAAATCTAGAATGGGGAAACGTTAGGGACCTCGATGTAGCGCTCGATGAGCCGCCTCTCGAAGAGCAGCCCCGACTTCTTCGACAAAACCGGGTCCTCCGGCACATCACCGGAGACTTCGGTGGAGAGGGGAACGGCAGCAACCGAAGGCGAGTTAGCGCTTGCAGCGGGAGAGAGTGGGGGGCGGAGAACAATGTCTTCGGTAATAAGGATGGGACTAGAGACAGAAGCTTGCGCAGATCATGGCGCCATTGAGGAGAGAGCATTAGCAGTTGGCACGACGAGGCGGTGAGCTCTCCGGCGGGCAGCGGCGACGGTGGCGCCGACGAGGTGGAGGAGAGGGGCGGGATTAGCCGCTAGGGTTCAATTTGTTGACTACTTGGGTATTTTCGCAATTTTTTTGTGGGAGCAAATTTTCACAAGACACCCCGCAGTTTTATCGAGATATATGATAAACGCTTGGCGCGTTACTCATGGGCCTATGATAGAAGGCCCAACTTTTGCCTGGCAATCTGAAGCAAATCTAACAACTTGGCCAGCTCGACGAACTCAAGTGAAAGTATAATAGATGGGCCAGGCTGAGCTGTATGGGCCGTGAGCAAATATTGATTTTTACGGGCCGACATGGGCTGTATTTCTCTTATGCATGGACCGAACTCCGATCGCGATTTTTCTTTGCGATCTAAATTTGGATGGGCCTACATGGGCTACATTTCTTATCCGTAGGCCAAACCTTAGCGGGCCAAACTTGGGCGGGCCGACGCCATCGTACTTACCGTTTACCACATATCATCCTTTATCTGGACCGCACAATATTTGAACGGCGCAGAGGAACCTAACGGGACGGCGCGCCGATGGATGATCGCCGCACAGAGCCGCGCTGCCTTCTCCTCCCGCAGCCGCACCGCCGCCGCAGTGCGCACCAGCGACCGTACTGCCACTTCTACGCCCGTTCCAGACCGGCTTGCTGCCTGTCGCACTCCATCCGGACGACCGTGTTGATCTCGCGCGTTGTGTTGGTACATCTCCGACATTAGCGCGTTTGCGAACGACGAGGCCGCCGCCGCTTACCATGACTTGGACGTGCCCCCACCTTGCCGGCATTGGGTACATTGGTGACACGGCGGTGAATTCAACGAGGAAGGGTAGCAGGAGCACACAGCATGGTGAGGGCAGAGGGGGGGGAGTGGAGCTGACTCAACGTCTGCATGTGTCCATTTTGCTGACATGGTCTAAGACCGCCTGAACGTTGGATATAAAACCAGGGTGGAGTGGGTTGCGCGGTGGGTACGTAGAGTGAAGGGTTTTGATAGTTCAAGGTTTCAAGTTACAGTTTTGCTATTGCACAGGTGACTGAAATTTTTTTATGTTTCAGTCACCTGAAATTGCATTCTCAATGAACTAAAATTGCAGCCCCCTAAAAAAACAGCTGCAACTTTAGGTGATTCAGAGTACAACTTCAGGTGACCTGAAATTGCACTCTTAATCAACTAAAATTGCAGCCTCCCTCCAAAAAAAACATGTGCAACTTCAGATGATTCAAAGTGCAACTTTAGGTGACTGAAAGTTAAAAAAATTTCAGTCACCTGTGCAATAGTCTATCCCTCCAAGTTAAACCGAGACCGTAGCTCAGAGTTGAAAAGTGGAATTTTTTTCCTACACTTTTTCATCTTAGTTAGGCAAAGGCTTCAGTCTGATGGATTGATGCCGATGACTCCCTCCGGTCACAGACCGCGGCGCCCGAGATGAATCTCCCGTCCCGTCGCGCGATCGGAATATGTCTGCCGGATCGGCACCCGCCAAAGCGCCCAGATTTTGTGCCCGCCCTTCCCTCCGCCCCTGCCCAGTTCCCAGTACCACTCTACTAGCCGTCGTACCCGCGCGCCGCACCACGCACTGACGCGACGGAATCCCACCCATCTCCGGGGAAAAAGGCGCGCGCAGCCGCGGCTCGCCGGCCCGTACGTTCGCGCGCGCGCGCGCCCGAGCGAGCCGGCCACGCGCTCGACGGAATCGCGGGTCGCGCCATGTTCCACTAAAGCGGGGACAGCCGCAGCGCGCCGCAGATCGGTGCTTTTGCGGTCTGCTGCTGCCAACTTTGGCGCGCTACTCTACTTGCAGCGGGACGCAAGTCGATCGCAAAGCTGTGTCTCTCCCCTGCCTTGCCTCATTGGTCGTTGCCTGTGCCGTGCTAGGACGCTAGGACAGCACAGGGATTTGGCCTAGTTGCGAGGCCGACTGGATAGAGATTCCTGCTGCTTCAGCGGCAGGATTGCAGCAGCGCGGCGCGGTGCGCTGAACTCTCTGGGCCTTTATGGGACTGATGGGTATTGGTTCCATTTCGATCGCCTTTGTTCTTGCCTTGAGTCTAACCTGTCAGCAGCCGGAGGAGGGGCCTGGTTTGTCTCTGACTCTCATGGTCTGCATGATTGATCTCTTCTTTCAGCGAACGGCAGTCGTTTTACTTGGTGATCGGTAACCACATTATTCGGTCTGGGTCTGTTGACCATGGAAAGCCGTTGTACTTGTTTCTGGAGCGTATAGGGCGTAGGTACACTTGGCTGTACTATATCGAAACAGTGTCTGTCTTTTTTTTTTCAGATAAAGAACAGTGATTCTTGTCTATTTTAGAGAAAGAACAGTGACTCTGTCTTCGCTCAAAGTAGAATTCAGTGAAGCAAACGCCAGCCAAAATGCTCCTGCAGAATCGAACTCTGTGCGCTACTAACAGATGTCGATTAACCGTGGCATAGGACATCAGGAGACGGACAGTGCGTAGCTCCAGTGGAGCGGTGATCGCCGCAACTGGTGCAGCACAAAATCACAAGCTAGCGCTGTGTGCGTGCATATATTGCGCCTGAGCCAAATCCAAACTGGATCGAGACGAGTCGGGGTTTGGTTTGGCGAACTCCACTGTTGAAATCTCCCGTCTCGTCGCGAGATCGGAATCTTTCACGCAAGTTTTCGATGCCGATATCTTTGGACGATCCTCTGCGTAAATCTTCAGGGCAGGCAGACTGCAAAGGGCTAGCAAGCTAAAAGCCGGCCTCCAGGCATGTTACCACAGTACGATCTTTTGGTTTACGGTCGACTTAAAGTAGTAGCAGTGGTAGTATCGGTGGCTCTCATCCTTAAAACTGAAGATATCTCGAGCCACTAGGCACTGCATGCGTAGGTAGCTAGCACAGGGCCACAGGCTAACATGAAGTGACCCAAAGCAGTCGACCACTCGACCAGATTCCATTCGGCAGAGCTGCATTGTCGAGTTCATTGCTAACTAAAGGCTGCCTTTCACACGTAATCAAAACAGTAATCAACTGTAAACTTAGCAGTCATCTTACTGTACCCGTCACGTAGTCATCATGCAAATCGGACAGCAAAAGGTTCTGGAGAGCAGCCTGAATCAACAGGGTTAATTAACTTCCTGCTGAGCTGTTGTTTGCTATAACAAAGCTTTGTTTGTTAATTTGTTCGTCATGACGGCACCAAAGATAGCAAACGGTGGCCATGCGGTTCCCGCGCTAGGCTTGCTCTCCTACCTATAAATACTGGGCTGGTGCCTTGGCCTTGGTTCGGCGACTTCCTTTTGACCTTTCTTCTTCCTCCCTCGCTTTCCTGGCTGCAATTCTCAACCATCTCTCTTCCATGAGCTCCTAGATTTCCATTGATACTTGATATCTCCGTTCCATACTGTGTAACCAACACCAGAACACATATATAGCTGAGTTTGGGTGGTATATACGTAAAGATGATGATGATGTTCGAGGAGGATGCAGCTGGCACGGCGCCGTCAGATGAGCTCTGCATTGTAAATCTCTTCAACCTTACTGTTTCATCATTTTTGTTCTTTGATATGTGATCTCGTTTGCCTTGCTGTGCTTCTCTCCAGTTGCATCGTGTGTGCAAACATTAAGAAATACAGTGCTAGTGTCCATTATATCATGCAATGCTTGTTTGGTCGATATATTCTTTTTTCTGAGTGCTCGTTCTGCTAAATAAGCAAATCTATTTATGGCTCCTCGCCTCCCTTGAGAAACCATGCACTTCGCTTAAGATTGCGCATTCACTTGGTAGTTGGTTGGGAAATATGAATATATGTGCTTGCTTTAGGCACAGCTCTAGCCAGTACTTGGCATCGTTGCTTCTTAGTTCGAGGGTTGGGCATTTTGTATTTACAATTAAGTTCTTTCCGAATTTTTCCATAGCTCAAATGATACACACTTATAATAGATGATTTGCCAACTCCATATTATGCTGAACCTTAGTCGGGGCCTCCGCAGCATATATCACACTTTATTGATTTTCATAACACGCAGCATCCTGTTCACAGAAATCCCTCATTTGCTAAAAAAAACCATTTGCTCATACATGCCAGAACCGAAGGATTCCACATTTCAATAAGATACTTTCAGATCAATCCATATATCAGAAGATAACGCTTCTTTTGATCTAAAAATATCAGTACAATGTCAAGTAGGTATATTAGATATGGCATCGTCCACATTTTGTGAGCACAATTTTGCATGATAAGGATGAGAGAAACGGTCGAAGAACTAAAAGCAGACATCGTCTATGCAAACTTATGAGGACTTGAAGGGAAAACAATCACATGGTCTAAAACACCCTGTTTACAATGCTTTGGTCAGATCAGAAAGAAGGTCCCGGCATACAAATAAGGAGCGAGCAACTAGGGACAAACACGATGATTTGAGATAACTATACCATCAAGCCGTTTTCCAGAAATAACACACATCCTACGCAAAAATAGCATCCTTACATTTACCACATGGCAACATGGCATGCGTGTGCTCTGGCTTCTCAGCTTTGCCCTTGCTTCGATCCCATTCCCTCTCCTGAGCGCAATTGTAGCACAGAAATTTCCGGCGTCTGATTTCCTTGGTCGTCACCTTATGAAAAGTCATTTACATCTGCATGGCCAAACCGGCTTCTTTCCGGTCCCCTCTCTTTACATTATCCATCCTCCTCGCATTTGCACGGTTACGCCCCAGATCCAATCATTTCTCTTCACAAGAACCAATAGAACATTTTGAGGATAAATTGTCCAAAGAGCTGCACTGAAAAACCAAAGTGATCATCGCTGTTGAGGATCAACCATGCTTCCGGACGATTTCTTCACTGTAATTACTTCTCCAGCACAGATCTTGCTCAATTCTTCCTGATTTTTGCAGTTATGCTCCAAGACAAACTGAACATTTTCAATTCTTCTGAAACGTTTTTATGCTGTCGTATTTCTTGTATCTTGTTCATGCATGTTCGTTGGATTGTAACTGAAATGGCAATGCACTGCTTCCTAGGCCAATTGGTACTTGCCTGCATAAATGGTACAATAATAGTTAGGTGTCATGCTAAAGCACAACCAGTATATAAACAAACGTTCAAATGCACCAGATCCAAATGAAATCTTTCACCTTTGGACCTGTGGCAGAACCATAGAAATAGATGACTGAATTTGATTGTTCATGCTTCTTGATCTTGACAACTTTATATCTCCACACTGCAGAGTTGTTTTTGCTTACAGTATTCTTTTCATAAATTTTCTTCAATACAAACAGTAGAAATATCCAGAAGAGAGCACATGTGTGCACGACTACAGTTATTGATCCTCTCTTAAAATTGCAGAGAAGTAACAGTACTGCATTTGATTCTCTGCAACAAAACATTGCAAAGAGCAACATAATGATGCATGCTTGTAACATCCGCCACTTCCTCAACTATGTAAAAAAAACATTTCCACTATAAAGTGCTGTAAGCTGTAATACAGTCAAAGACAACAGAAATTTATTGATATGGTCTGTTGTTTCGACAAATTTTCTTATTAGAAGAAAACGCATGTAATGAAAGGTATTCACCTGTAAACGCATGTAATGAAAGGTACTCACCTGTTCTTTCCCACTTGAAATTTACAGGAGGGCATCTCAAGCCCCATAGCTACTCACGTACTCGACTTCTGTGATGACGGCCTACGCGACGACCTCTTTGCTGTAGTGGCCACAAGGTCCACTACCTCTGGCCCATTTGCAGCCTCCTCTGAGGATGTTTCATCGTCCTCCACTGCCACCCCTCCTCTCTGCAGCTACAGCGACGGCATCACAACTGCTGCGGCCACAGCCTTCTCCCCATTACCCTCCTTTGACTCCACTCTCTCGGCCCTCCTTGAGCAAGAGCAAAACCTTGACACTGATACCAAGCTCCTTCCCCCCATCGACGAAACACTTTCAGCACCAGCATACTATCCAGCTGCAACCGAGGAGGTCAACATAGATCAATTCAGCCAAATAAAACTTCCAGATACAATAACTGAACCAGTGCCCCCAATGCAAATAAGCAGCACTACACCTGTCTTGATGCCGCTTGCTTCAGGGTACGATGACGAGTGCTTCACAGGGGCACTAGCTGGAGGGTACATGGGCCTGGATGGAGCCCTGTATCAGCAAACAGGAGTAATGATTCCGAATTGCAACGCAGAGGCACCACAAGGAGGATTCTTCAACGGTAGTAGTACTAGTAACAATGATATGGTGGTGATGGATATGAATGATATTGGTGAGTATCAGAGGATGATGGAAGGTGAAGGAGGACTGACCAGAACATATAGCGACACAGATTCCATGCAAGGGGCATTTAATAACACAGCAGAGATGCAGGTAACATTCAGAACTTATTTTTCAGAACAAAAAAAAATCTATGTCAAGATTACGTAATACACTGAGCATTATACTGCTTAGTGCTTACCACAGTGGTACCAAATATACTTCCACGTTGTGCTGATAAATAAAAGCGCTCAACTCAAGAAATTAGCTCGCAAACAGTATGTGAAATCTCTTCAGCATCTAACACGATCATTTTAACTAAACAGATGGTAGGAAACAACCAGCACCTGATAAATGGATGCGATGGAAGCCCACCAACATTACCTACAACAGAACTCTCAGGCTTGGAAGATTCCACCTTCAAAGTTGTGCGCCTATCAGCTGAACAGAGAAAAGAAAAGATCCACAGGTACATAAAGAAAAGGAACGAGAGGAACTTCAGCAAAAAAATAAAGGTAACATTAAGCATTTCGAACAAAGCACTACTTGCATGGACATCTTACCAATTCAATTGTGCTGACACTAAAAAAAAATGCAGTACGCTTGCAGAAAAACCTTAGCAGATAGCAGGCCCCGTGTCCGCGGAAGGTTTGCAAAGAACGAGGAACTCTCTGAAGCAACAAGATCAAGCTCCCAAAATCATGAACAGTATGAACAGATTGTAAGTTTATTGGTATGTTACACTGTCTTATCAGAAACTATAGCCCAGTTTAGCTTAAAACATTGACAACCAACAAATGTCAAAGGAAATGTTACTTGATGATCCTTGGGATGATTCATGAAATATGGTCATATATTCATCTAGTCATTTTTTTTCATTGTTCCAATGCAGTCATAGATACAATATTTAGAGTTTATTTGTACAAAAATCTTGTAGTTGTCTGTACTTAGTTCTATGCTTTTCTTTTTCAGGCGGGTGTGAAAGATGACGTGCTTGATTCCTCCGATATTCTGGCACATTTAAGTGGGATAAACTCCTACAGCTACAAGCACAACTGCACCATTGAATCCTGGATATAATTCTCACAACCACACAAACTAAAATCCATGTTTTGTTTCCAGTTGTGCAACCAGCCAACCATTAATGATTAACCACAGTTTTCCCTTGATCCAAGTAAAATAAGATTACAGCTTTAGAAGCTCTATCACAGAAAAGTGCTTTAGTTCAAGTTATTGCAGACTTGGCGTATTGTATCACTCTGTTCTCACTAGTTGCCATGCTTACAAGTGAACGTGATAGGAGTCTCCAGAGCAGTGATTTGTAAATAGAATTGTGTCCTTGTCTTAAAAGGAATAAAGGGTTTCAAGAGTTACTCAAACTTTTCTTGGTTCTAAAGTCCAGACTTAGTCTACACTAGTAAAGTGTTCGTGCATTGCAGGCCTCCATGTCGATACTTGCGTAGTCAGCCAAGTCAAACCAGTTCTCCTCATTCTATTCATCTGCTCTGAGGACATCAGGAGGAAAAAGATAAACTTGCTGATGAGGAAATTACCGAAATCTTAGAAGAAATTATCCTCACGGACGGCACCAACTGTCGATGTTTTAATATCGATCTTACGTGTGATTTGTTTGGATTCGAGAGAACCCTTAGAAGACCCAGTGTACGCGCCCACGGAGTAAATACGCGGGAAACCTTATCCTGGTTCGGATTTTCTCCTAAGAGAATAACAATTCTACGTCTAGTGTGATTGCTAATTGCTAGAAAGGAGAATTACAATAAAGAATTATGCTAAAGGCTAACACTATCTCCTCCTTTGATCGGCATCGCCTCTTCTCTCTTTGACGTTAACCTTTAAATAGCCAGCGAAACAACGATAGTTGTCCCGCGCCAGAAGACGCCTCAATACTTCGGATGATAACCACCTGATGGAAGTTACTGTTAGAGAGACATATAAGGCCGTTCTCCGTGTATTGATTGTTGTCAGAGAGAGATCGTGTTCGGTCATCGGATAAACGCATGTTCTAACTATCTTATCAGACAAACCCACGATACAATTGCTCATCGTAGACAAGTTAGTCGGAGATAGGTTAGTCTTAGGAAAATTCACGACTATAAGGTGATCATAAGATAACTTATGACTACGTGGTCGTAATAGAACTTACGACTAGATAGTAGTCGCAATAAGATTTACGACTCGGTAGTCGTACTTACGACCTTGAAGTAATCGCAATAAGACTTACGACTACGTTGTCATAGGACTTATGACTAAAAAGTAGTCGTAGTAAGACTTACGACTATCCTGAGGGACTTCTCTCATGCTAATAAGGAGTATATTCAAGGACTATAATGATGTAACAATTTGAGGATTATTTTATCCTCGTCAGAAAGATTCACTTGATTTATAAGCACTTGATAGAAGGGGTTTAGAAGAAATTAACCCCACAAGCACGTTGTTTAATTTTTTGCGAGAATGTGCAGCTCCATTTAAATGAAAATAATTGCTGCTCCGTCAATATGAGCACCATAGAAAAATAATCCGAATGACAACCAAAAACAATCTACAGACATTGGAAAATTTTTCACCTTTTTCCCAGACTCCCAGTTACACATGGCACATTATACAAGCACAAACTAGAACTAAAGACAATGAGCTGCACGCTTGTCATCGTTGTGGATGCAGGTCGTAGCTAAAAAAAAAGTGGCAATTAAGTTCCAAATTCAACGGTGCTGAAATAAGAACACACAAAAATGGGCATTATTTTTGCACATGCACAGAATATTTTCAGGTTGCGAAACATTAGTACCCCCATGAAAAAAGGAGAACCTGAATCGAATTGAATCTATTCCCAGAGCCAGAATTCAACTTTTTACAGCATGAATTTAGTAGCGTTCAAGATGTTGCTGATAAGTTCTAGCTAATGCAAAAGTAGACAACTCATTTGGTTGGTTTCTGTTTCCATTTGAGTTATCCAAGAATAAATCTACAAAATAGCGAATCCACAGTTGCTTTAAGGCAAAATTCAAAATCTAAATATCAACTATCTTTCTTTCTAAAGTTTAAGCACTGCCGGTCAGATTTCAGTCAAAGTTCCAACCCGATGATTAAATAGTTTAGGTATTAAAACTTGTGAAACACTGCTCCAAAAAGTGGCATTTGAATCTAGTAGCATTGCCACATTGCAATTCTCCATTTCAGCAAAATTACCATCAGCGCCAAATTTACAAACTATGGCTTACTCAAACTGAAAACACACAAATTTGCATTTCTGACTGAGAAAATCTAGAGACCAAGAGTGAGCACAACACACCAAACATTCTCATATCATTTCATTTATGTTATTAGCCATGCACCAATGCATAATTCCATTGATGAAGTCAATGCAGTTGGATAGAGAAATTGTTGCACAGCTTTCATCATCCAAACTTAACTGACGTACAAGAAGTCAAGAACTAAGAAGCAAGCATTTGATTTCGATCAAAATCGTCCCTACATATCAGATATATGCAATTTGTACATCAGTTGTGTGCCAAGTGCTAACTCACTAATGTTGTCTCCTCGGGAACTGGCACCGCAAGGCAGAGTAACTCGGATGCCTCTCGCTCCTCCAATCGGCACCCCTCGCCATCCATCTCAACTGTTCCAGGATCCAAGAGCACAAGTCGGGCTTCAGATTTGCTACACCCAACTAGGGCTAAACTACTCGACCTGGTGAAGCCGAGAAACCGCACGCAACGCCCGCGTCGACCGCCCCAGCATCGCCCGCCGACCCAAACCGCGACCTCGGAGGCGATCACGGCGACCTTGATGACCACCCCGAGCGCGTCGACCCCGTTCCTGAAACCCTTGTGGACCTGGAGCCCGAGGAAACCCTCTATGACCTTGGCCGAGTTCTTAGACAGCATGTACCCGGACTTGAGTATCGCAAGGGCCGCCAAGCCGGTGGGGGACGCGGCGGGGGGCGGCGAACGCGGCCTTGAGGCGCTTGGATGAGGGGAGGGAGGGGAGGCGCGCGGCGGGGCGGAGCGCGCGCTCGGCCTTGTATGACTTGGACGCTGGCTTGGACGCGGCGAGGAGGGCGGCGAGCGGGGAGGAGGAGGCGAGGACGCGCGGCGTCTTGAGCGCGGAGGAGGCGGCGGAGAGCGGCTTGAGCGCGCGGGAGCGGAAAAGGAGGAGTCGCACGCCGAGCGCTAAGCCGAGGGCGGAGGTGGCGGCGGCCGCGAGGGGTAGCCGCGGAGGCATGGGTAGGCGTCGGGGAGGAGGGCACAGCCCATAGGAGGAGGAGAGGTTGGCGTGGAACCGGCCGCCCGGGAAGCTCGGGGGAAAAGTGGGGGCAGACCGTGACGTGGAGGCGCCAACGATCGCGCGTTGGGAGGGGAGCGGGCCGCGGGCGGGTGGAGCGTGCGGCCGCGCCAGATTTTTTACGTTGACCGGTGCCCGTCCCGCCCGGCGTTATGCCGATTCGTTTCGTCGCCGTGCGTGGGATATGCTTAGTAAGGGTGTAATTGGAGCGGATACGGACAGATATTATTTATTCTATTTTTTTAGAGTCAGAGTTAGACACGGATAATATCGGATATACATTTCTCCATTCTCTATCCGTTCTATAATCTTTCGGATGGTCGATCGGACGGTCAATCGGACGGAAATTATTCGCTTCTTTACACAAGACATTGGACAGTATGGTACGATCAGAGCTAACATAGAGAGACTAATTATTGAGATGTTGAAGAAAGAACACTCAGTACTCCTGTTTATTTAGATATGACAATCTGCCTATATGTTATTTTGTTCCTAGATGAAGTCACAACAGATTTTTTCATATCATTTGACATACGGATATATACGGACGGGTATTACTTATCCCGTATCCTATTTCATATTTTTTTCCTCGGAGTCGAAGTCAGACACGGATAATACCAAATACCTATCTACCCCTTCCGTATCCATTATGTATACTTTCGGTCAATCAGACGAAAAAATTATCCACTCCGTTTACGCCCCTAGCCGCTAGCACGCGTATGCCACCTCCCACGCATCTCCGGCCCAGCGTTGGCACTACGCACTTGGCAGTTGGCAGTTGCCAACGCTGTGCCGGATAAATCGCACGGTGGAAGAGTGGTGAAATCGCGAGCGTGCGAACGCTAGTTGCAGCCCGGGATGTTTGATCGAAACAACCCAAAAAATGGTTTGGCGAGTTTTACTGGGCTTCATTGCCCCCGGTGCGTTGGTGGGCTATTGGGCTGCCTCTATTCGTAATGTTGAAAAGACTAAACGTTGGAGGCGCGCAAGTACGCAGAGATAAGAACTAGAACAAAGTCCTCTAAAAAAAAGTAGAACAAAATGAGAGGGGGCGGAGGGCCATTCAATCGATGTGGATAGAGACGTTTGAGGAAAACGTTCTTCTAACTGCCAGTCTACGTCTAAGACTACGAAGACGACAGCGCACAAGCATCCATCCACCGCTACATCAAACCATGAAGTTTCGTCACGCTTCAAGACACGAGTTGGTGAAGAGTGCATTCAGTCACACAACTACAAATCTCTTCTCCATGCGCTCTAAAGAATTATGTTGGGAACCGTCGTTTGACGAGTTCAATCTGATTAATTTTTTCTATACAAAAGAGGTAGATTAAATACAAAATAAGCAATAGAATAATAGATTAAACACAAGAGATAAGAGGGGAGCTTCTTCTTTATTGCCTTCTCTTTTCACAAGGTACACATAATGATAATTGGGACCTCCTATTTATAGATTAAGTGGAGGGTGCCCATTAATGAGCTGTGCATGTAAGTCCAGGGCCAGGTTTCCCAATACTCCCCTTAGGTATCCATCCAACATGATCATGACTCATCAAAACTTCATAAAAACCCAGTGGAAAATTTTGGAGAAAGAGTGAATGATACATGTTATGTTGTGTTGCACGAATTGCCTCATTAAAAACATTGGCCGAGAAACTTTAGGAAAACTCGTCAAGGGAAAAAGAATACAATCCACCCAATTCCATCAATCTACAGGATTTATTCTTTAGATACTCGATCAACGTGATCAAGTTTTAATAGTTAGCTTGAGAAAATCTTCATCTAAATTATGCACTTCCCTAAGTCTCATCATTCTAATTCCACGTACACATCTTTAAAAACTAGATGCTGGAAGTGACTTAATAAATAAAGCTACAAGATTTTCACACGACTTAGTATGCAATACCTTAATTTCGTCCATCTTTTGCAATTCATGAGCATAAAAGAAATTGGGGTTGATATGCTTTATGAGATGACTCTTCACGTAGCTCATTTGCACTTGTGTAACATAAGTTGTATTATTTTCATAGATAATTGTGGGAACTTACATGATATTTAACCCACATGACTGTCGGATGTGGTGAATCATTCGTTGAAGTCAAGCACATTCTCTTGCGGATTTGTACAGTGCTATGATTTTCGAGTGGTTCATCGAAATCGACACAAGACTTTACTTAGACAATTTCTATAAAATTGCAGTTCCACCATACAAAAATACATAGCCTGTTTGTGACCTAGCGATATGCGGGTCCGACAGGTACTCGGCATCTGCATAGCCTGTCATATTCAAGTCTTGGTTCTTTCTGTGGAATAGTCCAAGAACTTTGCTTCCTTGGAGGTATCAAAAAATGTCCTTTATTCCCTACCAATGCCTTTTGGTAGGTTCTGTACTATATCTTGCTAATAGGTTTACGGCAAATGTAATGTCCAGTCTAGTGCAGTTTGCTAAATACATAAGTGCTCCTACTGCACTTAAGTATGGGAATTCTGATCCCAAAACTTCCTCCCCCTCTTCTCTTGGTCTGTATGGATCCTTGTCTTGCTATAAATATCGTCCAACCATTGATACTCTCGAAGGGTATGCCTTTCCAAAGCCAAACATTTCTGACACATTTTGAGTGTATGCGAATTGATACACTAATATCCCTTCAAGGGTATGCTCAAGTTGAAAACCTAAGCAATATTTGGTTTTACTCAAATCTTTCATTTCGAACTCTGACTCCAAGTAACAACTTACTTACTTTATATCTTGCCGCCCAGCGGGGAGTGCGGTGGTCATTAGGTGTGTGTGGTTGGATGGCAGTGGCACGCCATCACTACTGTTGTCTCACCTAGGGTATACTCCCTCCTCTACTCTCTTCCTCCTCTCTGTGATGGTTCTATGGCTTCCTATGGTTGTGTGATATATGTGAATGATGATACCCATGCTGTGGTCCCGTGAAAGCTACGACAAAAATTAAAAATGGGATGTGGGCTACATTGTGGGTTGGTAGCTGGCTTAAATCGAAAAAGAACTGAAGTTCGATATTGGCAGTCGCTTTCTTGGTTTGGTTGTGCTGGTGGTTGATTTGTGATGGCTCGGTCGTCGTCTCCTCCTAGCTCTTGTGGTTTCCCTGTGATACCACTGCTCCTCCTATTGCTTACTTGTGCTCCCTAGGTCTTGTGGCTTGCTCTTCTTCTTTGGTTGGATGGATGGGTGGTGGTGGATTTGGGTGGATCTAGGAGGGTGGGGGAACGGTGGTGGTGTGTGTGGTCTTGTTGTTGTTGTTGTTGTTGTAGTAGTTGTCGATGGAAATGCTTCCTCTCTCTTCTGGCCTGGCTTGGCTCGGCCTTATCCCTCCCCTATGCTCTCCAGTGCAGCTAGTAATGCTATTGTGGATGGGTGGGTTGAATTTGGATATTTTGGGCTGGTTGGTGCGAAATAGAATTTTGGAATAGATTCAGGTTGGTTTTTAACGCCGGATAATGAAATTCTACGGCTACAAGAGGTGCCGAGTGGCCCCAAACGATTTGTTACCTTAATGAGCGAAATGTCCATTTTGGTAACTAAACTAGGGTTCTGACGGCATGTTAGATTTTTAACTTCTTTTATTCGGTCTTTTTCGGTATCTTCATATTCATTTCTCTCGCAATTAAAACCGTATTTTATTTTTATAAAATGGGTGAATTGTAATTAATATATGAAATGCGCTCAATTGTAATTTACTTTCTGTAGCACTGTATGGATGGCAATTAGATGCAAAAATATTGATTTTTGGATTATGTTATAACTTGTATTAGTTTTCTTTGTCGTCTTTTATTCGATTTAATTATTATCTAATTTTGATGGTTGGAACGATGACAATGGTGATGCTAATTACACAATTAAATACTATTGACGCAAGATTAGCAAACGTTACATGCAGCTAGCAATCAGGTAACCACTGGCTTAACAGTTGCATCGCCGGACATGCATGATCCATCATCAAGTATGCGAATGCCAAGCGATTTATTTTCTTTGTGGCATGTAGGTGCCAAAGATGCTTGATCTGATAAAGCATTCTGAACCATATCATGTGCTAGTACTGTTGGTTGCGGTGCTTTTCTTATTATTGTTGGCACGCAACGAGTCCACCCGCACGTAACAAAGCACTTCTCCCGGTACACTTTGACGAACTTGCAAGCAACTAGCATTCCCTGAATACTAACAATCGCCATTCTTTAATAAAATCTGCAACTGGAACATCAAATGTATCAGTGCTATCTTATTGCGATTTTCTGGCCACTACCCAAGGAGTATGTCAGGACGGCACTGTAGATGATCGATGATAGATATGTTTGAAAGAAAAATCCATGATTCAGAGCATAACAACGTTCTTTGGATCTGTACTTGCTTGACGTTTTCTTTTGCCGGAAATTATGGAACTATGCTTGAGGGTAGTCAGTGACGAACCTAGATCAAATTTTAGATATGGCGAAGTCACCAATGTGAACTAAGAGTATTATCTAATAGCAAAGAAAGTTATATACAAATTGTATTGCAATCATACCTAATGAGAGTATATGATCCTAAATAGAATCAACGACTACAGTCTGTACGTGAACATATTAAAGAAAATGAAATCGAAGAAATTATCGATGGACGATGTCGTTGGCACGAGTCCTTTGCGATTTTGTTTGTAAGAAATAGAGATTGTTGTATATGAGAGGGACATATTGGGAATTTTCCAATTGAGTTCATGCCACCGGTTGGACTTTAGAGCTGGGCCCACCTGTCGGTCACCAGGCAGAAGGGATAAGGAGAGGAGACTGAGTCTCCTCCCCGTGAGCTCCCGTGCGCTCCTGGGCGTGCTTCTCCCGTGCGGTTTCGGCGTGGCCGTTCGTCTCCTTTTGGATCTGGCGATTTCGGCGGAAAGATGGAGGGAGTGGCGAGGAAGAAGCGGCGGTGGGGGCGCGGGCAGGCTCGGGTTCTCCGGAGCCGGCCGCTCGTGCCACCTCGCGGCTCACCTCGTCCCCCCTTCATATACCGGCTCGGCTACACGGTTTGGGATAGCTTCTTGACTCCCGTTCGATCTTTGTTCTCTCGAGTTCTTCCTCCTCTCCTCTGCGGGCTGCACTGAAGTTGGTGGCTTCGGCCATCTTCAATTGAGGCCGGTTCTTTGATTCCCTGTGTGAAACCCTAATTTGGGTGTGGGGATTCAGTGAGCTTGCGGTTTTGCCCAAGAAGAGAAGAGGCGGCGCTGGTTCCTACTGTGATTGAGTACTCTTGGCCAGAGTGCTTTGTGGTCTTGTGCGGCATATCTCTGAACCTCGACTTCGTTTCTTGGTTGCGGCTGAGAAGTGAAGAGCGGCATTGTATCTCCGTGAATCATCTACCTGCGCGTGACAGCGGGTTGATAGATTTTCTGGGTGAGCGACTTGTCGTGCCTTGCCGCGTGAATTGATTTCTCCTGCAACCTACGGCTTCTGGACAATTTTGAGTATTGTCCGATTTGTGAGTTTTACTGTCTATTTGTTATTCACTGCAGTATTCCTTGATCTGTATTCCTGTTCAAATATTGAGGATTTGCTGTGAATGCTTGTGGGCACATATACATGCTCAGTGATGAACTTGTAAGTCTGAAATTGATCTGGACTGGATTAGGACCTTGAGCTCTAGGGTTTAGTTTTCTACTGTCCACCTGTATGCTGCTTTCGTCTGGCTAGATTTGTTCACATTCCAGTATATGCTTGCTGTGCAGTAGCTATTTTGTATTAAGGAGAGTACCTTCCTGTTATTTCTTTCGGTTCTCTTATATATATATTGCATGGTATCAGGCTGTTAGATGCTTTATAATCATTCTGGAACTGCCTGTTAATTGTTGATTACTGTTTTGACTGTGAACAATTTTATACCGAAAGTATTGCACTGCTGTTATCTATGTTTGATCGGCTGTGACAGTAGAAAACTTGATTGTGAGCTCAAATCCTGATTTTAGTTTTTGGATCAATTGTGATTAAATAAACATGTGCATGAGAAGGCCAAAATCTTTGATTTTGCGCAACTCTGTTCTGAGAGCAATCATGAAACAATTATTTTGTTCTGTGCTAGATTTAATGTTTCATTGTTGCTATTGATATTTTGCTGTTTATTTTCAGCAGTAATCATGTTATATTCTTTAGATATATCTATGATTATGAATGGCAAGTTAGAATTTCATATTTATATGCAATTTATGTCATTCTTATTGTGCTGGAAATATGGTCATTTGATATGTTTGGCTGGAATTAAATATTCAAATATGCTTATACCGCTATATTTACAACAGAGATCATATATAGTTGGACCACTGTTGCTTGTAGCTTAAACATTCATACGCATCAATGTTCCTAACGACAAAGTACAGCCTTTTTCAGACGGCTGCTTATAGGCCGATTATCATGTGTATTGTACTAACTTTTTATCGGTCATTGTATGTTGGATAATAAGATAAATAACACACGATTAGCACTAGATCTAATCACTGGTGGCCGGTGGGTGATGGGGTGTAAAGACCCGGGGGAGAGGGGGGTCGAGCTGGAGGGGGAGCTCGAGGTGTTTGGTTTATTCTGTTTGGCCACGGATGAGCTCTTGCGGATTGGGCAAATTCTCCTAGAAAGATTACAAATGATGAAGAGATATGCCGGCGAAATTATGACACACATGTCATAGTCACGTCCCGTTTGGTTGCTAACCCAGGTTTGAAATCGTATATACCATTATTGCATAACGAATTCACCATCACATGCATCACTCAACAACAACAACAGAGGAACAGAGAGCAACAAAAATGCAGCGAACACGACAGGAAAAAATACTATTTAAGCGAGAGACAAGGAAGCGACGCATGATTTAGGTGCTTACCTAACACAAGCTGCTATCTAGTAGTTGTGTTCAGGAGTAGGACCCAACAGGGCAGATTAGGCGACCTGCCGAAGCCAAGTAGCACCCATTCGAAAGAAGAGCAGATTGGAACAAGAGGCAACAACGTACGGTAGAATCTACATGAGCCTACCATTTTATGCCAGTGATATACTGCTATGTGACCCATCGATCATACACTACAATTACCAATTGCATCCGGTAAAAAAGGCTCGATAATTCACGTCGACACCGCTGTCTTTGTGGGTAAATCCTTCGTCGGCACGCCGGTAATGCATGTCGCAGTCCTTACTTTGATTCCTTTGAGGATGTGAGGTTTCCCACTTACGCCAACAACCACTCAAGGTTGTTGCCATTGCCAATGTCCAAATGCCATGCACATTGTGCTTATAAAAAACAGACATCTTTGTAGTCAAATTGGAGCTAGCCCATTGCATGCTAGTCCCTATCTACCACATAGAGAACGCAATATCCTTCGTCATGCTGCCTTGCACTGAACGTTAATGGAGCCCGGAGCGTTTTTATTTGAATCCTTCTAGGTCAAGACAGCATTGGCATCCCCTGTTTGACAAGGAAATGCATGACAAGGATAAGAAGGAAAAGCAAAAGATAATGCACGATTTGGACTCCTGCGTTGCCTGACAACTCACTTCACGTCAATTTGGATTAGTGGAGGCACCTTTTGTTGTTTTCCATTTTTTTTTCCAAAAAAAAGTTATTTTAGCATATTAATTAATCATATCCACCAAAAATCATATCCCAAGATTATCTTCCTACCAAAATCATTGTGTGCATTGCATTCCGCAGGACCAATGTTAGTAATTAAAGGGATAAATGATTCCCGAAACTTTTTCTCCTAACGGTATTTAAAATCTTCTCTCAAGTGATTATGAGAGTCACCAAGTTCAAATTATACCAACTAAGCTAACAAAGTAAAGCTAGAAATCAAAACCAATAAATTTAGCAATCTTCAGCACAAGGCCGGTTAGACCATCGTAGTGGGCCGATCTGACCGCTAAGTCTGGTTGGACCATAGGGAAAGGGCGGTCTTACTGCAAAGTCGATCCAATCGCAGGTCCAATGCTGGTCTGACCGGTCCCCCGCTTCAGACCTAAAAACCTTTCAAATTAAAACTCCAATCTTAAGAGCTTGTTCAAATCTCATCCAAACATTTCTAAATTTGCATGAGACTTATCAAGGCATTAGGAACTTAAATCAATCAAGAACCATAAAGTTCTTAGGCTCGATTTCACTAAATTGAAAAGAAATTAAATCTAGATCACAAAACACCCAAAACCCTAAATTGCAAATTAGTTTTTGTTCATAGGGATCTAAGACGGCCTTTCATATATACTCATACATGTCATAGCAAGATAAACTAGGCAAAGATTCAAAAAAACCCACCTAGAACACGATTTCAAATTTGTTGCTCAAGAATATGAAAAAAACAAGTATGAACAAGTGAAACATCAAGAATGGATCAAAGAGTTGGTCTATTATTAGCAGAGAAGATGATTCACGAGTATATAGATGGGTACAAGATGCCCCAAAGCAACACACTTACACACAAGATTTCTCATATGTGAAGGAAAGAAAAAACTACTCAAGACTTAGATAATATCTCAATGTCTCTCTCAAAACATCAACCCTAGCTCTCTCCTCTCCCTCATATAACCTGCACCACTTAGTGGGTCTCAACCCGCTAAGCACATGGGGAACCCATCAACCCCACTAACACGGGTTTTACAAACTCATACACGCTTCTTAAGCATTTATAAGACTCAACCCATTAACATCGTAGCGATTGATCCATTTAACCAAACTAGTTCACCTTGACCTAAACCACTTTCCCTTTGCATCTCTCCATGCCGCAGTTTTGTCTAAGATTCAAACCTAGTATTTTGATAAACTCCCAAAATATCTCCTGTGAAGCTTCTAGGCACCTTTCCTTAATTCCATCACTTCTTATGTGCCCTCAATGACTTTCTGCCAAGCCTCACACGTGTTCAGATCCTACCGAATCGTCCTCGCTTGTAAGCGAGCCTAAGTCACTTAGCGCACCACATGCCTTACCTTACACCATGACAGCACCCGACTTCCCTAATTGTTCTGGATCTCAGGTCCCCTTGAGTTTAGTCTCAGTCTATCTTATCGTTGTCTGTCATATTTTCACATCAAAATATCTCAGCATGCTTTGACACGTAGTTTATAGTGCCCAATGACTAGCTGTCATGTCTTCACGCATTCGAACTCCCTCGAACCCTCTCTACGTGCATCGGCCTCATCACTTGGAACATCACATGCACCAACTCGGCTCTTCACGACCCTTGTTTTTATATGCTTCCCGCTTAAGCCATGTAGCATCATCTGAACTTACACAACCGCTCAGATCTCAGCTCTTCCGTCTAGTCCCAGTTAGTTACCGTCGACCGCTAACGTTCTCCAAGCCATCTGCACATCTAAAGACTAAGCTACTATATCGAGCACAAGTTCCATATACTTGAATCACGTTAGTCAAAATAATACATCATGGAGCTCAAAAAAAATAATACACCATGCAATTCAACACAACCAAACACCAGCACACATGCCGTCGTCACACCCAAACCACTCAATAGCACCTCTCATTGTTCTCTAGTCGCAGCTACCGGTCAGACCGCTCTCTCTATAGTGGTCAGACTACACCTGCCAAAACCACCAGCTAACAGCTGGTCTGACTGGCCCACCGGTGTGACCGTATCTTCAATACCGGTCACACCACCCAATCTCTACTTTGGTCGAGCGGACCGCACGTGTCTAACTCTAAAACACGCTCTCAAAAAAATAACTGCCAACTAGAATCCGATCGCACCGCATGGCGGTCCACCCGTCAACTAAAGTCCGGTCATGCTGGATCGGTCGGTCAAACCGCGACTCCAAACCGGTCTGACCGGTTACACTGTTCGTAAAAAACTTAGTTTTGCTAATTTTTATAAAATTAAAATTTAAGTTAGTAAATATGTCAATTATTTATGACCAATCGATCATGGGTCTTCTTTGGTAGTTCTACGCGTTCCAAAACGAGCTGCACGGATGAAAGATTGCACATGGCCATACTACACTACTACTAGTACTGCACCACTTACAGCAACAGTCTTGAAGTCGGAAGTCTGAACAGCCAAAGTACCATCAGATCATCAACCGGACTGGACTAGTTCAAAGTTCAGTCTGCTGCTCAATCGTTCACCTGCCCGTTAGCTTTGACGAGGATTCTTGACGGGTTAATATTTTTCTATAAAATATGAACTCATACTCTACTTAACATAATAGTTATATTAACAGCCATGATTTAAAGAAAACTTTATCCCTTTAATGATAAATTGATCGGAAGCCAACAATATCAGGTATGACCAAGAGACAACTAGTTATAGATAATTATGATCAATCATATGGTTATATAATCCCCGACCAGGTAAATTGATATGGAGATATTACAGTTTTTCATGTGACTAACGTGAGAGTAGTTGTGGCGTATCTTACCAACTTATGGTGGTTGACCAAAGAACATGACGGTTCAAAACTTAACGAGACACATGCTTGAAGAAAAAATGTGTCTTTAGCGACATTAAGTGCTGTCTCTTAGACATAAATAGGATGACTTGCGTGTCTCATGGCACATAAAATTTATTTATGTAACATTTTTCTGTCTACAATAATAAAATCTCAGTTTGATTGTGCTTTCTTATTATGTTTTCTCATGGGTTCGACCGGGGACCGCGGTCCGATCATCGACAAGATTCTCTCGGCTCCTCTGAAAGTTCTTGCCTTCTTCAGATTTACCAGAGAAGTTTTGCAGGTGAAGTCTGAATTCATTATTACCGTCTTACAATCACAAGGAGACAGCCGAGCTTGGACGAGTTCACCGAGGCAATCCACGGGCACGAGCTTTTGCTCTGGATTGTTCTCCCTGAGAGTGTCATCTTCCTCGGAAGACACAGAGAGAAACGAGCCTACATGCAGAAAGGTAACAAAACCAGAACGCGCCGTTGTGTAAACAGCTCCGGGAGGTGGACCTCACCGTCGCGTTTGTGGGCGCGCTTGCGCCGAGGAAGAGACGGGAAGTGAACGACTAGACGTACACGCTTACCACTTGCTCCTCTTCTCCAGGAATCTTTCCTGCATGGACCCTACAGTTCTGAAGAATGAACTTGCTGTAGACATGTACTCGTTAGCTCAATTGTCCAAATGACTGATCCGTAACATGCACACTCTTTCTACTCTAGAATGTCAGGGCAATGATTCGTGGAACAAAAAATACTACTGCTATACTCTTATTTCATCATTTTTTTATTAGAAAAATGTTATGGTTACACGTCAAGTAGTGAAGAAAGAGGGTTATAGGAAAACCGTAGAGAGGTTGTTCATAGTCTTACACACCTCGGAGATAACAGTAGAAGTCTATGCTAGTATATCAGAAGTTTGTGTTATCTGTCTTTTGGCTAAAAAAGAGAGTCCGCTTTTCACGGTGCCCAAAAGTACTTATAACCATGAAAAGATTTATTATATATATATATCTGAGTCTAAATTTATAGAAGTAAATTTGTCATTTTCTCTATAGTTACATAAATATCATGTATAAATCTACACTTGCAGAGATAAACCTGTCATTTCGTGGTCCATGCTTCCTGATCTATCTACCGATGCAATCTGCTGGCATGATGAGCCGACCAGGGCAAGATAGGGGCCAACAGAAAATGTTTTATTTCAAGAATGATCGCAACTTTGCAAGCAGTAAAGAAATGCAGGTAAAAGTAGAGTGAGGCCGTGAGAAAAAAGGACCAATTTTAGTCAACAAAATTTCCAAAGGTCCAACATGCAAAAGGAGCCTCCTTTTTCCCACTACCCGGCGCTCGTGAGCCGTGACCCAGTCTCTCCTTGTCCTGTCCGCCCCCTCCACCACTCCGCCGAGTGAGTGCCGAAGTCCAAGCCGTAACGTTCGGCCAGGAGCACGACGGCGAACCGCTCCGCTCCGACCAAAGTGGGGAATTACTCCCGCACAAACCTTTACAACTCTATGGAATTTAGGGCCTATCCTAGAAGCAATCAAGCATACACACGCTCGAACACGCGTGTCAAGAACTGAACCCAAAAACAAAAATCAAAGCCAACGCCAAGTGTTTTGTGTCCAAAGCCACTTCTTGGTTACTTTGCTCTACTACTAGTTGCATAGTTTAGTCCTGTCTTCCACATGGTCTGCGGCTTGTGCGCGTAGCAGCCGATCTTTCCCACTACGATCCCCGGCTAGTTTTGCATTCCCCTTCTCCGTTTCCCTTTTCTGCTCCAAAAGCTCCGGCTTGCCAGTCAATCTCCTCCTAAATTCTGCACTTGCTCCTCACGCTCTGCTTCCTTGTAATAACTCTGCCCGTTCTTGATGGGCCTTTAATGGAGAGGAGTTGTACTGCTCACCTATTAAGGCTTGCTCTGATTTGGTAGGCGTTTCGATCCTTCCGCGACCGGTTGTAATTCTCTCCTTTCCTTGGCTTGCATGCGTTGGCGCAGGCAGGCAGGGATGGAAACTGTGGCGTCGGCCTCACGCGTTACCGAGAGCGGCAGCTCATCGAAGGCCATATATGCCGTCGTGTATTAATGAAAAAGAAGAGTGCGAGAAGTAAAGGAAGCTTTCTCCTTGACGCCTCTTCTTGTGCCCCTCTCCGTTCTGGAAATCTCTTTTCCCGTTCTCTTCCTTTCTCTTGGAGGGCTTTTGGGTTTTGGAGGTCTCTGATAGCTAGTTTTTGGGGTGCTGTTAGTGCAGAAAAGCTTACTCCTTTTGTCTCTTCTTCTCCATTATAGTAAGTGGTAGTCTTGTGCCTTCGCTTTTGATTCTTTCTTGTCCATTTGATAGCTTGGTTTAGGTCCTAAGTCCTCTTCACCTAATCTTGTTTTTAGTTTCGGTTGGTGAGTCATCGGTTATCTCAGTGTGTTGGTCCTGTTCTTACATACTCCAAGCCTTCTTGCTCCGTTCTTGTGCTCTTCACATCGGTCCACCTCCCTACTCTTTCCAAGGCTTTTTTTTTCCTCTTCTTGTTACAAGTGTGCTGTTTGCATCCAGAAGAGAGCACTCGTTTGTGTTGGGAGATTGGGAGGCATTGCTTGCTTCAGGCGAGCCTTGGATGCTGCGTGCTGATCTCTGAGGTGAGGAATCTGATGCCCACTCCACTTGTCCTTCTTGGTGACCAAATGATGCCACTTCAGTTTGTTTTTTCAGCTTTCGACTATGCAAACGGGCCTGTTTTACTTGTTTCTTTCACAGCTTCGGTTGCTGTTGTAAAGGATGTTTAATTTGTGCTTGCTTCTTGCTTGAGAAAAGATGGACTCAGTTTTCCTGTTTCTTTCGTGTTAATTGCGCCATAGGCTTCCTTTAATGTCGTGTTAAAAGGTGCAACAAAGTGATGTTCTGGTGACTACGCTCTTTAAGCCGGTGATGAATGCATTTAAGGTCGTCTTTTTTGCTTGGGCTCTAGTGCTTTTCTGCAGCGTGGGCGCGGCTGCAACTTTTGTTTTATTTCTAACCACTTTTCTTTTCTGCGGTTGACTCTTGACACAACAAGAACTTCTTGATGAAAACCTTTCCCCTTCTGTCTCTATCTTTGACCTGTTCATCTCCTCATGCTGCAGGGCACAGAATGAGCATATGTTTGATCAGATTGTCCTTCCTTGTACAACATTTGTTTCCAAGTACTGGTATTTATTTTCCTAGAATCTATATCCATTGCTTCAGTGGTAGAGCTCAGTGGTAGAGCGCAGTAGCTTCCTTTCAGCCGTGCATTGTAAGCAATGGAGTACATTTTGCCTGTTCTCTTGTTTCTACGGGGAAGGAAAGCCTACAGAATTTAGATACTATTTTAATGGGTAGAGTGTAAGCGATGATCTTACGGAGAAAGTATTAATGTATGGTGTTATTGCCTGTGAGATGGTACCTGTGGGGAATTTATATGCTGGGGGCACTGGTTAAGTTGTTTCCATTAGGAAGAAGAAAGGTTCACTTGATGTTTGGTTCCTGCTGATGCCAAGCATTTTGTGTGTAAGCACTTCTGCACCACTTCAGGGTACAGTTTCTGTAGCCTTATTTTGAGCAGAGGATGTTCTGTAAGAAATGGACATCACATGGGCACTTCTCTTGGCAACTGTTAGTTATTCTTAATGCTTTGCAACTTGTTTGGTCAACCATGAAATCATATGCATGTTTCTTCCATGATCAATGCGCAAAATTTAGAAACTTGGTACAAGTGCTGGCTTTTTTTGGACAGTTTATTTGGTTGCTATTTATTAGGGGAAGTCCTTGCTCCTCTTTTCAGTACTTTCTGATCTCGCACCGATATTCAGAACTGCTGGACCTGTCATCAGAGACAACCAAGCAGGATTTCTGTAGGTTTAAATCAATTGTTTGTCAACCCCACTTGGTTTTTCTGTGAACTGAACATTCTTCTGATGTTACCGTTGTGCAGGCGATCAAGTTCTTCTTTCACCGCATTCACTAGATTTTTCCTTGAGCAAAAGATGGAGCTTGTTTACTTGGAAACGAGAAACGGATTTCATGATGAGAGTGCCACTCCAGAGTTCAGTGGAAGGGCAGAAGACCGCCATCAGCACATGCCCGTTGCTGCACCTGAGGTTCAGTCTGATTTGGGTCAGATAAACTACAAGCAGCCATTGCCATCAGATGAGAAGAAAGCCAGGAACTGCCAGTCATGTCATAAGTCACCGTGTTCTTGCAGTGGCAACGCACCTCATTCAGACTTGTACCCAGCGCTTCCTGCCAAGATGATGATATTGGAGTTTCTCATCAGAAGCCTGGGGCACCCAACAAGAACCCATAATGTGAGTGATCTTGACGACTTGATTAGCGACGGAACTAGCACTGGCAGTGTCACTCTTGGTCCTTCAGAGAAAATGATGTTGGACTCTTTACATGCACTTGTGAATGTAAAGACACGACCGAAAAGTCCGTCCTTTTTCCTTCCAGGAGCTAAGATGAGAAAAAATCGGTCAAGATCCCACACCATAACACAGTCAGAGATATTGAAGCTGATATCCCCTGAGACATGGGAAACCTGCTCCCCAAGGGCGTCGCCATTGAAGAAAAGCATGACTCATGAGTTCAGCATGCATGAGAAGATGGTGCCTTCTTGCTCAGAAACAGCATCTATGAGCTCAAATCAGCCTGTTGTGTCCTCATACCCATCATCTCTTAGTGCAGGTCTTCTACAATGCATATGGAAGGATGGGCTCCCTCACTTTGAACTGTCGCTCAACGATCCTATGGCAGTATACACTGCAAACCCTATCAAGGTACATGACAATGACAAAGCCCTCGACTACGTCTACCTGTTCCATTCAGGGGAGCAAGGCAAACACGAATGGATAGGCAACTCAAGCAATGTATCAAGACTTGTCGGCAAGATGAAGGTGTCGAGTTCTTTAGTTCTTAACTCGGATAAATCAAGTCTCATGGAGACCGAGTTTGTTCTGTATGGTTCTCCTGATGACTACCAGAGACAAATGCGAAGCCCCTACAGTGTTACAAAAGGGAGCAAGGGGCTAGTCAAGAGAGTGGCAGAAATCATGAAACCAGCCAACGTTTCCTCTAGTCCGAAACATATCTGGAAGTTTGGCAAATCTTCCTCTCAACAGTTTGACGACTTGACTGAAACACTTGAAGGTGAACTGAACAGTGCTAAAGAATCAGGCTTGACAAACCTCGCCGTGGATGATTTGCCGACTAATCAGGAGATAGCAGCAATTGTAGTGAGAGAACAACGGCGTGAACGCCGGAAAGAACCCGTTGTTGGTGGCTGGGGCCTGAAGTTTCTTGAGAAGGCTGGAGCCACTCATTCAGAGGTCAGCAAAGATACTAGTGTTCAGAATAGGAAGGTTACTGCAAGGTGTATCAGTGCTATTGTTCCCCGAGGCTACCACGGCGGTGCGGCTTCCAAGAACGGTGGCCCGTCGGGGCTTATCGAGAGATGGAGATCCGGTGGGCGTTGTGATTGCGGCGGATGGGATCTTGGCTGCCCCATTAGAGTACTGAACAATGGTGATTGTGGCTCATCACCTCAAGCACCGTCAGAGTCACAGGACAGCAAATCAGTAGAGTTATCTGTCAAGGTAATCATGGACCTCTTTTGCTGCAGAGTTTTACTATTCTAATCAGATTTTAAAAGTGATTTGTACTTCAAGAATATTTTAGAATTGAGTTAAGTTGAAAATTTCTCATCTTTCTTTCAATTACTTTCAGGGCGTGAAGAAGAATGAGCCAATGCTAAGGCTTGTGAATGTCACAGAGGACCTGTACATCCTCTACTTGGACTCGAGTCTGTCACCGTTGCAATGCTTCTCAATAGGAATAGCGATTATCCACAGCCAGGCGCCTCAGCTCTACCCAAAATTGTGAACATACGTTGTTAATCTTGTTTAACGCTATATAGATAGAAGATTAGAAGCAATTCTTCCTCTTGTAGCAAGCTGTTTTCTTATGTTAATTTATCAGTATATTTGGCTAAATGAACCTGAAGCTCTGAAAACTGATGGCCTAATGATGAATGTATCAGTGTTCGAAAAGGTGCCAGTACGGAATCCGAGGATTTCTAGATGAGAAATTTCGATATTTGACATTGAATACGTGCGCCTCTCAACTTTTAACCCCCAATTCGCACGCCTTTAAAAATTTAACCCTGTCACTGCGAATTCTTTTGATTCAAGGGATTCTTCTCATTTTCTCTCCCTTTTTATTTTCTTTAATGTATTATGCAACCTGAATTGACTAAAATACCCTTGCAGTAAACACTAACCTATCCTGGTCGGTCTCGGTCGGTCACTGCCTTCGCGACATCCTCCATCCGCCGCCGCCGCCAACAGAGGTCGCCGCGCCGCCTGCCGCTAGGGGCGACATCCTCCATCCGCCTGTCGCCATGAAGCCGTACTGCGACTGGAGCAACGCCGACGGATCAGAAGTACAACCAATGCTTGGATGAGATCCAGAGCACGACGGGGAAATTGAACAACCTGATGCAGTCAGGCAGCATCGGCAGCGGCAACGGCAGCATCTGTGCGCCGTTCGCGCACCGCGCCGTGTCGGCGATGTACCGCGGCCTGAGGCGGCGGATCACCGGCGAGATCATGGTGGCGGCGGCCAGCAGGCCTAGCCTTGGGGGCAGGGGCGGATCCAGAAATTTTAGAATGGGTATTCGAACTTACAAAAATATTGTCTAATAAAAAACGTAAAAATCTACAATAGCGAAAATTAAAGTAGAAATGTTCATACTAGAGACAACATCTCAAATAATATAAAGAAATTAAAAAATCACAAATTAACTCGACGATTCTTTGTGCCTTGGAACCGATTGAAAGATTACAATTAGTTTCACTAATATGCAATTCCACTTAGCTCCTATTGTCCCTTTTGAAACTATCCATATTTACTATTCACATTAGGATAGTGAAAATCGACTTAAAACTATTTGTTCGCACTTGTGAAATATTTAGTATTTGTTCACAGAATCACAGGTAAGAGGTGGAGAATATGTATTTCAATAATTCATAAGCAATAATTTGTCTGTTGCTTAGGATCTTATTTCACAGCTTCACAGCAAAGTGCTTAGATGAAGGTATGACATGAAGTTCAGTAGCTAACACCTCTGAAATACTTGGCATATAGATATAGGCTACCTAGATTTAAAGATGTGGAGAACAAGGATTTCAATTCATAAGGCATAACCACTAATTTATAGATAACTGAGCCAAATACAGTAATCCACCACATCTAAATAAGATCTAAGCACCAAAAGTGAAACAAAGAAGAAACATATGCCAAACCACATCCATTCAGTCATCTACGGATCTATCATCCACTTAGCTCGGAAGTACAAAATTATAAACTCTAGGGGCACACAAGCAGAACAGATATACCATCTACGAATCTAGATTCTACAGCATGGGTGTGACGACCCGCATTATTACCATAGGGTAATAACGCTAATCAACGGATTATTATTCGTTTTAGCCGATAAAACATCGCTCTAACGAATAATAAGCCTATCAGAGTATTGCAGCAGAACAATAATTAGAGACATAATATGATATTACAAGAATATCGTCACGCAGGGCTAAAGTTATTACAAAGCCTCAAGGGCTTAAATATTACAATCTTTAGCCAAAATATTCTAACTACTTCCTATTCACACAACTCCACACGAAGTGTCCACCTTGTACCCACTATATTCCGAGTCCATGGCATTTCATCCAGTAGCTTCCTCTTGATCTCTGCCCTCCCCTGAATTGACATGCCCTAAGCAAAGGGGGAGATAATAGCAACGGTGAGTACAGACGTACTCAGCAAGCGTTATAATACAAAATGCATAAAATGCCCATCATTTACACGTGTAGGAATCTCAATTCCTCTCTTCAGTCTCGTGTTCATTCTTAACACTCTTTTTCATCATCCCTGTCATTTCCATGACTTATAGAAAATAAGGTTTGTTGGTTTTGAAAGAAGTCCGATTTATTAATTTAGAAAACTACTGAACATACGCATGAACAGCAAAAACCCCCATAAGTTTCCGTAATTCTCCTTTCCCGGAGACAGGCATGAATTCATGATTTGGATAGCATTGCGCAAGCTTGTATCACTTTACCCAACACCACTCTTGATCCTGGTGGCTTAGGGATTTCCGCAATTCCTTAGATGCGGCGCCCAGACCAGAGTACAGTACGTTTGCATCTATCTCAGTAATTATATCTCCACCCAACTATTCTTAGCCGGCAGCCCAGGGTGGTTTCTCACCCTCGCCTGGCGCCCACCGACCTCGATATAGTTGTTGGTTGGGGCGGCCCGAGATGGTTTCTCACCCTCGCTCGGCGCCCACGGACCTCGTCCTACCCCAACCTCCACCCGCGCTAATATATGCGCCTTGCATCCCCCACCCGGCACCCCAGTTCTGGCCCGGATCGTGTGGGTTCCTGCGGTGGTGGAGGTCCCCACCCGGCACCCAGTTGCTGGCCCGGATCTTGTGGGTTCCTCCACGGGGTCCCCCACCCGGCACCCAAGTGCTGGCCCGGATCGTGTGGGTTCTCCCAACGGCTTAATAAATACTTACCCATGTGGAGAATATAACACTTTGATAGAGCTACTAATCTGTCCGTAAAAACGGGATGTTGGTTGATACGGTTTGGTACGGTCTGTTCACACGGATGAAGTTGGTAATTTATTATATTCTATTCTTATGCAGAGGTCCCACACCTGCCCCTTTATCACCTACCCTGGCAACCTCTGCCCACCCTCTTAATTATCCTAGATGGCCAACTGCTCCATCAGTTGCCATCTATTTCTTTTCTCATATCTCTTCTATCCATTGCTCGATTTAAATATATTTTATTTCTTTCATGCAGAGTGATACTAGATTAATACAAAGATACTTGCTTTGAGCAATATACGCTAAAGATTTGATCAAAGGAATGCTTGCCTGAGTTTATATTAAACTGCTGAGTCTCCTCGTTACCCTGATATGGTTCCCTTTGAAGATTCAGCCTTTTTCCTGCTATTTAGACTTAAATTAATCTACAGTTCAATTATTTATAAGATTCTGGTCATTATAAGATTTCTATTAATTATAATCAGGATTCGCTAATTTTCATTTCGTTCCTTTATACAGAATGCGATAGTTCCCAGTTCATTTTAATAGTATCCACAAATTAAATGCAAGATTAAGAAATTACCAATTATTGCATTCTAACTAATCATTTTGATTAATGGCGAAATTGGCAATATTAGCTTAATAATATGCATGGGCATGCTTATAATGATTCTATCTCATGGCAATTGGTCATGAAATGTATTTATAATCTACATAATTTCTTATTAAGATTGCTATTAGTATCATCTTATTCGTGCCCTAATTGTATCTATGGTTAACTGCCTCCTCTTCTTGGGTTTTCCTGGGCTTTTGGCCTCCCCTCGGCTGCCGACGCCTCCTCTCCCTCTCTTTTACTCCCACCGACGCCTCCTCTTCACTCCCTTGCCGACGCCTCTCCATCTCCTCTCCTCTCCTCCTTTCTCACCCACTCCGCCGACTCCCTCTCTCTATCTCCCCCCTCTCTCTCTCTCGGCCTCCCTGCTCTCACCTCACGCCGCCTCTCCCCTGCCTTCGGGTCCTAGCGCCGCCGCCCGGTTCGGCTCCCCTCATTCGCCGCCTCTCTCTCGCGCCCGCGCCTCGGCGCCTCTGCCTCGGTGCTGCTCCCCCTCACGCCGGCTCCCCGCCGACGCCTCCTCTGGCCGGCCGTTCCCGCCGGGATGGCCGGCGCCGCTTGGGGATCTCCGGCCAGATCTGGCCAAAACAGATGCTTTCCCCCCCTTTTTCCCCATTTCTTTGCGTGATTTACTTTTGTAATTTGCTAACGTGTGGGGTTTTTGCCTAGGGTGTGGTATTGGGAGGCGGGTGACCGTGGCCGTCCTCGCCGGTGAGCCGTCGCCATGCGCCGGGGGAGTACTGGCGGCGGTGAACCGGTGGCTCGGCCGTGACTCCCGCAGCCGCCGCCCTCACGGTAACCCTCTTCTCTCCTCTGCTACTTCCGGTGATATGCTTATGGTTCATGTGTTCTATTGTGGATGAATGCTTATGGTTGCTACTTGCTAGCCTATGTTGGATGGAATGGAATAATGGCATTGCATAGATGTTGGGCTTTTGGGGTTTACCTGCACTGGTGCCTGTGCGGGATGCTAGGGTTTGGGGTTGGGGTGGTGGTCGATTGACGGTGGCTGAGGCTTGCTGCTGGCTTGCGGTTCTCCTGTGGCCGTCACGTCCCCATCTTCCTTCGGCTTGTCGGTTCTTCACTCCCTGGCCTTCGGCTCCACTTGGTGACGATGCCTCTGCGGTCTGGGGATTGGCTGGAAGAATTTGGGGAATGTTACCTTACCTTGCTTTGTCCCTCTGTGCTCTTTCCTCTCGGGTTGGCTACTGGTATGCAGTGTGGGATATTGTGGTGGATGGCTTGCCCGTGAGGCTTTGTTGGCTGCCGATACTCCCTGGGCGTGGTTGCTCTGGCCCGGTGCTATCTGATTCACTGTGATGGATATTTGCATGGTGAGGGCTTTGACAGGTGTTTTCTCTGTTGTGGGTTGGGCTGGAATGGTTTGTGATATCCTGGTCCTTGCCTTGGTTGGATTCCTATGTTCAGATCAGGTTTGTATATATATAATACCGTGTGATGAGCCTATGGTTGTGAGAGGTGCCGATTTTCCCTGGAACAGTCAGGTATCTCCGTGAAAGAGGTGCCGACCGGGCCGGGACAATCAGGTATCTCCGTGAACGGATTACCCTGCCCGAAACTAACCTCGAGGGCTCTGACGGCAATTTCTTCTTTTAATTATTTTCTTTTGTTTGATCTTTTTCGGTATTACAGTTACTAGTTCGCTCACAAATGAAATAACGGTGTGGCGGCCGTTCGACGATAGTCTCTAATGTATGAGATGATCTGAATGTAATAGAGTTTGCTCTTAATATGGATGTACCAAATATTGTAATTTTTATTCTTTAAATCCCTACTGTAATAATTATGTATGAAATGGATCTCTAGTTGTAATTGACGCTCTCTATTGTAATTGCTTCATTTTTGAGATAGCCATTTGGTTAAGACACAAAATTGTTTATCTGTTGTAATTTGTATTGTCGCTCTTATGTAATGCAAATTGTAATATTTTTATTGGATTTGGTATGAGTTCTCCTTATCGAACAATGTATGTTATTGATTTTACCCTACACAGATTGTAATTAACTACTGTTGTACTACGGACTGTTATATACATTTTAATTGATTTGAATGTTTCTATTTGTCGTGCAAGTATATTTTATCTAGCTCTAGTCTTTACAATTTGGTCTGCGCCCTCATCGACGGAATTACGGTAGTAACGTATTCGTTTATCGTTCGTTGGTTTCAATGTATACGGTTACGTAGAAAAAGTTTAAATTTCCTCGTATTTTTTTAGATTATCATTTATGTAATTAATCCTACTTAACGTCCTAATTCGCTAATTATGGTTAATTAACGACATGGGTCGTTACAATGGGGATCGCCGGGTCGGGGAGGACAAACCTGCCCCAGTGTTGCAGGTCCGTAGTGCGGCAGTGCCTGCTTGGCCGGTGGCCACTCCGGCTTCCAGCGCTCCTACCACCTGCGCAGCCTCCAGCCCCCTTGCCACCTACGTCGCCTCCAGAAGACTAGAACCAGGGGCACGGACACCCACCGCCGCTAGGCGCTAGCCGAGTGCCGAGAGATGGAGAGACGATTAGACGCTAGATGAAGAGAGAAGAGATTGAGTGAGACACGGTCTCATAACTGGGTATGAACAGGATGACAGTGGGTTTAGGCCAGTATCGATGGGAGGGGGAAATGGCCCAAAAAGATATGGCATCAATTTAGGCTAATTGGGTGTGAATAAAATGAATTTAGTCCAACTACTAATATGCATATGTATTATATCTTGTATATAGTGGTTTGTTTGCCAAAAATTTTGGGTATTCGATTGAATACCCATGAATTCAATTGGATCCGCCCATGCTTGGGGGGTCGTCGGTGACTGCGGCGGCGGGCGAGAGGGAGCGGAGCTGGGAGTCGGCGTTCATACAGAAGCACTGGGCGGTGCAGCAGCTGCGGCGCGGCGAGCCGCAATGCTGGCGGCCACAGCGCGGCCTGCCGGAGAAGTCCGTCGCCGTGCTCAAGGCGTGGATGTTCGAGAACTTCCTCCGCCCGTAAGTTCGCCGATCGATCCAAGCCATTACCGTTCGGAGGACGGCGATCTTGCTGCATCATTGATCAATGCGTTAATGAAACGATGTTGTTCATCAGACTCGTGTTCTTGTTCAGGTACCCCAAGGACAGTGACAAGGACATGCTAGCTGCAAGAAGCGGCCTCAGCAGGAACCAGGTACGAGTTCATCTCTCAATGGATTTCCGATTAAAGAAAACTGCACATATTGTTAAGCTACTAAAGTGAAGTACAGATCGACCAGTGAGCATATTGTTAAGCTACTAAAGGGTATTTTAGTCAATTCAGGTTGCATAATACATTAAAGAAAATAAAAAAGGAGAGAAAATGAGGAGAATCTCTTGAATCAAAAGAATTCGCAGTGACAGGGTTAAATTTCCAAAGGCGTGCGAATTGGGGGTTAAAAGTTGAGAGGCACACGTATTCAGTGTCAAATATCGAAATTTCTCATTTCTAGATGCAGTACTAAAAAATAATCGCCACAATACACCCAGACAATTAGAGTTCAAAAAAATTTGTCTATTATCGTCTCAAAAAAATTTGTCTATTGTCGTCGCAACTCGCAGGCATGACTCATGGCCAAAAAATAGGAGCAAGCTTAAGCTCAGCGAAATAAAAAAAATTAGGACCATCGTGTGTTCGATCTTTGCAAAGAAAAGATTTAATACATAAACCCTGTACATCATCAGTTTGACGTGTTGGACGGAGAATGTTTCGTGCAACACTCTTTTGCCGAGAAACGTATCGCGTCGAGACCTATGAATACCATTATTATCGTGCTTTTTTCTTGCTGCCACTGAGCAGGCAACAGCATGAGCACTCACCTAGGAATTTGTCTCAGAGAAGGATTTGGGAGCACGCATACGAATCATGAAAACATTTCCGAAATTCTGCATCAATTCGGAGCGGCTCGGCAGATGAAATGAATTTAGAGTGAACAAAACTGGGGATACCACACACACAAAAAAACGAAACATTCTTGAACAAAACCACCATTCTTAAACAAAAAGGAGCAACGCAAAGTTCCACAATTTTTCTAGCAACACAGTTGCATATGATACTGAGATCATATAGCAAGTTTTCAGACAATGGCATTTGCTGCACTGGCGATCCTAGGCCAAAGGTCAGCGCACTCCTTACCAATGGGTCCAGTGATAGCAGAACCTGCAGAAGATAAATGGCACAATCCGTTAACGCCAGTCCAATGTTTACATGTTATTCTAAAGCAGTGAAAGTCACGCCTCTAGGATCTTACCTTTCATCTCACCCTTGGGATTGACAATCACTCCTGCATTATCTGTAAATGAAAGTTAACACCACCATCAGTTAGATTGCTATCTTAATAACAAACATGTAGGCCTTCAACTACAATCAGATTATCAAGTAGTACAAAACAACCACACTTACATACAATTCCAACAAAACAAGCGATAACACAAATCACAATGATGACAGAGCTACATGGGAATAGCATTTTGTAATAATAAAATAAATGTATGTCTCATGGCCAGTCCCAAGGCTTCACTGCAGCTATGCCGCTACCCAAGGGGATGGAATATGAGACCATTTTCAAATGGAGGGAAGTCCCTCAGACAAATCCTTGAAGGTTAACCTCTACACTTAAAAAACTTTGTTTCTGACGTTAGCTTAGGAATTTGCAAACATGTAATGTTTACTCCAGAAAAGGCTGAAGAATCATTAAGGGGGCTGTCACTCATAACTAGCAACAAAAGACTTCAATAAAAACGCTTCAAAGTTACAAAAGACTATAGTAAGACGATCTTGCTGAAAAATGACAACAATGAAATAGCTTCACTGGAAAGCTAAAGAAATATCTAAAGACAAAAATATTACACATCAATAAAATACCAGGCATAACCAAGAATAACTAAACTAAGGCAGCCATTTAAAACAGGAAAATTAAAAAGTTTTAGAAGTTACTATAACACTAAGGAGCTTAAGAAATGACTAAGCCGCAAAATGAAAATGTTTGTTGATGGCATCTCCCAAAGTTTCATTGCAGCAACGCCGCTACCTAACGGGATGGGGTATAAGACCACCTTCAGATGGAATTCCTTGGGGGGGGGGGGGGGGGGGGGACCTCAACATCCAATAGCTTACTTTATCATGTTTGCTTCAAAATATGCAAACATGAGAGGTTTGCTCCATTGAATGCTGAGTTGCCCCGCCTCACACATAAAAACACTCTGTGATGTATACCATCACATAAAAATGAGGTAGTAATATATATGAACTTATGCACATGTCAAACCAAAAGCTTCCACTAAAAATTTCAGCTGAAATACATTTGAAAATAAAATTTAATCGAAACAAAAATCTAGATCTAAGGAACTTGCTTTATGACAGTCGCATCAGAATAAAAAAAGGCTGCACCCAAAACATTGAACCGCAAAACAGCCAGTCACTACAAATATACCTTGCTAAACAATGAGCAAGTGAGAACAATCAAAACCAATCCTGGAACTGAAACACTGAACAGGGAGCATAGCAATTCAACTAGTTGAATGTATGAAATAATATGCGCCTCATGGCCGATCCCAAATTTTCAAGGCAGCAACGCCGCTCCACAGGGCGATGGAATATGAGGCCACCTTCTGACAGAGGAGCTCCATGAAAGAAGAATCATTCGTAGGAAACCTCAACATCAGAAGGTTTAATCTGTGACGTTTGCTTCGGAATATGCAGAAACTGTAACGTCTGCTCCAGCAAAAGCTAGAGAGCCTCGCAGCCCTCCCGTCATCGCAAATCTAATTTTACATCTAAACTAGTACTACATGGAAAGTAGACAATACTGGTACTGTACAAGTAAATGGTATTCTAATCTAGATTCAGAACGAAACATCACAGCAAGAATAGATCAACGCAGGGATGAGAAGTGGTCTGGATTTTACCTTCGAAGTACATGTAGACTCCGTCCTTGCGGCGCCACGGCTTGCGCTGGCGGACGATGACGGCGGGCATGACCTTCTTACGGAGATCGGGCTTCCCCTTCTTGACGGTGGCCATGACCATGTCGCCGACACAGGCGGACGGGAGGCGGTTGAGGCGGCCCTTGATGCCCTTCACAGAGATGATGTAGAGGTTCTTGGCGCCCGTGTTGTCCGCGCAGTTCACCGTCGCCGCCACCGGCAGACCCAGCGACATCCGGAACTTGTTCCCCGCCGAGCCTCCCCTCCCTGGATTGGATCACACCAAACAAGGGCACAAGATTAGAGCACGAGATTGCAACGAGACGGCTGAATCTGTCGGGATTGCAGATCAAGCGAGGAAGAAGAAGAGAAGAGGCCAGGAGGATTACCTCGTTTCGACATGGCGGCGGCTGGTGGTGGATTCGACCGCTAGGGTTTCGCCTGGGTCGTTACTTATATATCGGCGGGCTAGGGTTTTGACTGATTTGAAAGACTAAAATGCCCTTGGTTTGTTTGGGAGCAGTGCGGCAGAAGGCAAGGGTAACGCGGTCTTTTCGCTGGTGCCACACAGGAGAGTTTTGACGGCGGCGGTAATGGGCCTAGCTGAGGAAATTTCTGGCCCGTGAAATTCCGGGCTCTAGGCTACAGGCCCATTTAAAAGGGAAGATTTTGATTTCTAAGCATTACTCCAGCTTAACCGTCCTCGTCAATTCATCGTTTTGCCTTTCAGATTGAATAGAAATCTATGACATCCCTTGTGAGAACAAAAACGAATTCGTGAGATTTGGACGTGTCACGGAAGTAACACATTGAGAAAACCCCAAACCGTTGCGTTGCTCTACGGTTATCGTCTTATGAAGTGAAATGAACCAAGCAGCAGATCATACAATGGTTATTACTTATCAGGCATACAATGTCAGTGTTATTTGCTTAGCGCTGGTTACTCTTTTGAGTAAATTGGAGAGATCATTCGACATGAAATTGTCATATGCGCGCTGCCATAGTTCTAACGTCAGTCTAGATGCTCAACACAGAGAAATATACTAACAAAATTAGCAAATCATTGATTCATATGCAATCAGGGAGGGCATGATCTCTAGTCAATGTGCATTTTCCTGACAAGCGCTTCTACCAGGTAAGAAACTGTGTTAGCAACCTAGCATTGTCAGATTTCACAGCATAACCGAACAGAATACATTGCACGCTGCATTTGCAAAGCAACAACATACAACAGATCTAGGGAGCATGGTCTATCATCGATCAAATGGCACTGTGGCATGTATATACCAAAGTTAATGGCGTGCTTTTTTTTTCGAAGGATGGCATGTATATATCTTCGATCTCTTCTATAAGCTGAACATTGTGGAGGTAGCTCTCTAAGAAATGCACAATTACAGGTACACGAGTAACATGACGCCATGATCACTGATCCATGCTCACAAACTCACAATCGAATGCGTATTATCCACGGAAAGATCAGACATACATTTCAGCCATTCCCTAATCCTCAGCGGAACAAAAATCGACAAAATTTACAGGTACGACTCAACCTACTGTCCTAGAATTACCTAGCTAGCTAGCTATCATCACCTTTGAGCTTCCTGATCTTGTCGAGGAATGCTTGCCGGCCGGGGAAGGGGTTCCCTCCCTGGACACCTTTCCCCGGCGCCACCTTCTCGCCGAGAACCTCGCCGCCGCGGCTGCGCCGACCCAACCCTAAAACGTCCTTCTTGGCCGTCGTGCTGATCAGGGCCTTCCTCGGCGTCCCTAGAGCACCGTCGCCCTTCACGGCAGCGTTCACCCCGAGCACATCCATCTTGGCCGACCTCACCTGCTCCTCCCTCCTCAGCCGCCTCCGCTCCCTCCTCTCGTTCTTCTTCTCTCTCGGGCCGTCCGGGTCAGACCCAATGTCGAACAGGGTGCCTTTCTTGGCGCCGCCGGGGGAGCGGCTGTTGCTGGTGCTTTGCCTCCGGGTTCCCTTTCTCGGGATGCGGCCGCCATAGGAGGTACCGAGGAGGCGGAAGTCGAGGCGGCCCCACCCCTCCTCGTCGGAGAGGTCCCAGCCGAAGCGGTCGGCCATCTCCTGGAGGGGCCCGTCCTCGCTGTCGCCGTCGTCGTAGGCGTAGTCGTAGTTGGCGTCACCGCGGAGGAAGCGGTGCGCGTGCTCCCACTCGACGCGGTCGAGATAGACGGGGTCGTCGAGGACGTCGCGCGCGAGGCGCGCCCAGTGGGCGGTGTCCCCGTAGTCGAGCTCCGCGACGACCCAGCGGAGGTACGACGGCGGGAGCGTTCCCAGCATCTGGCCCTTGTACTTGCCGAAGTCGATCACGCGGTCCCTCGCCGGGCGCGACGACGCGCCCGGCGAGGCGGCGGCTCTGAGCGGCCGGAGGAGCCTGACGGGTTTGGGCAGCGAGGTGGTGGGGCCGCCGCGGTGGTGGGAGCTACGAGGGAGGCGAAGGAGGAGAGGCACCGTTCCGGGTGGGGATTTCGGCCGCGCCGGGGAGGAAAGGCAGGTTCTTGCGGCGGCGAGCAGGAGCATCGTGGAGCCGTGTGCGGCGGCCGGCGAGCGAGGAGTTTCTGGTGGAGACGCGCCGCCGCGTTGCGCTCGTAGCGTGTAAAATTATCCACTTAGAGAGAAGTCACAGGCACCACTAGTAAATTATTACCACAAAACTGGGACGCATGTCGCTAATCCAGCCCGAGCCCATTTAAATCCTCGCGGTGAGGTCTCGAGCCCACAAGGCCCACGCAGCCCACATCCATCAGCCCATCACCTAACCACCGTGAGGCGGCGTTCGCTCTCGCTTTGGCTGCCGCCACCCGCCACCCTTCTCGACGTTCTCGTTGCGGCTGCCTGTCCTCAATTCCGTCTGGAAAGTCGACCAGAAGCTGCGGCGAGCGATGACTCATGACGGTGGCCGTGGCGGAGGCGGTGGCGTACGGGCCGGCGGAGAGCGCGGCAAAGGCGCCGCACAAGCTGCAACGGCAATGGGCTTTCTGGTTCGACGACCAGCCGAAGCCCAAGCAGGGCGCCGCCTGGGGCACCTCCCTCCGCAAGGTCTACTCCTTCGACACCGTCGAGGAGTTCTCGTGGTACGAAACTACAAATCCCCCCTCCTCAGAATACCCTTACCATGTCCAGTATAATCTGCTCTTCTGGTTTCGATCCGACTGTTGTAATATTGGAGTGCCGGTTTTGCGTGGCGAGGTAGATCGGTTGGGACCTCAGATAGTTGTGGCTTTGCTTGCGTAGATTCCTGATACTGTCTTCTTATAGAACTTTTGGTCCAATTGTATCCTGCCTGCGTTGATTTCACTCTATAGTTTGATATTGTGAGGGTTTAGTTCAGGATATGGTTTGAGATTGTAAGTATTTGGTCTAGGATAAGATGTCGTGGTAGGTTCTAGAGGTTTGATTTTTGCAGAGGGTGCGCGACTGTGTGATGCGGTTATGCGTATGATTTGAACCCTGAGATATTGAAGGATGATTTAGTAGGCTTATTATGATATTTGTGGTAACCACGTCTGGTGCTGTAATATGTAAACAATTATCATGCGCAGTCTGCATTGGATGAGCAGCCTTAAGATGAAGGATCGGCAAGTGGGTGCATTCATTTGCCATCTGCCTCAGTAATCAGTAGAGCACCGAGGCTGGAATTTCAGGTTATTGGATATTTGTTGTGGGAGCTAGGACGCATAGTAATAATCTTTTGAAGTGTCTGTTAGCAACATCTGTTTCATGTTTTTTTGGGGTAGGAAATTAAAGCAATGTTCTTTCTGTTCTATACATTCTTTTCCTTATATCATAAAAAACTGGATAATTTAGTCTTATCCAGATGGTTCGGGGCGGGCAGTGAAAGTCGATGTTATTGGACGGGGGTGAACTTGTTATGTAGTGCCTACTGTCAAATTGTTCTATACATATAAGCGTGTAGGTTGAACTCTGTGACTAATGTTTTCCTATTTCTTGCTTTAGCTTGTACGATAAGGTTTTTCTGTCCAAGCAAATTGACAGCCAATGCTGATTTTCATTGTTCAAACTGGGGATAGAACCAAAGTGGGAAGACCCAGAGTGTGCAAATGAGGGCAAATGGACTGTGCCTAGCAGCAAAAAGTCTAGCCTTGAAACCATGTGGCTTGAGACGGTACAGCACAATTACACCCATTTTTGTGAATAATATGGGATGACATCACCTTATTTTTGAGCTTTAATATGTTGATAGAATAACAGGAGTGACTATTTTTTGTGCTGGCCTGCCATAGATGGTCTTTTAACCCCAAAGAACCTCTGTAAGACATTGCCTTGTAATATGCAGTTGATGACACTGATAGGAGAACAGTTTGATGAAAGCCAAGAAATTTGTGGAGTTGTTGCCAGTGTCTGCCAGAGGCAGGCAAGATAAGCTATCACTATGGACTAAGACTGCGAGCAACGAGGCTGTTCAGGTTGTTTTCTATCATCTTTCATTCTTTCCTCTTAACACATTTTTCAGTAGCTTCAATAGAACTGTGACATTAACCCCTGAAAGTTCTTATGCGTGTATGAGACGACTGTCGAAGCAGCAGGAGGGGACAACTCTGTTAGGGTGATCTCAGGACTTTGGCCCAACGGCCAAAGCCCACCCCTTGACCGCGCCCTGATCGGGGGCGCCCAGCCCATTGGCTGGTGGGCCCCTGTCGCCAGCGCTATATAAACAGAGGTGGGGGCCGGGCGGCACGCATCACGAGGTTGACCGCGCCGCCGTCACCCCACCGACAAACCCTAAGACCGATCTGTTGAGGGGGCGCTGAGCCGACGGGAAGCACCACCGCCGCCGTTCACCGCCGCCAAGGGGACGCCGCCGCCCGGGACACGCCGCAGAGGAGCCCAGCACCTCTTCCCCGACCGTCGCTGCTCGTGCGCAGATCTTCACCGCCGAACCCGAGATGGCCTCATCCTCCTCCAACGCGTCGGAAGGTTGGTACCCCTCTCTCCCTCTCTCGGTAGAACATCAAGAACCCTAGAGAAAGGATAGCCCGCTAGATCTAACCTAGAGATCCCTAAAGAACCTAGTTCTAATAATGGTATCAGAGCCTCCTAGTTTTAGATCTAGACGGAGCGAAGAAAGAAAAGAGATCGACCCCGCCCCGAACCCTAGAAAACCAGAAAAGGAAAAAGAACAGAGAAGGGGAACGGGGCGAAACCCTAACCCTAGATCTGAAAAGAGTCTTACCTGGCGTGGTCGCCGGGTCGCCGTCGTCGTCGCTGGCGTGCGGGAGATCGGCAGAGTCTCGGGCTCGCCGGCGCTCCACGTACGGGCCATCGCCGACGCGCGCTTGAACGGGCGCCGACACGGAGCCGCTCGACGGCGGCGCGCTCCCTCTCAGGGGAGCGCGCACGCCGGCGAGAGGGCCCGCGGCGGCGCCGTCTTCTCCTTCTCCGGCGGCGTGGACGCAGTCGCCGTCGCCGCCGCTTCGCCGCTTCGCTCGCTCGGTCGGGTGCGGACGAGAGAGAGGGGAGAGAGAGGAATGGATTAGGGTTTCGGGGGCGTCCGCCGCGCGCCGTTTTGATCGGGCGAAAGAGGCGCTGAGCCGTCGGATCGCATCGGGCGGCTGAGATCGCGCCAAGCCGCGTCGGGCTGGCTTTTGGCCCAGGCGGGCGAGCGTTTTCCCGGCCCAGGCCCAGGTTGCGGCCGCGTCCGCTCGGCCGAGAGGAACGGGAGCCGTCGGATGTGAATCCGACGGCTGATGTTTTTGCGGCCGGGGCGCGGGGTCGGCGCGACGTCCGCGCGAGCGCGTGGGCGCGTGAGAGAGGCCGAGCGGGCCGCAGAGGCCGCGCTCGGGCAGGCCGCGCGTGCGTGAGGCCGCGGGCACGCGCGCGCGGGAGCCGGCCGAGCGGGCCGCCAGTGGGCCGCGGGCGCGAGGAGCGGGCCAAATTGGCCGGATGAACAGTAAAGTCCGAAAAATGAATTTTATTTAATTTCAGAAGCATTTTTGAGTGTATTTTAATGAAATTTGCACCATTTTTCTCTGTAATTTTTGCACCAACGTGTTAATTTTTCCAGAGATTGATGTTTACAGTATAATGCTTCTGAATATTGAATTATTTTTTAGAATAATTACAGTTTCCGCTGCAAAAGTTAATATTGATTGTTTTTCATTATTAAATTCGAACCAACGGGAGAATTTAATTTTGGAAAAATAGACAAAATTCCCAGAGATTTATGATACTGTTATTTTCTGACCAACGTTGTTAATATCAGTATTATAAATTTTTAATGTTGTTTTCATGCATTATTTCTATTTCTGCCCAACGGTGATGTAGATTTAATGTATGATAGAATTGTTTTTAAATTGTATGTCGTATTTTTGACCAACGTTGGAAATAAGGCATATGATTTTGATGTTACGTTCTCACTGTATTTGAAATATTTTTTCAGGAGGATACAACTTAATGAGTTGTATTAGAGAAATCCCCACTCTCAAAGGTGATAATTATGGAGAGTGGAAGAAAAAGATAGACTTAGCGTTTATCTTGGCTGAGGTGGACTGGGTCCTCACTACAGCACGTCCCACTGAGCCTTTGGCACCAGTGAGGGAACAAAATGAGGATGATACTGCATGGCAGAAAAGACAGAGGGATCATGCTCCCTTACAGATGTCTTATGACCTTGATCATAAGAAATGGACCACAGCCAACAAGAAATGTATGGCTGTGATAAAGAACACAATTGAGCCTGCGATTCTGGGCTCAATTGCAGAGTGTGACACTGTCACTGAATATCTTGATAAAATAAAGAGTCAGTTCACTGGTTCTTCAAAGACTTATGCTACACAGCTGATTAAGCAGCTGGTAACAGAAAGGTATTCTGACAGTGGCAATGGCATAAGAGAGCACATTCTTAGAATGAGCAACTTGGCATCTAAACTTAAACCGATGGATTTGGCTCTCAAGGATGAGTTCCTTATTCATTTGGTTTTTGCTTCTTTGCCAAAAGAGTTTGACACTTTTGTTGTCAACTATAATATGCAGCCCGAGAAATGGGACATGGAAAAGTGCATAGCTATGTGCGTGCAAGAGGAGGAAAGAATCAAATCCTCACATGGTGGTTCTATCAACTATGTGAAGGATAACAAGAAAAAGAATTACAACAGTAACCCCTTCTCAAAGAACAAGGGCAAAGCCTCTGTACATCAGCCTCAACAGAATAAATTTGCTGTAGACAAAGACCAGTGCCTTCACTGCAAGAAGACAGGACACTACAAGAAGAACTGTCCTGATTATTTAAAGATGATAATGGCAAAGAAAGGTGAGAACATTATTACCTTTATTAATGAATGCCTGTATGTGAAATATTCGAAATCCACTTGGTGGATTGACTCAGGAGCAACTGTTCATGTTGCTAATTCATTACAGGGATTCCGTTCGACGAGGACTACGCAAAGAAAAGAAAGATGCGTTAAAGTCGCAAATGGAGTTGAAGCTGAAGTTGAAGCCGTTGGCGATCTTTCATTAGAATTAGCTAATGGCTCCACTCTTCTACTTAGAGATGTTCTTTTTGTACCCTCTTTACAGAGGAATTTGATTAGTGTGTCAAATTTGGACAAAGATGGTTATGATTGCAATTTTGGAAATGGCAAGTGCGAAATAATGTTTAATAAAGAATGTGTTGGTATTGCCATATTACAGAATGAGCTTTATTTGTTATCATTGTGTAATGATGTGAATGTCGTATGCGATAATGAGAACGTTGCGTGCGAGAAAGTGATTGAATCCTCGTCTACGAATGTAAACAGAAAACGAAAGAGAACTCTAGATGAGTCGTCGAAATTATGGCACTGTCGTTTAGGCCATATTTCGAGGGGGAGAATAGAAAGACTAGTAAAGAATGATATTCTTCCTCCATTAGAGTTCTCAGACTTAGAACAATGCAGAGAATGCATTAAAGGAAAATATGTAAAGAAAATTAAAAAAGACGCTAAAAGAAGCACAGGAGTTCTACAAATTATTCACACAGATATTTGTGGTCCTTTTCCTGTGAAAAGTGTGGATGGATATGACTCGTTCATAACATTCACAGATGATTACTCCCGTTATGGATATATTTATCCAATTAAAGAAAGAAATGAAGCCTTGGATAAATTCAAGATATTTAAGGCTGAAATTGAAAACCAACACGATTTAAAGATTAAGATAGTCCGATCAGATCGTGGGGGGGAGTACTACGGTCGACATACCCCATATGGACAAGTTCCTGGACCTTTTGCGAGGTTTTTACAGGAAAATGGAATAGTGGCCCAGTATTCTATGCCGGGCGAACCTCAGCAAAATGGAGTAGCTGAAAGACGCAACCGTACCCTGATGGATATGGTGCGAAGTATGATGAGCTACTCCACACTCCCATTGAGTTTATGGATGGAGGCGTTGAAAACCGCCATTCATATTCTCAACAGAGTGCCTAGTAAGTCGGTGCCCAAAACACCGTACGAGTTGTGGACAGGAAGAGTTCCCTCACTAAAGCACTTACGTGTGTGGGGGAGTCCTGCTGAGGCTAAAGTATTTAACCCAAACCTTGGGAAACTTGATCCCAAAACAGTAAGTTGCCATTTCATTGGCTACCCTGAAAAGTCAAAAGGTTATCGTTTCTACTGTCCAGACAGATACACAAAGTTTGTAGAAACGAGACATGCTGTCTTCTTAGAGGATGAAATGATGAGGGGGAGCATGGTAGCTCGAGAGATTGACCTTGAAGAGAAGCGGGTGTTTGCGCCCACTCCGATGATTCAAGAGCCATTCTTCACACTACCTGCTGTCGCTGCACCGACGGTGCAAGACACTGTGGTGCCAGCACCTGTTATTGTTCCTTCCGTGGCAACAATGAATGAGAATGAAGAACCTGTTCTTCAGGATCATATAGAACCTATTGCCACAGATGAGGGGGAGCAACAGCAGCCTCAAACAGTAGATGTACCAAATGAGGAGGCCCCGAGGAGGTCTCAAAGAGTAAGAAGATCAGCTATTTCTGATGATTATCAGATTTATAATACAGAGGAATTTCAAATGGAGGATGATCCCACCTCATTTGAAGAAACCATGAGAAGCGAAAATTCCTCAAAATGGCTTGAGGCCATGGAAGAGGAAATGAGGTCCATGAAGACTAATAAAGTCTGTGACTTGGAAATTATTCCTAAAGGAGCCAAAACAGTAGGCTGTAAATGGGTCTACAAGACTAAACATGACTCCCAAGGGAATGTAGAAAGACATAAAGCGCGACTTGTGGCAAAAGGCTTTACGCAAAGAGAAGGGATTGATTACAATGAGACATTTTCTCCAGTCTCATGTAAAGATTCCTTCAGAATCATAATGGCATTAGTAGCACATTATGATTTAGAGTTACATCAGATGGATGTAAAGACGACATTTCTTAATGGGGATTTGGAGGAAAATGTTTACATGGCACAACCGAAAGGTTTTGTCGTGGAAGGAAATGAAAGAATGGGATGCCGCCTAAAGAAATCGATTTATGGGTTAAAGCAAGCTTCAAGACAATGGTACTTGAAGTTTGACAGTACAATAAGAAAATTTGGGTTTAAAGAGAATGTAGAGGACAACTGTGTTTATGCAAAGTTTAAAGATGGGAAGTTTATCTTCCTAATCCTGTATGTGGATGATATCCTGCTAGCTAGTAGTGATGTTAGTCTGCTACTGGAGACAAAGAAGTTTTTCTCCTCAAACTTCGATATGAAAGATCTTGGTGAAGCTTCATTCGTTCTAGGGATCGAAATTCACCGAGATAGAAACAAAGGGGTATTGGGACTGTCACAAAAGGCATACATAGAGAAAGTCTTAAAGAAATTTGGTATGCATAAATGTAGTTCATCACCTGCACCTATAGTCAAGGGCGACAGATATGGGGATTTTCAATGCCCCAGGAACCAGTACGAGCTCGAACAAATGAAATCGGTTCCATATGCTTCAGCTGTCGGAAGCTTACAGTATGCTCAAGTGTGCACACGCCCTGACTTAGCATTTGTTACCGGGTTACTTGGCAGATTCCAGAGCAATCCTGGAATAGAACATTGGAAATTGATAAAGAAAGTCTTGCGTTATTTGCAAGGAACAAAAGGCCTCATGATGACATACAGAAGATCAGATTTACTCCATATAGTGGGGTATACAGATTCTGATTTTGCGGGAGATGATAGAAAGTCTACATCCGGATATGTATTCACTCTCGCTGGAGGAGCTATATCGTGGAAAAGCTCAAAGCAAACCGTCACTACATCGTCCACAATGTATGCCGAGTTTGTAGCATGTTATGAGGCTACGGGGCAGGTGAACTGGCTAAAGAAGTTCATACCCGGTTTAAAAGTGGTTGACGACATCAATAGACCACTTAAGTTGTACTGCGATAATGAACCCGCAGTAACGTATGCCCACAACAATAAGTCAAGTGGTGCTGCCAAACACATTGACATAAAGTACTATGTTGTGAAAGATAAAGTTCGGGATCAAATTATAAGTCTTGAGCACATAAGTACCGCAAAGATGCTAGCGGATCCGCTTACCAAAGGCTTACCACCCAACGTGTTCAGAGAACATGTAGCCGGCATGGGTTTAAGGGAAAGCCTATGATTCCTGGACTAAAAGATGGCCCAAAAGATTAAAGTAACTATTTCAGAACAGAGAGGTGCATTGTAGCTGTTGAATCTATCGGCGATTGACCGTGACGATGAGATATGTTCTATGCACTAATCTGTGATGGAATGTGTAAAGTCAAATGTAATTAAAGATAAAGCATAGATTGAGATCAAGGGGGAGAATGTTAGGGTGATCTCAGGACTTTGGCCCAACGGCCAAAGCCCACCCCTTGACCGCGCCCTGATCGGGGGCGCCCAGCCCATTGGCTGGTGGGCCCCTGTCGCCAGCGCTATATAAACAGAGGTGGGGGCCGGGCGGCACGCATCACGAGGTTGACCGCGCCGCCGTCACCCCACCGACAAACCCTAAGACCGATCTGTTGAGGGGGCGCTGAGCCGACGGGAAGCACCACCGCCGCCGTTCACCGCCGCCAAGGGGACGCCGCCGCCCGGGACACGCCGCAGAGGAGCCCAGCACCTCTTCCCCGACCGTCGCTGCCCGTGCGCAGATCTTCACCGCCGAACCCGAGATGGCCTCATCCTCCTCCAACGCGTCGGAAGGTTGGTACCCCTCTCTCCCTCTCTCGGTAGAACATCAAGAACCCTAGAGAAAGGATAGCCCGCTAGATCTAACCTAGAGATCCCTAAAGAACCTAGTTCTAATAAACTCAACAAAGGCCAAGGGGCTACCGCTCGTATTGCAGGGAGTAATGCTGTCCTAGTTCTTCATGATCACCCCCGACTCCATCTATACGCGGGAACAAGTCCACGACCTCATGCACAATAACTTCCAGGGCAACTACGCGGTGTAGTTTGACGCAGACCAGCTCTTCGCGACAAAGCAAGCCCCTAGAGAAAGGTTGCAGGAGTACTTCAAATGTTTTGTGAAGATTAGGTGTTAGGTCAAGGACGTTAACGAGATCACAATCATTACCTCCACCATCAAAGGCCTTTGTAAGGGCCCCCTTGTAGAATACAACACCCGGAAGCCCATAAAGACCATGACCAAACTCTTCAATAAAATAAAGAAGCACGCAAGGGTTGAGGAAGACATGGAAAGTGCAACATGGATGTTGTAGGGCCTAGCGCAGAGGGTAGAACCACCCCCAACCCAAGAGAAGGGCGTGACCTGTAAACAACTATACATACTCTCAATCAAACTAGATGTGAAAGCGCGGCGCCGCGCTAGCTACTACGTGGACCAAAGAAAAAAGTGGATAATTCATAAACATGTTTTTTTGTGTAAAAATTAAGGCTCAATTACATAAAAGGAGATATATATGTAATTTAGAAGGGTTCGTATGCAATTTTGAAAAATTAGAGGGGTTGGTTGAAACATCGTGATCGAAACAACGTGGTGGGAGGAACGTAATTGCAACATCGTGATCGGACAAACGTGGTCGACAACATGGTCGAATGAACATACTCGAACAATGTGCTCGAACAAATATGGTCGAAACAACGTTGTCGCAACATCGTAGTCGACCAATGTGGTCAAACTAACTTGGTCGAACCAATGTGGTCGAAACAACACGGTGGCAACTACGACAGGGGAGGAAACGAGCGCGACCCATGAAAAACGGGAGGGTGAGGAGGCGTCATACAACAATGGGTTCAGCCCGACCAAAGAGGAGGGTGGCGTGAGTGAATGGGAGGAAGGGGCGGCGGGTGCGACGCGAGCGATGGGGAGGGCGGGGCAGCCAACATGGAAGGTGCGGAAGAGGGAGTGGTGGTGGTAGCTACGACAGGGGAGGAAGCGAGGGCGAGAACAGGGAGCCAGGGAGGAGATAAGGGATGGCAAGCGAGGGCAACAGAGCGGACGACGCAGGCACGACTATGAAAAAGCTAGTTGCGGTGCGCGCACGACGAAAGCGACGCAAAGATTCGCGAGAACACACGCACCACGATGAAAGTGACGCGAAGGTTCGCGAGAACACAGAGCTGACCTGAAGGTCCTGTATCGCGCGGTCCGCCCAATCGGAAGGCCAACGTAGGCGTGAAGTGAAGAAGGGGTTTGTTTTAGAAAACAAGGACCTATGTGTAAAAAATATATAAAATAAGGACCTATTCGTAGTTAAGGGAAAGTGGAGGATGTTTTCGCAAACTTGGTAATGTAGCACGGGGGAGGCCGGGAATCCCCAGGTTTGATATAGGTAAGGTAGTATATATATGTACTCCCTCTTGTATTTATTTATTTGGGAAATAAGAACCTGTACGTAAAAACTAAGGATCTATATATAATTACAAAAAATTGAATGGTCTTTTTGTATTTTTAGTGAGGTGGCATGTTGAGGACGAAAAATCCCCATTTAATATAGTTAGTACTAGCCTCATAGGCGCGGCGTCACGCCGCGCCAGCCACCGTGTGTACCGAATTGAAAGAGACGATAATTCGTGAGAAGTTTTTTTAAAAAAATCGAGGGCACATGTGTAGGGGTGCAAACGGAGCGGATACGGACGGATACTGCTCATCTCGTATCCTTTTCCATATTTTTTGTCGGAGTCGGATACGAATAGTGCCGGATACGAATACGAATACGGATATTTTCGGTCACGAATACGGAGCGAATACATGCCGCTCCAAATACGGTTAGTTTCGGTCACGAATATTTAATCGGATAATGCGCGAAAGCAAATTTCACATGGTGACAGAGACAAATTAAGCAAACTGAGATCTAATACGAGTATATCGATGTTGCAACAGTCACCGAAACAAGCAATCTTATATAAATAAATGATGCTACATTTCAAGAAGAGTTGGAGATCCCACCTGGCCGGTAGAGAGGCCAGGTATCCGACTCCATTTCCGTATCCGGTAACTATCCGAATAACTATCCGGTAACTATCCGGGTATCTATCCGGAAAAATATTCGGATAGTTCCGTATCCGTCGGATAATGCTTGTTCCGAATCCGATTCCGTATCCGACAAAAAATATCCGAATCCGTTTCCGTATCCGACAAAACCTTCGGATATCCGGAAATTTGCTCCGAATTAAAACAGACGGACGCTCAGTCGGGAAATATCCGCTCCATTTGCACCCCTACACATGTGTATTTTCGAAAAAGTTAAAGGTCTGTTTCGTAAAAAATCGAGGACCTGTATGTAATTTAGAAAACCGCGGGGGGCTATCCTGCAAAGTGGAGGGGTAAAAAAACTGGCAGGGACCTTTTCGCGAGAACTAAGGACTTTTACGTAATTTCGGGAAAACACAGGGGCTTTTTCGCAAAACTGCTCCCCCGACCGTACCGAAATTCTTCGGCCACGCGCCGGCCGGAGGGAGCGCAGGGGCGACGTGGGAGGCCTGAGCGCGCGCGGTTCCCCTCGGGAGTAATAAAGGGGTGATTCTGCATGTAACAACCATTACATGTGTTTCCAATTACATGTGTTTTCAAGAGAGTCATGTCCTCTAGTCTAAAAAAAGGGAGACATGTCCTCTAGTACAACAACCGGCCCGGTCTAGTGCCGACCGTCCCAGCTAGTTTGGTGATCATTTGGGCTTTTTTGCTGGCATATGGCTGAAAAACACTGTAGCTGACAGAGGCTTATTTAGCATAATTAAATTTAAAAAATTAAAAAATATAAAAAAATGTTAACCCATTACGTATAATGCAAACAAATGCGGAAAAAAAAAGAACCGGCAAAAAAGCTCAACAAAAAACCAAAAGTTCAAAAAAAGACGAAAATTATGAATAGTCAAAAATAAACCGGAAGCTAAAAGTTAAAGCCAAAACGATCACAGCCGTCTTCTTAAACCATTCGCCACCTCCAGTCTCCAGGCACCGACGGTTTCTCCTCTCCTCTCCAGGGGATTCTATCGACCATCGAACCAAAAAAGACGACGTTTTGATACGCAGAAGTATGGGAGCGGGGGTCGCCTGACGTCAACGTCAGGGACGTTGGGTCACTGACGCGTGGGCCCACGGCTCGTGAGGGTCCACGCGTCAGTGACCCAACGTCCCTGACGTTGACGTCAGAGGATCTGGTTCCGAAGTATGGAGGCGTTTTCATTGGAAATTTGGCATCGTAGCACGGTGTTAGTGCAAACCACCGCAGCGGCATCGGTACTTGCCGTTGGTTTGTTCATGTCAAGGCTAAAAACGAGGCTATCCTACGGGCCTGTTTGGTTCACGTACAAGTAGAGTCTGGCTCGCATCTGAGAGCCAGGCTCTCGTGGGACAGGTTGAGCGCATGCAACACTGTCGTGTTTGGTTCACGTACGAGTAGAGCCTGGCTGAGAAGAGATATTGTTTGGTTGCCTGTACGAAGATATGTTGCATGAGATAAAAATAATATAAGATTATGATTATGATTATGATTATGAAGATATGTTATATGAAATGCTCGTATCTTATTATATCTTAAACTTCTTCAAAACACGTTAATAATACTTGATATTTACTAATCTACACTAATAACATCATCAGCTGACTAATCACCTGCATCCCGCGAGCCTGGCTCCCCAGAAACGCCCGATTTCCACGTTTCTCCAGAGCCTGGCTGCGGGGGGAATCTTGCATGAGCAGAGCCAGGCTGAACCCAGCGACCAGGCAACCAAACAAGGAGATCTTGCATCCGGCCAGCCTGGTTCAACCGGTTGCAGGCAACCAAACACGCCCTACAATGCTATGCACCAACCACCTGTACATCCGCACGCTGGATCGCTGCCCAAACTTGATCCACTTATTATTTTTAGTTATAGTTTATAATTTTTAGACTCGAATAGAGTAATAAAAATTTATGTGATTATATGTAATATAAATAAAATCGCTATAATATATACTAAAATTAATTTATAGGCTTTATTTTAAAAAGTAATTATTTTAAAAGTTAGTTACCGTAAAAAATTGAAAAAAAGGTTTTAGATGTTGAAAAAAAAGAGACTAATAACCGGAGCATCCTAGATCCGCACACGCGTCGCTCTCGCCAGGAACGGCGACGCGGGAAACGGTTTGCGGCCATATGGCAGCCACCCCTGGGCTCCCCGCCCTCCCCGCGCGCGGCCTCCCCTCCCTTTGTGGCGTTCCCCCACCTCTCCCACAGGCCGAAATCGATCGGCCCGGACGGAGAGATGGGGCGACTCCAGCACCATCACCGCTCGCGCTCCGCCTCCTCCTTCGCGCGCTCCTCCGCCACCGACCACGACGCCTACAGCCTCGGCGCCGCGGAAACCATCGACTGCCCCTTCGGCCACGTCGATGGCCTCACCCGCGCCGACATCCGCGAGGCCGCGTACGAGGTCTTCTTCATGTCGTGCCGCGCCGCCGGGGGAAGGGGCGGCGCGCTCCACTGCTACCCGGCGGGGGAGAGCGGAGGGGGCGACGGGTCGCCGACCATCGGCGCGGGCCCGAGGGGCGGGACCGGGATGAACGTCGTCAACAGCAGGGTCAAGCGGGCGCTGGGGCTCAAAGCGCGGAGGTCGTCGCAGCCCACCACCGTGCGGAGCACCATGAACGCGTCGTCCGCGCCGGGCTCCCCCGGCCGCGCGATGCGGGCCACGAACCAGCCGGGGTCGCCCGGGAGAGTGAGGCGGCCGATGACCTCGGCGGAGATCATGCGGCAGCAGATGCGGGTCACGGAGCAGAGCGACGCCCGCCTCCGCAAGACGCTCATGCGCACCCTCGTTGGGCAGGTCCGTGCATGGACGCCATTGATGCGCACGTCACAATTTTGCATCCATGTATTCGATTGGATGATCCTTTTTAATGGATGAATTGTATTTCAGGTGGGACGAAAAGCGGAGACTATCATCCTGCCCCTGGAGCTGCTCCGGCAGCTGAAGCTGACCGACTTCGCCGACAGCGGCGAGCACCACCAGTGGCAGCGCCGGCAGCTCAAGCTCCTCGAGGCTGGCCTCATCCTCCACCCGTCCCTCCCGCTCGACCGCCTCAACGCAGCCGTGCTACGGTTCCGCGAGGTCAGGCAGGCCGCCGAGACCCGCGCCATCGACACCGGCAAGGCCTCGGACGCCATGCGAGCCCTCTGCAACGCCGTGCTCGCCCTAGCCTGGCGCTCCGCTCCCGGCAGCGGGCCTCCCGGCGAGTCTTGCCATTGGGCCGACGGCTACCCTCTCAATGTGCTCCTCTACGTCTCGCTCCTCCAGGCCATCTTTGACCTCAAGGAGGAGACCGTCGTGCTTGACGAAGTGGATGAGCTCCTGGAGCTTATGAAGAGGACATGGACAACACTAGGCATCAACAAGATGCTGCACAACGTGTGCTTCGCCTGGGTGCTCTTCCAGCAGTACGTGGTCACCGGGCAGGTCGAGCCGGACCTCGCCGGCGCAGCCCTCTCTATGCTCACGGAGGTGGCAGCCGACGCCAAGCAGGAGAACCGTGACCCGGTGTACGCCCGGGTGCTTCCAAGCACTCTCGGGGCGATACATTACTGGTCCGAGAAGCGCCTGCTTGACTACCATGAGAGGTACGGGAAGGGCACTTGCAGCACCGGCACCGCCTCCATGGAGAGCGCTCTGTCTCTGGCACTCGCCACCAGCAAGATCATCGCCGATAATGTGCCCGGCATGGGCATCAGTACGGTGGGCGCCGATCATGAAGGCGGCAGCGTAGGGAGCTTCGCCGGCGACCGTGCCGATTACTACATCCGGTGTTCCATGAGAAGTGCCTTCACCAAGGTTAGCCAATTTAGTGGCCGTATCTCGAGTACAGTTTGGCATTTGCCAAATCTGCGAAGAACAGTTTTCATCCAAGGTAATGTACATGTGCAGATACTTGAGAGTGGACTCGGGCAAGGGAATAGCATGATCATTGACCGCGACGACGACCCCAGCAAGATCCTGACACACCTCGCCAAGGACACGGAGCAGCTCGCGCTGTTCGAGCGCGACAGCTTCAGCCCGGTGCTGAAGCGGTGGCACCCGTTCCCGGGCGCGGTCGCCGTGGTGACCCTCCACAGCTGCTTCGGTGTCGTGCTGAAGCAGTACCTGGGCAAGGCCACCTGCCTGAACAACGAGCTCGTGCGCGTGCTGCACGCTGCGGGCAGGCTCGAGAAGGCCCTGGTGCAGATGGTGGTCGAGGACGTGGCGGACAGCGACGACGGCGGCAATTCGGTGGTGAGGGAGGTGGTGCCCTACGATGTGGAGTCCATCGTGTTGGGCTTCCTCAAGACGTGGATCGACGAGAGGCTTAGGATTGGCAAGGAGTGCCTCCTAAGAGCCAAAGATACCGAGGTATGCATATTTTATCCATCAAACATGTTTGTGGTCGCGACACATCGAACATCCAATGCACATGTAATCTCATGGCGAACCTGCTGTGCCGTGTTACGTGTTGTGTAGAGCTGGACACCGAGGTCCAAAAATGAGCCCTACGCGCAATCTGCAGTGGACCTGATGAAGCTGGCCAAGGCGACCATGGACGAATTCTTCGGCATCCCCGTGAGCGCGATCGATGACATGGTTCAGGACCTCGCCGACGGCCTGGGGGCGATCTTTCAGGAGTACATCTCCTTCCTCGCGTCTTGCGGTATGTAGATGAACAAAACCTGCACTGAATCCTAATACGAGTCTTGGGATTATGCAGATCTTGCATTCATCTTCACTTGCTTTTCCAGGGCGAATCCGATTTTGTGACTCGTTCATTGTGCTAATTTGGTTCGACGAACAGGCAGCAAGCAGAGCTACCTCCCCTCACTGCCGCCCCTGACGCGGTGCAACCAAGACTCGAGGATCATCAAGCTCTGGAAGAGGGCGGCCACCCCGTGCCGGGTGCCCGTGTCGAGCCAGCGCGGCGGCGTGTACCACGGCCAGAGCCTGGCGTCCGGCGGCCACAACCCGCGGCCGTCCACCAGCCGCGGCACGCAGCGCCTCTACGTCCGGCTTAACACCCTCCACTACCTCGTCAGCCACATCCACGCGCTCGACAAGTCGCTCTCCTTCTTCTCCCGCGGCAGGTGCACCTCGCCGTCCTCCGCCAACCGCTGCCTCGCGCCGTCCTCTCACTTCGGCCATGCCCGCGCCGCGGCTCAGTCTGCCGTCGCCCACGTTGCCGAGGTCGCCGCGTACCGCCTCATCTTCCTGGACTCCCACCACTCGTTCTACAACGGACTCTACGTCGGCGGCGTCACCGACGCCCGCATCCGCCCGGCGCTGCGCACGCTGAAGCAGAACCTGTCGCTGCTCCTCTCCGTCCTTGTCGACCGTGCACAGCCGGTGGCCGTGCGGGAGGTGATGAAGGCCTCGTTCCAGGCGTTCTTGATGGTTCTGCTCGCCGGCGGTAGCGAGAGGAGCTTTACAAAGGAGGACCACGGCATGGTCGAAGAGGACTTCCAGGGCCTGAAGCGCGCCTTCTGCACTCTCGGCGAGGGTCTGGTGTCCGAGGAGGTGGTCCAGAGCGAGGCGGAGGCGGCAGAAGGCGTCGTCGCACTCATGGGACAAACGGCGGAGCAGCTCGTGGAGGAGCTAAGCATTACGTGCGAGTCCAGCGGGATGGGCTCCTCCGGCCAGAGGCCGCCGGTGCCACCGACGACCTGGCGGTGGAGCCGCACGGACCCAAACACGATCCTCCGCGTGCTCTGCCACCGCGACGAGGAGGTCGCCAGTCACTTCTTGAAGCGCGCATTTCAGCTCCCCAAGAGGCGGTGACAATAGGCTTTGCAAGATCTTCCATTCTTGCAGCCAGGGCGTGTGTTTTGCAGACTTCAATTTGCAATCTAACATGGGAGTGTGGATTATATGTTGATAATCGCTTAAATCATTTGCAAAATTGTAGTTTTCTTGCAAGGGAAGAGATGTTGGCCTGGTATTTGAAAATTGTAACTTTCTTTGTGTGCCTATCTTCGTCGCAATGCAGATCTGCTTGCATGTGCATATCATCATAACTAAGAATAAGTTTGCCCAAAAGCTTCTCCAAACAAGGCAATTCAGAAAGGGAAAAGCAGACAAGACACAATTCAGAAAAAGGGAAAACGGACTCAAATGCAGCACACATCATGTTGACAAAAGAATAAGTCGATTGAAAAAAAAACCGTCGACAATGCCACAAAAAAATACCATACTATAGAATGACAATGTTTACAACACACAAAAGAATGGACAAGTTACATCTTTGAAGAAACCTCACTGATTTCAGAATCTCACAAACTCTGCCGTATCTTCTTGTCAACGCATTCCTTTTGCAATTCTCAAGCATAACCAACCTCATCTCTTCACCATTTCATCCTGCAAAATTCTGCAAGTACGTGTCATCAGAACATAAATTTGGGCTTGGCAAGTATATCAGATCTCAAGTCGCTGACACTAAGCTTACCTGCCCAAATCTGCTTCTAGTCCTCATAAATCCCCCCCTGTTCACGGGATCACCCCCCTTGGCGCTACAATTCCAGTAAGCCCCCACAGTCCCCAGGATCGGCATGTCATCAGGGCTCGGGCTCGGGGACCTCGACCTTGTCCGCGAGGAATTGGCAGACATCTTGATGTCCTCCATGGTCAAGGCCCCAAGGATTGGCCGGTCTTCTCGGCTGATCGGCGAGTAGGACCGGACGGAGTTGCTCTCCGGCGTCCCCGAGGAGCCCAGCCACGTCGAGAGGCTTGCATCCACCGAGACTTCTTGCTTGCTTGGCGTGCTGGGGCTGTAGTCCGAGCCCGCCACCGGCCTCTCTTGCTTCTTGGCCGGGATCGCTGGCTCGGAGAGCAAGTCCATCATCCTGTTGTCTTGCCCCAGCATGGTGATGTTCTCCTTGTCCGAAGCTTTTGGCGTGGCTGTGGCGGTGCGGGACTTGGCTTCCTTCCACTGGGTGAGATTCTCCACCGAGTTGAGCACGCGGTTCGCGTACTGGCTCCGGTCGCGCGTCGGGCAAGGCGCGGCTGCCTCGGGTGCGGTGACGCCGACCGCCGCTTCTTGGCCGCTGCCCTCCTTGGTCTTGCTCATCGGAAGCAGGAAGAGCGACTCGCATGCCTCCTCCTCTCCACGTCCAATGCCAAGAAGACCGTCGTCTTCGTCGTCGTCGATTGCGCACTCGTCAATCCCGTCTTCGTCTTCCTCTCCATCCTCATCGTCTTCCTCATCCTCCTCGTCGTCGTACTCGCTTTCGTTGTCACTGTCCGCGCAGTTGCTGTACCTGTGGTTCAACGGGAAAGCCTCGGATTTCGTGCACTCCGGCCCCATTATCCACTCCTTCTCCCTCCTCGCCTCATCCTTCTGGTCGCTCGCCGCCGGATCGGCTTCCTCCTCCTCGTCCTCCAGGATCGCAGCCGCCTCGTAGGTGGTGACGTTGGGATCGAACGTCACCTTCTTCTTGACGACGGTCAGGCACATGTCATCGGTGGAGTCCCTGATCACACACACACACACACACACACACACACACACACACACACACACACACACACACACACACACACACACAAACACCAAAAATTAAACCAAATTCCGGAAACAGAACAGATCGTCTCGCCGATCAGACCAGCAGCCATCCACAGACCTCAGCTCGAGGAGCGTCGCCAGGAGCGGCGCGGCGGCGGAAACAACCTCCCCATCCAAAGAGACCTTCTTGGGTGAGAGCCGCGGCGTGGCCTTCTCCCGATCACATAATACGGTGTCAGCCAGACGTGCCAACTCCACAAAATTCAAATCAGCAGCGCAAGAAAGAAGTAAGAGATGAAGCCACTTACCCGGGCGCGGCCGGACGGGGACTGCGCCGGGGACCGCTTCCGCCTGCGGCGGCGCTCCTTGGCCCCCCCGAAACAGCCAAGGAAGCATCCCATGGGCGTTTGTCCGCGAAGGCAAGAAGCGGCAGCAGCAAGGGGGGTGGGGGGGGGGGGTGGAGCGGAGAGTTGAGCTACTGAAGAGGAGGCATTTGGGGAAGGGGAGGAAACAGAGGAGGGGGAGGAAGCCGTTGGGAAAAAGGAAAGTGGCGAGCGATAACGGTCGGGTTGACCCAGCTGGCATGTGACCGTTGGATGAATGGAATGGATGGACAGTGTTGTTGCCTTGTGGGGCCCTTCACGAAGAGGAATCCGAGGGGCGCTTGCTTTACAGCTACTGCGCGTCCATAATGGGCCGGGCCCTCACAGGCCTGTGGGCTGGTAATTGCAGCGAATTTAGGGCTGCAAATGATCTCGGACCTATTCAGGCTTTTAGACCAGAAGGCCTAGAATTGCAAATAGACTAGATCCGTTTTGGATCTGTTTTTGGGTTAGATTTGGACTGGATTAGACCAAACGCTTGGGCCTTCTTTTTTTTTCCTGGATAGTACATGTAGCACTTTTCGCAATATCTCGAAGCAACCTGTCGTTTTGAGTTCACAATAAGCGAGGAACCACACGCCTCTGCTTGCATCGCCTCCACCCGTCGCTAAGCCACACGTCTCGACTTGCCTCCGCCACGCCGCACCTCTACGGAGCCCTACCGGAGGTAGAGCAAGGAAGGACGGCGCGAGTCGTCCGGGTGGAGCACGACGAAGAAGCGAGAGAGATTGGAGAGGGTCTCCTTGGGCGACAATCAACAAGGCAACAAGACCTTGTAGAGTCCGATGGGCGCTGTGGCGGATCGATCTTGAGGATGAAGTTGATGGGGTCAGCGAACTCTGTCAGGTACTCGCCGGAGAGACGCCCCTCCCGGACGCCAGCAAATAGTACCTCGTTCACAGAATACACGCCCTGAGAAACACACCCCTGGAGAAGACTGCACACACAGGTTTTTGGTGCTCTCCCGAACAGAGCATTTTCTGGGTTTTTCCATTTATATAAGCAAACTGATTTACAAGCTGAAAAACTGGGACACTAAGGGTGTGTTTGGATGCTAGGATGACCCAGGGATAGAATGGTCCCGTTCCAATTTTGAGGTCATCCAGCTGTTTGGTTGGTGGAATGGGGGAGAATGGGATGGAAGCAAATGGTCCCTCTCAAAGGAATATTCCTCAAAAATTCGGTATCATCTCATTCCACAAAAAATCCCGGACGACTTCATCCCACAGAAAAGTCACGCGCCAGATCCGGGCGGAGGCCCGCGCGAGCGGTGGCGCGGAGGCCCGCGCGAGCGGCGGCGGGCGGCGCAGGAGGTCGGGCGGCGCAGGAGGTCGGGCGCGGCCGGCGGCGCAGGAGATCGGGCGACGAGCGGCGGCACAGGAGCTCGGGCGGCGGGAGGTCGGGCGCAGGAGCTCGGGCGACGGGCGGCGGGAGGTCGGGCGCGGCCGGCGGCGGAGCTCGGGCGCAGGAGCTCGGGCGGCGGAGTTCGGGCGGCGGAGCTCGGGCGCAGGAGCTCGGGCGGCGGAGCTCGGGCGCGGCCGGCGGCGCAGGAGCTCGGGCGGCGGGAGGTCGGGCGCGTCCGGCGGCGCAGGAGCTCGGGCGCGGCCGACGGCGCTTGAGGCCGGCGCGGGCGGCGGCCAGGGAGGTCTGCGTGGGATCATCCCATTCTTCTCCATCCCACTAACCAAACAAAAAATAGAATCATCCCATACTATGAACCAAACGCGTGGACGGAACCATCCCATTCCATCCCATCCCAAAAAACTGGAATCATCCCATCCCATTCCTCCCCATTCCACCAACCAAACACACCCTAACTCCATGATCCTACAAACTCGCCATGACCATGCATACATGCAAAACAAACAACAGAAAATGTAATCGTGCAAACTAAAACAGACTAACTGTCATGCACAAGAATTATTCAAACATTCTCCTCCTAAGTCTTGTGCACCTGAGTACAAAAAGTCAAGCCGATCATCTTAATGAGTTCTTGAAACTTGATCTTCCCGAGAGGTTTTGTCAGAATGTCTCCCAACTGCTCTTCAGTTCTAATGAATTCCACTTCAATCTGTCCATTGCTTGCGTAATCACGGATCACATGAAAACGTGTATCTATACGCTTGCTCCTGTCATGATGTACCGGATTCTTTATCAATGAAATTGCAGATTTGTTGTCTATCCTCAATACCGGTTTACTGACGCCGGACTGACAGATTTCCGACAATAGCCGAGCTAGCCACACACCTTGATAGGCTGCTGTTGTAGCAGCAATGTATTCCGCTTCACAACTTGACAAAGCCACAACCTTTTGTTTTGTAGACTGCCAGCTGATTGCACTGCCTCCCAGGAAGAAAAGAATCCCACTAGTGCTCTTTCTACTGTCCACATCACCTGCTAAATCACTGTCACTGTAACCCAGTAATGCAGGCTGCAAGTTGTTCCCTCTTGCATAAAACATTCCCATATCACTTGTCCCTGCAACATATCTCAGAATGCCCTTCACTGCTACAAGATGATCTTCATGAGGTTCCTCCATGAACCTACTAGCATAGCCAACCGCAAAAGCAAGATCTGGCCGAGTATTGACCAAGTACCTGAGACTTCCAATCAGGCTTCTGTACATTGTAGCATCAACAATTGGACTTGAACTTTGCTTGGACAGCTTGAGTTTAGGTTCCATTGGCACTTGTGATGGATTGCAGTGGCTCATCCCTGCCACTTCCAGAATCTTCCTAGCATAAGCTCCTTGACTGATTGAGATCCCATCCTCCTGCTGCTTTACTTCTAATCCCAGATAGTAATGCAGCAGTCCTAAGTCAGTCATCTTGAACAGCTGAGCCATTTCTTTCTTGAATTTTTGAATGATGTTGCTGCCGGTCCCTGTGATCACAAGGTCATCAACATACACCCCAACAACCAGCTGCTCACCAACCTTGCCTCGGATGTAGATAGCATGATCTGATGGGCACTTCTTGAAACCGAGAGACAACAGACTCTCATCCAGCTTCTGATTCCAAGCTCTTGGTGCCTGATGCAAGCCATACAAAGCCTTTCTGAGCTTATACACCTTGGACTCACTTCCCTTCTTTACAAAACCCGGAGGTTGTTGCACATAAACTTCCTCTTGCAGCTCCCCATTCAAAAAGGCTGATTTGACGTCCATGTGATGGATCTCCCAACCTTCATGAGCTGCTAAGGCCACGAGCAGTCTCACTGCTTCCATGCGTGCCACAGGTGCAAAAACTTCATCATAGTCAACACCGTGCTGCTGTGCATATCCCTTGACAACCAGCCTAGCTTTGTGTCGCACTACGGCCCCCAATTCATCCCTTTTTACCTTATACACCCATTTCAGGCCAATCGCTTTGCAATCTCGGGGCAGCTCAGTGAGTGTCCAGGTCTTGTTCTCCTCAATGGCCTGCAGCTCCTCCTCCATGGCCTTGCGCCAGCATGCTGTTTTTTCTGCTTCGGTCACTGAACTTGGCTCCTCGGCGCTTACTGCTAGCAGCTGCCCACCACCCAAATCACGAACAGCATAACCGGGTGGCGTACCTGGACCCACAATGTCGTCCACCGCCCAGAAACGCAGCGGTGCATCTTCATCATGATCAACATCGAGGGAGTCGTCCATGTCTGCTGGTGGGGACACGAACTGGACTCCCGCTGGGGGCTGCGCTCCCGGGTCTCCTGGTAAAGATGGCGCTCCGGTCATCGGTGTTGAGGGGCTGTGTGGCGATCCAGCCCACTCCGGCTCCGCAGACGTCATGTCCGCCTGAGCACCAGGCGGACTCGCTCCTCCGTCTTCATGCTCCAAGGTGCCGTGCGGGTGCACGGACACATATTCGACGACGAAGCCGTCGTCGCTGCTCCCGGTTGGCGCCGCCTCCTCTGCCAAGGCAGACCAGTCCCACTGGCCCTGCTCGTCGAAGACTACATCCCGCGTCACATGGACGCGCTTGGTGGTGGGATCATACGCACGGTACGCCTTGGACCCGCGCTCGTAGCCGACGAAGATCATCTTGCGACCACGATCATCAAGCTTCTTGAGATGCGGCGAGATGTCCCTGACGAAGACGATGCAACCAAACGTCCTCAGATGGTGCACCGCCGGCTTCTTCCCGTACCACGCCTTGAACGGGATCATCCCCGTGACGCTCTTCGTCGGGCACCGGTTCAGGACGTACACAGCGGTGTTAACCGCCTCGCCCCAGAACCAACCCGGCAGCCCCTTCGCCTTGAGCATGTTGCGTGCGGTCGCCACCACCATGCCATTCCTCCGCTCGACGACACCGTTCTGCTAGGGGCTATACGGTGTCGTGAGCTGCCGATGGACGCCGTCCGCCGCACAATGCTCCGCAAACTCAGTCGCGGTGAACTCACCACCACGATCAGTTCGGAGTGCTGCCAGCTTCTTTCCTGACTCAGCCTCGGCTCGCGCCTGGAATTCCTTGATTGCCTCCAAAGCCCGATCCTTTTGTTGGTAGCATGGTGATCCACATAAACCGACTGAAATCGTCTACCAACAGAAGAAAGTACCTGTTCCCGCTCGGGGCTGCTGGCGTAATAGGCCCACACAGATCTCCGTGCACCAGCTCCAGTGCACGCTTCGCCCGGTACTGCGCGTTCTTCGGGAAGGGGGGACCTCTTCTGCTTCCCAGCAAGGCAAGCTTCGTAGAGTTGGTCGACCTGATCGATGTCTGGCAGCCCACGTACCAGCTCCTCCTTCGCCATGCGCCGCAGAGCCCCCATGTTCAGATGCCCGAGCCTGGCATGCCACTGCCAGGCTGTCTCCCCGCCGCGCACAGCTAGGCACACGGGCTGCGCAATGGTCACCCGCAGCACGTACAGGCGATTCGGCCCGCGCACCACCTGTGCCAACAGCCGCCCGCCTGGCTCCCGGATCCTCATGACTCCATGCCTGATGTGGATGTCGTAGTCGATCTCGTCCAGTTGGCCAACGCTCACAATATTCGTAGTGAGCTGAGGAATGTAGTAGACGCCAGCGAACGATCTGTGCTCGCCGTTCTTGCAGCTGAACAGGATGGTGCCGCAGCCCTCGATGCGCGCGACGGAGTCGTCGCCGAACCGCACCGTCCCGCAGACCGCCGTGTCAAGCTCGACGAAAGCCGCCCGGGACCCCGACATGTGATTCGTGGCCCCGGTGTCAAGCACCCAAGTGCTCGTGTCAGGCTCCTGCTCGGCTCCTAGCTGCACGAAGACCTTCTCCTCTCGCAGCGACACCGGGCTGCAAGGAATCACTGCCACGGCCGAGCGTAATCCCTGGATTCCTACCCGCGAGCCACCCCGCAAGCTGCGCCGCCCGACGATGGTGTGGACACCCGCAGCGACACCGGGGCACGCGAGTCCGCCGCCGCAGCTGAGCGTGGATCCCCGGGTTCCGCGCCTCGAGCTTCCCGTCGATCTGCGCTCCCCGGCGTGCCTGGCGATGGCGAGGACGTCCGCGCCGGTGTGGGGAAGCGGGATCCGGTCCCTGCTGCTGGTGGCGGCGGTGTTGAATCCCCATGCGGCAGGGGCGTGGGTGACGGTGGCGGTGGGGAATTTTTCTCCCGATTCGGCGATGGGGATTTTGTCCCTTGATGTGGTGATGGGGAATTTACCCCTTGCCCCACTCTGGCTTGTAGCATCAACAGAGAGGCCTCCTCCTCCCGGGCCACGTGCGTCTCCTCCGTTTTGGGCTTGGACCGGCATTCTCGGGCCCAGTGCCCGTATTTCCCACACCGCCGGCACTGATCCTTGCTGAGCTTGCTGGGAGCGCTGGCTGGCCCCGTCGAAGAAGGCGAGGCAGATGCAGACGACGAGGCTTTGCCGCCCCCACGACCGCGTCCACGCCCGCGCTCACGCCCGCGCCCGCCGCTGCTCTGGTTCTCCGCCTCGCGACGTTTCCGCCGCGCATCCCATTCTTCCTCTGTCAGGTAGAGTTTACCTTCATGAGTCACTGTTGACGGCGGCGCCTCGAACGCCTCCTTGGCAGCCTTCAGTCGTCCAGTGATGTCGGTGACCGTGAGCGTCGACACGTCGAGCAGCGTCTGGATCGCCAACACGATCTGCTTGAATCTCGGCGGCACGCTGCGGAGGATCTTCTCCACAACCTTGGTCTCCTCCACAACCTCACCGAGAGTTGCGAGGTTGGCCACCATGCTGTTCAGACGCATGGAGTAGTCCTCCACGCTTTCGCCCTCCTTGAACGTCGCCAAGTCGTACTGTCGGCGTAATTGTTGCGTCGTCGCCTTCTTCACGCGGTCGTCGCCGATCCGCATGGTTGCGATGGCGTCCCACGCCTCCTTTGCCGTCGCCTTTCCGGCGATGGTGGGCACCATCTCCGGCGGCACGGCGCTGCACAGAGCATCGAGCGCCGACATGTCATCCTCGACGTCAACGCCTCCCTTGTCGACGGCCGTCCAGAGCGACCGAGCCTTGAGCTTCACCTTCATCAGCAGCGCCCAGTTTGAGTAGTTGGTCTTGGTGAGGGTGGGCCAAGTAGTCCCGCCGCCCACCTCACGAAGCACTCACTGGATGACGACGCCGCCCATGGAGCCGCTCGTCCCGTCGCTCTGGTCGCCGTCCTTTGCAGGCGATGGTCCTGTCATCAGCGCGTATTCGATGCGCAGTCTTGACTCCAGCGACGGTACCTCGCCGCAATCGAATCCCGGCCCGTAACAGGGCTCTGATACCACTTGTCAGGTACTCGCCGGAGAGATGCCCCTTCCGGACGCCGGCAAATAGCACCTCGTTCACAGAATACACGCCCTGGGAAACACACCCCTGGAGAAGACTGCACACACAGGTTTTTGGTGCTCTCCCGAACAGAGCATTTTCTGGGGTTTTTCATTTATATAAGCAAACTGATTTACAAGCTGAAAAACTGGGACACTAACTCCATGATCCTACAAACTCGCCATGACCATGCATACATGCAAAACAAACAACAGAAAATGTAATCGTGCAAACTAAAACAGACTAACTGTCATGCACAAGAATTATTCAAACAAACTCGACGACGACGGGGTGGATCTCGTGAGCAAGGGGGAGGGATTTCAGTGGGGACATTGGCTCGGCCATCGCGTTGGGCCACAATGTCGCATTCAGCCCTAAGGACCCCATCGACAAGTACACCCTCCAAGTCGACCTTGCTGGCGTCACCACGCAGCTGTGCATTCAGGATAGGCTCGCCGACGAGACCGCGACCATCAACGCCTAGCTTAAGGAGATCGTTGAGAACAACGGTAAGTATACGCTAAGACCCAAGCCAAAGCTTGGGCTTTGACAATTTGGACTAGACTGGATCTGGCTTTTGTTATTTAAATTTGGATTTGGACTAGATTTGGACCAGGCCTTGGCCCATTAGCAGCCCTAAGTAAATTACAATGTCTCCATGCTATTGGGCTATCCACTTTACGATATGCACACACGTCTCAAAACAAAAACAAAAAAAGAAGGGAAAACAAAAAAAAGGTTAATCTGCATAGGTCTCTTTGTTATGAGTGAATTGTTTAACACGTTATGATAATATGATAAACTTGACTTTAGACTGGAACATTCATTGGACATTAGTTACTGCAAGAATAATGTAGTTGATGATGACAGTATCAAAAAGGAACATCAGCGTGTTACCATATCAAATACTATTGACAATATCGATAAGAAAATACTACTGTCTGATTCTAATAGCATTTTGCTTATCATATGGCATTACTCGGCAAAAAAAAAAAAAAAAGAGCAAAGGTGCTGTGCGGTCCCAAAAAATAAGCTAAAGAGGGGCTTTCTTTCTTGGTTTCTTTTTTCCTTTCTAACTGCTGCGCCTAGTGGTAATTTCTTCATATTCTGATGTAAGTCCCTGTTATTTGCACATCCAACAGATTATGTTCTTATCATCGGTCCATCTTCAGTTGCAGAGATAGACAACATTTGCCCTTCATTGCATTTCAGAGGTAGTTTGAACCTGTTGATGAACCTTTCTATACATCACTGTTAGGCCAATGCAGAAGACAGCAACACTGAGATACAGCTCTTGCTACAAATTCTTAGACTCCTCCAGTGCAAGATGCACCCGAGCCCTGTTCTTTTCAACCGATGGCTTATGGCTTCCCCCGAATAAACAAACGGGATGGCGTCTCCGTCACCGTTTTGAAGCGGTTTATCAGGGTAACCTTTTCGAAGCGGTTTATCAACTTATTAACATTCGGTTTGTTAGCATAAGCATTCGCGCTAGAGCTAAAAGTCATTAGCTGCAACCATAAGTCATCAGCCGTAGCTGAAAAGAACGTACCCATAACTTTGTAGTATTTACATGATTGAGCATATGCAAGTATCCAAATATTCATCATCGGAGTCACTTGAATCACTGCAAATTATTAGAAAGATTCGGCACAATTAGAGGAAGAAATCAAAGCAATGAAGCAGTGTGAGCAGGACTTTCTTGAACTACCAATATGATGAAAGTTCAACATGACAACTTAACCATAAATGAATTTTTTTAAGAGTGAGCTATTTTGCATATTGTATCTGGTTTATTTCAAAGGGCTTAAGTACCATCTACCACCATAAAAAAGAGAACATCATACTCAATAAACACATATCATCATCATGCCCTATGTGGATTCTAGTGTTAACTGATGCCAGCAAAAAGAAAGACAACTTGGGGTAATTAACAATTCTTGTTAAAGTAAGTATACGATCCTTCGGTTGCAAACCGTAGGATGATGCCCAAAAGTTAGAACAACTATCCCCAATCGAGATTAAGGTCCAATGTAATATACAAACTAATAAAACAAATCACTCATTAATTATATATAATTTACAAAGCCAATAAAAGGTACTGTTCATTTAAAAAGAAGAAATAATTTGGAACTGTAAACTGATCTGTAAAAAACAAAAAAGTGTAGCAAATGGGAAGTTCTAAGCAGGTGAAGCAAATATCTTGAGACAAAAATGTCATATGCCAAGAAGATTCACTGGGCCAATGTGTAAGTCCTGACCAACGGGCACATATTACCCCAATCAGACAATTAGAGACAAGGTCCTCATATTACCCCAATCAGACGATCAGAGACAAGGTCCTTACGTGAGGATGGTCCCTGCAAAATCTAGTTTAATATATAATGAAATTCTGAGGCTACTGTTTAAAATGGACTTTTGCCTCTCAATATAGTTTTATAGTTGACCTCCCAAAAATCTGACCATCTAATCAGAATCCTTATTCTACTAGGCCACCAAATAGACCGGAGATTGGAAGGCCAAGTGATCATAGTCTAAGTTCCAATGGGCTGCTAAGCAGACTGGGATAGAATTCTGCTCACCAATTCTTCAGTGCAAACTAAAGCTTTACAATCCCTCCCAAAAGGAGAAAAACACACACTAAAGCTTTAGAATTCAAGAAGAGACTAATCTATTAGTTAGCTCTGCAGCATACCAGAATATGCACCGGATATATTGATATGGAAAAGGCAAGTGCTCCTATTCCACTGCAGGGGCGGCAAACGTCTCCCTCAGTCATAGCACATAGGAGTATAGGACAGGTTAGGTAACTACAGATGTTGTTATAAAAGGCAATAAATTACTGTGCCACATTGCCGCTTAATCAATATTTCATTATTGGGCATACATGTGATCAGTTGTAATGCAGTCTAATTGCCCAATTTACTGTTTAAGTACCAAAATCATGCCAATCAGCTTGTCTGAAGTACTTTTCGAACTACATTTATTAGTTGAAAAAAAGGGAATCAGATCTTCAATAATCTGCTGCTAATTGGTAGTAACATGTGCAGCTCAACATGCATAATAATGTAAATGTTTTGAGAGAATCACAAGGTTCAAATCATCTAATGTACCTAATTAAATAGGGTGATTAGAATCATTACATCCCATTGATCATGGCTTGACTAGAAATCCTAGCACAGAATACAGATTGAGGTTGTATTACATAAAGTTGAGTACAAATGGAAAAGTATGTCTAAACCACTTCACATATAACAACAGCACATACCATTTTTAAGCCTGTAATGCAGCAAAAGAGCATATGCAAAGGTAAACAATACACAATTTTTCTTGCAGACTAAATGAGACTCAATACTGCTACAAAGGCATTAAAAAATGCAGCAGGCTCCAGCTTTATATCATCAGTGATTCTCTCTCCCTTTTTCCTCTTTCAAGGATTGTTTCATTTTCAATCCTTGATGCATCAAGAAAGACCATTCTTAACATCCAAGTAAGGATGCCTAGATGTGCATGTGACCAATTATGGGTCAGTTGCCTAAGACTCTATGCAATCATTTTGTCAACCACTCAACCTACTTGTTACTTAAACTACAAGACACCACAAATCCACAATTAGAACATGTTTGTACACCAATCACGAGTTCACAACAAACTTAATCTGAATCTGTAGCTCCATGTTACTTCAGAAAAGATCACCAGAAGCATTGACCCCACTTACTTGACTTAGGTGATTGAAAGCCTCCAAGCCCAACAATTCGGTTCACCTTGCTGAGAATGTCAGATTGTGACACTCCTATCACATGTCCTAATGTCATATCCTGCTGGCATACATATCATTTGATAACTGAATCTCGCCTCACAAAAGTTGCAGCTACAGACAAACAACCCAGACCATCATTTTCCCCTTTCCTGCTTGACAAGATCCTAACAAACACCCCGCAGGTATTCTACCTATCTGAACAACCCCTATGTATCTAATTTGTCCAGCCAAACAAGCAAACATTGCAGAGAACTCATAGATGTCTATGTGTACTACAGGATCAAAGGAACTGTGCTATCCAATACGGCAATCTAATACAATTGCACCAGCACAAATAATGAAAGGATGCATGGAATTTAAGCGGATGTTGCTTATTTACCTAGGCTGGAATTCCAAGACCTCGACGAGCTTCTTGCCGTGGCTATCCTTCCACTGCACGCGCCGCTTGGACCCCCTCTGGATCTTCCGCGCCATGCCGCCCGCCGGATGCCGCGGCAGCAGCGCCTTGCGCTCGCCGCCGCCGCCAGCGTCCTCCTTCGAGACCGCCGCGGTGGCCGCGGGTGCCCGGGACCCCGCCGCCGGAGAGGGAGGGGACAGATTCTTACCGCCGCCGTTGCAAGAACCACTCCTGAGGCTGCAGCGATCCATCGCCGGGTGGCATCAACTCCGCGTCGCGCGAGTGCGATCCCTTTGATTCGATTTGCGCTGCTCGGGCCTGAGGAAGATAAGTAATTCGGGTGGGAATCGGCACCTCAGATTCGAATGTTGCACAGCAAAACCTAAACCGGATCTTGGGGTCGAAGCTGCTCGAGAATTTCAAAATGCCCAACTGAAAGATATAAAACAACAAGAAACCGATCAAAAATTAAGGCGGGATCCAAGCTTTGAGGTGCAAACTAAACGAAGAACCGAATCCACCGACAGGGTCGGTCGAAATTCGCGCAAAAGGGAAGAAAGCGGCTGGAGTTTAACCAACCGAATTTGGCGCAAAATCGAGGAATTTCCGGATCGAAGCAGGTGGGTTTGGGGGCAAGGCAAAGCGATGAGATTTTGAGATGGCGAGAGTGGAATTGGGGCGGCGTTGGATTGGCCTTCGAAGCGACGAATTGGTGGGGAGAGGATTGGAATCCGGATGGGGACGAGTCCGGCGAGCGGGTATTAGGCAGGCAAAGGGAGGCAACGGCAAACCCGCGCGCGTCGTAAATTCTCTCTCGCTAACGAATAGCTACCCCTCCCTGTTTATGTTCCCTTGTTAATAAATGTTTAGCTAAGACTTTTGCTCGATTTTTTTGGGTTTAAAGTTAATTTACACTGTAACTATTTTACTTTACGTACTGTCTCTCGTGAACAGTCGGAATTCAAATATTTAAATCATAAGCTACCAGTCCAAAAAAAACCCACCTTTTGCTCATCAGATCGGGTCCTGTTCAATCCAGCTTTTTAGTGGCTTCTGATTTTCTGCTGTTAGTTTTTGGCTGAAATTACACTGTAGTGATTGTTAGTTTTTTCTGAGTCATTTAATTAAAAAATAAAGAAAAATAAGAGAAGAAAAAGATTGTTATATCTCTCCGAACAATGCAACGAAAAAGAGAAAAAAAGCCCAAAAGAAAAACCAAATTTAAAAAACTAACATGTTCATTCTGACTTTTGGGGAGAAGCCAAAGCTAAAGTAAACGGGGCGTCGAATTACTACGTAAGTTATGCTATACCAAACTTTTTATTCATGACATTAAGTTTACAGTCTTACAGCATAGCCATGAGCTTAAAAACTAAACATTAAGTTTACTGTATTACAGCATAGCCATGAGCTTCAAAACTAACCAAGAAAAGTGCCATGCAGGAACAAGTGCCGTGTAAATAATTGGGAGGGTGGCTCCTGGAAGTAATTTTATTTTGTTAATTTGTATCTTTTTTTTAACTAGCGTATTTCTATCCTACATGGATAGGACCGTAGCCATGTGGTAAAAGCCATCCCGTTTCAGGCCATATTCCAAGCGCATAATTTTTCCCAAAATCTTGTGAGAATTGAACGGTTTCGTGTTGCGGACAACATTGTCACCTAGAGGCCTGTTTGGTTGCCTGCATGAGCTGATGCAGCTGCATGAGCGTGGCCAGGCTGAGGAGGGAAGCTCCTCAGCCGCGTTCCTCCTCAGCCTGACTCCAGTTGTTTTTTGGCATCCGCTCGTGCAGACTCTCTCCTCTCCGCAGCCAACCAAATACTATCTCTCTGCATGCGCTGGTGCGAGCTACCCGCATGCAGGCAACCAAACAGGCCCTAGATCAACGAGTTTATGCAAATGAAGCTTGTGAAATGTGATGCAGGGATAGTATTTATCCATGTTCAATCAAGCCTACGTAGACCGGGTAATAGCCCTACTCTTCCTTGAGTAGTGTGTGCTTAAAACGATACAAAAACTAGCCTACCTACTCAACATCAACGACGTGGATCGTCGTGGGTGTGACATGCTTCCGCTACTTGCGATTTGCCTCGAAGCCATAGGTCGCCGCCTCCTATAGCGTCAGTCCGGGCTGTAGTTGTCCCTGCTGAGTAGTGGGCAGTGGCTCCTCTCTCTCTCTCTCTCTCTCTCTCGGATGTGATTGTGCTCCTTAAAATTAATCTTGATTTGTTCGTAAAAGAAAATTCAGAGTAACATAAATTTACATATCGTTTTAGCCAATATAATGGGCATCGTCTCAAAATTTATTCAAAATCTGACAAGTCGAAGATAGGATCATTTGATGTCTACTACGCTAAAACAACTTAATACCATCTTCGTTCGTGTGTTCATTCCTCCCTCCTCCTAGATCATCATCATTGTGTCCTAATAGCCTTTTTGACAAGACTTCTAAAATTTCAGCGTGAATCATTATTTGATTTTGCAATATCTAGGTCATTAGATGAGCATCCCTCTTTATATTTCCTACCAAGCCCCTCATATAAGCCTTTTGTAGAAGTTGGATTATCTTGGCCCTGGCCTATGAAGAATACTTAAGCGTCTGAGTTTATTTTGGGTCAGAAGAAGGGTAATTATTGATGGAAATCTGGATTCTGAGGACATTTTTTTTTATCAGTGACATATTAACGAAAAACACTTGGGACCTGAGCTGCACCGCTAGGCTACTAGTGTAGTTTGTGGTTTTAGAAAAAGGTAGTAGTCTGTTGATGCACCCCATTAGTGTTTTGTTACCTAACTCCGAGTAAATTTGTGCCAAGCTTGTGTCTATCTTCTCTTGTTATTGGAACTTTGTGATGCTAATGCTTGCATGTACAACCTCATGATTGCAACTCTGATCCCGCTGAGGAAGTCTATGTTTAGATTTTGCCTGAGGACGAGCAAACGTCTAAGCATGGGGGAGTTGTTGACACTCATTTTATGTGTGTTTTCGTATCCTAAATTCTCAGTAAATTGGTGAGAAAATGCCGAAGTTATGGATTATTGCTTCTAATCTTAACCTGGAATCGAAAGTTGTATTTTGGAACTTGTTTTGCATAAATTGACAGAAATCAAATGGAAAGCACTAAAAGGACATTGTGGGCCCTCATGGGCCAAAGCCCACCTACAACCGGGCCTTGGGCTTAGCTGGCACTTGTGCCGCCCAACGCCACCTTGGCATCGCTCAGTCCACCACCTCTCCACTCCGTTCTCCCTCGAAGAGCCTTCTGGAAGTTCCCAAAAATTAGGGTTTCAAGAAGGCTGACCCCCTATAAAAGGCACTCCCCTCCCTCGGTTTCGCATACACGCCGAGACCTTGAGTTCCAAGAAGCCAATACGCCAAGAAGTCATTGAATTAGGGTTTTTGGCCAAGAAAAAGGAGAAGTCGACTCGGCACCAACCCCTGTTCGGCTCCGGATGACGACCCCGACGACCTCCCTTCTGTTCGCCGACACCTTTATGATGTATTCTTGAATCGGGAGGGAGTAGACCCTGTTCTTCCCCTAGGTTCAGGTGATCTTGCTATGTAATTGACTATGTTAATCTTTGATGCTATGGTACCTTTTGCTTTGATTAGTCTACTTGATACCGCATTATCAAGCAGTGCAGGTCTTATCGTTTTAGATTAACCCTAATACATGACAGGTGTGAAGCTGAAAAGAGTGGCATTGATCAGTAGGGTGAGAGCTATTGTATCATAGTACCAATTCATAAATTGATTCGTCTTATTGCATGCAAGTGAACCTAGCCTTGGTGAGGAATCGTTTAGGCTTTGATAAAACCTAGTTAATTCACGAGGAGATAATCTTTCATACATTGTTCTGTTAGTAGTGATAGTTCACTTTAGTCGTGATCCCGTCTGTTCTTGTGATTCAATACCCTGGATTACTCTAGGTGAAAAGCTACAGCTGACCGTGCGCTTGCAATTACCATTGATTGCGTACAGATCGCGTCAACAACTTCTTCTCCACAATCCACTATTCATCCTAAATGTGGGAGGGGCTGTAGCAGGCGGAAAAAGTTGATAAACCTTTTGTTTTAAATGTTGTTTGTACTGTAGCCAACCCGGCAAAACATTTGATTGATGTATAACTGCTTACAGTTTTAGCTTCCCTCAAAAATATTGATGTTATCTGAAAGGTTCTGCTGGGGCAGTTTCTTCAAGAAGAGCAGCAGCCTGAAAACATTCAGCAGCTTCTAGTGCTGAACTAGCCCCTTCATCTTGGTAGAGTAAGCCTAGGTTGAACCATGCAATATGATTTGTTCTGTCTAGTCTCAACGCGTCAGTTAGGAAGCACCTTATAGCAGGCAAGGGCCGCTCGCCAAGCTGTCGAAGAACAATAGCAGTTGATATCAAACTTGGTACATGTTTAGGTTCGAGGTCTAATGCTGTTGAGAATGCTTGAAGAGCTTCCTTTAGAAAACCTTTCGCTTCATGTAGTTTTCCTGCATGGTAAACATCGTTATAAATATTAAGAATGAAGAGTTCGTCCGAAAAAGAAAATTATCTCCTCGTGAACCACTGAGAAAGGTTTGGTATTAATACAATGCAAGGATTCTAAGAATGGGGAACCTCATGATAAATAGAACATGAAGCACCTGTAGCATGACAAGCCAAGGGGGAATACGGACTGATAGCTTTTATCTTCGATATGCAACTCTTTGCATCCCTCCACTGTGATATACTTAGGTATAAAAGGGCCAGATCATACCATGTCTCTATTTCCATACTTCTATCATCCTTAGTGCCCTGAAAAAAAGTGGCACAAGAGTATCAGAGGTTTTTTTTTCAAATGGAACGAAAACTACATGTAACTAACAGAATTATATCTCCCTTTCTTTTTAAAAACTATATTCTCAACAAAAATACTGAAATTTATTATGTAAACTGAAGTTCCATGCCTTAAAATCCTTGTAGAATGCATGTCATTCCAGCTGCCATGAGTCAAGAAATGATAAAAGATGCTTTGTCTAACAGATATGGATTTTTTTTATTTGTGACGATAAATTGATATTACGCAAATAGATTTTCTGGTAAAAAAATATGCAAATAGATTTGCTATATGCAATACAAGATAAGATTATAAAAATATCAAGCACATCAAGCTTTTTCTTTTAAAAATTCATCCAAAGTAGTTTAAAAAAACAGTCACCTGTAACACTGAAATCCCAGCACTGAAACTTTTCGTCCTAAGTCGGATGACAGCAAGAAGCTGGGTATACGTTTCAACTGCCTTTTTAACTTGCCCCTTTGCAGACTGGATTTTGGCTTTGGTTTGCAATAGATCTACTTGACACCACTTCCCAGTCTGATCAAGGGCAGCATTTACAATGGATTCAGCATCTTCAAACCGTTTTTGAGCACTAATTATTCGAGCTATAAGGAGCCAACTCTTCAATTGTGATCCAGCCTCCAATTTCAACAGCTTCTTCGCATAAAGAGCTGCTGTATCTAATTTCCTCTGCACAGCATTTTCAAGGCTGAGATTGTACATTACCCTAAAATCTCTGCCATGCATATTCTTTCCAGCAATACCAAGCACCTCCAATGCTTCACGCTGCTGTGAAGCTCTCTCTGTGTCAGTCTTTGCATATCTAGCTTGAATGGAAAGAGAAATGCCAAGCAAAAGGTTCGCAACAACATCTATTTGGTCACAACCTCCATGTAGAATGGCAAGGGCTCTGCGTGCGTACAAGGCACCTTCTTCAGCATGTGCACTGTTCTCACCACAAATTTTTGAAGCTAGGAGAAGTTCTTTGAGACAATTGGAATCCTCTTCAGACTTCAATATCCTTTTGAGCAGACTGAGGGCAGTTAGATCATCTTCCTCTGCTAGGTAGCACAATGCAACATTGTACAACCACTCTCTGCTGTGTAATACACCAGGTAATAGTTCCTCAAACTGACCAGCGAGGGGTTTCAACTGCCCTGACATTGATAGTGCAAACGTCAGGTGATGCATCACAGATGGGTCTCTCTCAAGCCTTTTAAGATTGAACTTCATCAATAGAATCATTAAAAGAAGAATAGCTTCTTCCAAATTGTTCCGAGGTACAAATGAACCATCCAATTGAGATCGAAGATTTGGAGAGCAGGCTTCACAGCCACTGTATAGGAGAAAAATAGCAAATTCCTTTTGCATTCTACCAATGGTCTTTGCATCGAGGTTCCAATTACTAAGAAGAGCCCTCCTATATGAAGAGATAGCTTCAGGAGAAAAACCTCCTAATTTCCAAAGCTCAGGAAGCAACTCAACAGCGCTGCATATTGTTGCATTCAAATTACAACCATTTCCAAAGTTGGCTGGCAAACCCCCAGGTATTGCAGATTCTACAACGTCCAATATCGTGCTGCACTCCTGTGCAGCTTCTGCAAAACCCATTTCAGCTCAAGTTATGTTTACAATAGTCTCACACAAATGAGCAAAAGATTGCATGACTGGCATCCGTACAAAATAGAGAAAAGTGGGGGCTGTACCTTTGAACTTTCCAAGATCACGAAGTGCTATAGCTTTGAGATATATAGTCTCCATTATTACATTAACAGAATGCAAGGGCATGGGCGGAGAGCTGGAATGTGAATGGGCCTTTTGCTGGTCTGCTTCCAGAGTGATAGATATTTTTATCTTAGGAATTAATGCAGGTATATTTATCCCATTGAACACACGAAGAGCTTCTTCAACATGCCCCCGTTGGTGTTCTACTCTTCCTAGCAATGCCCTTGCTTCCTGAAAATTGTTGGTATTTACACTTACGTACTACAAGAGAAATTCGATTTGGAGCATTCAGATTTTGATGGCTATCAAACACTTAAGAAGTTGAACAGCAACAGAAAATATAATAATGAGCATACCCCAAAAAATAACTGCAATGTGGCACTCATCTACTTATCTGTACTTTTCGTGAAACAGCACACAGAATGGACATATTCAAACTTCAAAGTATGTGCTGTAACAAATCTGATGGGAATTACAAACCAGTATAGAGCTCCATATATAATTATATGACCAACAAGGAAACAAAGAGAAATGGCAGACAAAGGACGATAGTTTCTGAACAGCATATAGCAACTGAGACAGTTCCATAAAAGTAATGCTTATATGAAATTAATACAGTGATGGCAGATATTTTCGACACAGAATACATATTCCAAGAAAAACAGTTCAAGGATTTCAGTTGTGGACACTGGACAGTATTATTTGGCATGAAACAGAAGTTGCGAGGAAAACATAAGATAGGCACAACAGTAGACAGTTCCGTATATTTTGTCATGAGAAGATTTTATGTCACAGAATGAAGCACCAAACCTCGTAGTTAAGGGAACCACCCTCGTGAAGGGACAACTCAGCTTCCTCAAAATTGATATTGTTGGCATGCAACTCGAACTCGCCATTAGGAACTATCGAGGTCTCTGATGACTGGACCACCTCATTCATCCCATGCATCTGCTCCCCAGAGCAGAGGCATTGCATCGCCATCCGATGAAACACTTCACTAAATCTTCCCCTCTCTTCCCTACCCTCCATCCTGCTCCATCATATTCATTCACCTTCCTATCGAATTTACCTGCAATATTTTACGATTGTTAACCATGGCATCGCATAGCTTGGTGTTCTTTGAGCAATTATCCTACATAAACTACAGGTTTATACCTAATGCGATTAAAACGCCACAATTCGATGCTATGCTTTGGGAATTAAACATGCCAGTTTACTTGTATATCAGTAACAATTAACCATGAATACTACTCTTTGAACTATGAAAAGATTTCACCGCTACGATATCAGTTCAAGAGATTTGAACAAAACCTCTCCAAAATTCGCATGAATTAGGCCAAATAAAAAGGTACCTATCCATTGAAAATTACTCCTAAATTCTGATAAACCCCAAAAAAATTCCCCACAGAAGCTCCACCGATATGCTAGTTCTACCAACCCAGTCACTCAACTAAATGCTCGGACTCTACAGGTTTAACATAATAAAAAAGAATCAACTAATTCTACCAGAGACGAAGGCTAAAACTAATAATTGATTAAAGAACTCGCTCACCTTCACCACATAAGGAAGACCCAATTTCCGACCGACGAACTTCGCGCAAGTAACTCAACTAGCTAATCAAAATCCAACCTTGCTCTCGATTCGGTCGTTATGAACACCAGTTCGGCCCAAATTCGAACCAAACTGCGTGAATCGTGGGTCAAGAGGATCGCGGGAGTTACAGGGAAGCGACGGAATGGGCGATTGAATTAAGATGCGGAAGACCACATCAAATTCCCGGAGCCAAATCCAAGAAACGCGAGCGGGTAATCGTTATTAGCCACTAGAAATTGTTCACCATCTGTAGGCTCAAGAAATGGGGTTAATCGTGTTTACGGGAAAAGCCCAGGGGCGAATCGAGATAATGGATTTGTTAAAAAGTCTACGGGGTCCTTGGCTGCCTTCTTTAAGAGAGGTTGTCGAAATTTTTTGGAATAGTAAAGTCGTACAAGCTATTAGTATTAGTATATTGTTTTGGACTATAGCTTATGATTTATTATTATACCTTATGACTTATGGTTATTTACGAGAGAGTATGAAGTAAAAGAAACTCACGTGTAATTTTGATAATATAAATGAAGACACTACAGTATATATTATAATCAACTTTTAAGTTTTGTTTTGAAAAGATATTTTATTTAAAAATTAGTTACTATAAAAAATTAAAATTAAAAACCAAAAATCGAAGAAGATGAGATCATTACACCGATGGTTTTAGTGTTGAAAATACTATTCTTTTCGTATTGCGTCCATTTTATTTGGCCTCATCCATTGCAATACTTTGCCAGTTGACAGACTCATACTCTATGTTCTCCAATTTTAGACCAAAATAGTTTTCTTTGTTTCCGTTGATGCGCAAAATTACTGTAAGAGTGCTCTGGTGGCACCGTAAACTTTTGAAGAAAAAAAAACTCGAGGGCTACTTAGCAAATCTCTACATAAAAAGTTGTGGGACCCAGGAGGATCACGCCTGGATTTATTTATGTCTAAATAAACAGAGGAGACTTGGTCCACCTCACCGGAGCGGACAGGCTGTCCCTCTGCGGGCCCACGTGTCATCGACCGAGCCGCACACCCGCTAACTGAAAAGTCGTCGGAGACTGAGCCCGCCTCAGTTCTCGGAGCCGCCTCCGAGGACCGACCACGTGGCGTTTACCTTCGGCCGCGTGCCCCGAGATTGGGCCGCAGAAGCCCACAATGTGGGCCTCGCGAGCCCAGTATTTTCGTAGACCGCACGGTGAAATCAGCGGAATATGGCCCGAAAGTGATGGGAGCCGAGGCGCAGGATGGGCCGCAAGGCCTGCTGGGTTCTATGCTTCTGTCAGCAGGATGGCTTCAAGCAAGCTATATATACGGCTGAAATAGAAGCAATGGCATATTGTTGTTCACCCCTACTCTACTATTGCCACATTTCAATCACAAAATGGTGACATTTTTTACTTTTCAAAGACAATAAAATACCATCTTTGACCCCTAAATTCAACCCTATACCCAAAAAAGTTACAAAAGTATAGTACTATATTCTAGGACATGACTCTCTTTTTACTGGAGCGAGTACCATACAACGGCAGAGGACACCGTCCTATCACACAACTGTAGAAATATAGCACCATTCCTAGTCCCTAGTATGCCCGCAAGGATAAAAAAAAGGGAGGGAGATTTGAAACCCCTGCGGTCCCTCTGAAAAAAGAAGAAGAAATTTTCAATGTACCCGTGAATCATGATTGATCGGTACACGAGGAGAGGGGGCACGCAGCCTTGAGGACAATCAGACAGTGCAGCAAATATAACAATCAATGGGTGTGTACTTCAGGACAGGCGCTCCTGCCCATTCTGCCACTCCCCCCCATGGCCATGGCCGCCATGCTTCTCCTTTCAAAAACCACCGGGCTACTAGCTCTCTACTCCACGGCGGGAACCGGATAAAAGATGGCCATCTACTGCACCAGCACTGCAGCACCAGGAGCTGAAATGCTGATGCTTGAATCTTGATGGAGTGCTAGTGCTGCTTTCTGCCCATCACACTGTCCTTTCTCTTTTCCCAGAACTCGTCTGCCACAGGCATTAATAATTCATATCATATACGGTAGGATGGTAGTAGATGGTATACATGGACACATGGTTCTTGCAGTATTTCCTCACAATCCATCCCAAGCAATTTCATGCATTGATAGTTCTATACTGCAAATGCAGGTGAAGGACAGCTCCATGCAATGTTGCTGCTGTCACCTAGGGTGTGTTTGGTTGCCTGAATCTCCTTCGTCCTGGCTAGGTGGATCCGTATAATCTGAGAAAGAGTCTGTTTGGTTGCCTGTATGAGTGGATGCAGCCTGCATGAGCGGATGCAAAAATACGCCCTCATCCTGGATGGGTGGATACGCTCAAAATGAGCTTCACTGGCCATCCTGAATGGGTTGATGCAGTGTATCTTATGCGGTCCCACGTGTCAGCCTCTCAGGTTTGGTAGACTGCATCCGCTCATACAGGCAACCAAACAGCATCTCAGTTTTTTTGCATCCGCTCATGCAACCTCACCAAACATTTTCTTTTTCTGAAATACGATTTCACTCAGCCTGCATCCACTCAGTCAGGATATACGATACAACCTTCATCCACAAACCAAACACACCCCTAGTTTCTTTCAGAATCCTCGAGCAGATAAACACATACTTGTTACTATAAGCAGTGTTTCTGTTCACTCTTCAGACTGTTGTGTTTGGTGTCTTTTGTCTAAAAACTTGATGAGACGTGCTCAACTGTGTAAATTTAGCTTTTTCTTTGGGTGGAATCGTGGAACATGCATCCCTATTTTGCCTTGTTGCAAACCTTTGTTTGGAGGATTATTCAGAAGGAAAGATAAATGCTAAATAATACTCCTTGGCCGTGTTAATTACACCTGGTACATAAACATTTTTCTGCAAAAGAAGAAAACACCAATA